>JALPQD010000437.1:1027325-1048174 GCA_023101885.1 Typhlomys cinereus | reverse complement strand
CCCAGCAAATCAGTCCATCATCTTTAACTTCAACTTTGCAAAGTTCCCGTTTCCTTCCTTGCAAACTGGGCCCAAACAATCCACAACTTTCTCAACATTATTATCTTCTAAATGGCCCATGATCTTCTAAATGGCACATGACCTGAATGGTTTTTATAGCACACAGTCTCAATGCCTTTAAACATTGCAATTTTCCTCCAAAAAATCCCTTATCAGTCACTCTGCGTGAAAATTAACTTCAAATGAGTTAAAGACCTAAATGTTAGTCTGGAGACCGTGAAACCAGAAGAAAGAATAGGAAGTACATTGGAGGTAATAGACCTAGGTTAACATTTTCTGAATAAGACCCCAAACGTACAAGAAATAAGACCAACGCCCAACAAGTAGGATTTCATGAAATTAAAAAGCTTCTGTTTATCAAAGGATTGTGTCTGCAAAGCAAAAAAGCAACCTATGGAATGAGAGAAAACCTTTGTTAACCATATATCTTACAGAAGACTAATATTCAGAGCAAAAAAAAAGAACTCAAAAATATATCAAGGAAGCAAAATAAATACCAAGGAAGCAAAAAATCCAAGTTAGGAAATGACTTTAGAACTAAAAAGAAACTTTTTATGGGACCAAATTCAAATATTTATCAAATATCTTAAAAAATATTTGACTCTTGCCATTATGGAAATGCAAATTAAAATCACCCTAAAATATCATCTCACCCCAGTCAGAATAGCTAAAACACAAACATTAACAAATGCTGGTGGAACCGTAAACTTATGAAATCCCTTTGGAGATCAGTATGAGGATCTCTAGAAAAGTTGAAAATCAATATACAGTGTGTCAGAGTCAGGCACAGGTGTCAACTTGACAGTTGAGGATTTGAGCTCTGGGCACATTTGTAGAGAATTAGTGGTTGAGTTAAGCCCAGAGCAAACCTGTGGAAGGTTGTGTAGCTGATGGGGAAGGCCCAGCCTGTGGTGGGTGGGATTAGGCCCTGGAATAAAATACAGAGAGCTGGTTGAGAGAGTTGGCATCCTTGTATACATTTGGCAAGACATGCTGGTCTGGCAAGTAAGGATTGTCCGTCTCTCAGCCATTAAGTAGTGATGGTGTGGCCAGTTCCCTCGGCCCTGGTATTGTTGTGAGCTCTCCTGCAAAGTTGACAAGGAACTGTAACCAAACTATTGTAAGAGAATAAACCCCTTAAGCCATTTGATGGTGATTTATCAGCAACCATGCAGTTGAACTGCAACATAATTTGGTACCTGGGAAATGGGGTGTTGCTGATAAATCTGACTATGTAGTTTTTGTGGATTTTGAACATTTTTGTTGGAGAAGTTGGGAAATGTTTGAAGACTTCTGTGGATGCAAAAACATTTGAACAGAGCTTAATGGGCCATTTGGAAAACAGTAATGCTGAGAGAGTCATGAGTTGTTTGGGGCCCAGTTTGTTGTGAAGGGGAAAAGGACTTTGGTGAAGTTGAATTTAGACAATGGGCTGGTTTGCTTGGTGGAGGAGAGCTGTGTTGATGGCCGTGAAGCTCTGGATGAGGAAAGGGCAGGCAGCAGAGCAGCTGCCGCTGCTGGAGTTATAAAGCATCATTGAAGGAAAACTTAGTGCTTTGTACAAGGATGGCGGGAGACATTCATGGTTTGAAAACCCAAATTCTTTCAGGGGCCAAAAGCCCAAGCTGAAGCCGTCTCTTGATCTTTGGAAGTTCTGGCTGCCTAAAAAGGGGCTTTTCTAAAGTCAGCACACTAAAGCTGGTACAGCTGTGGCTCCAGTGGACTAAGCTACGTTTCAGCCTCGCTGTGGAATCTGGCAGCACCCCCCACGTGATACTGGTTTTTGTGTACAACTGAGGGGTTCATGGAGAGCAGCAAAAGCTTGGCACCAAGTGGCAGGCGTAGAGTTCCTGCAAGGAAAGGTGACGCTTATAGCTGCAGAGGCGACCCCAGAGTGTTGTTTGAGATGCCAGAACCGTGGGGTGTATGCTGAGGACGGCTGCGAGTGGAGATTCAGCCTGGCTCAGAGGAACTCTGCTTCTACAACTTTGAGCTGCAGACAGGGACTGGGAAGGCCTAGAATCTTTGAGCCGCCTCGACTATGTGACGAGCAACAGAAGATGGACATTGAAGTACAGGATTCGATATTTGATTTGTTGGGCTGGATTCTAATTTGATATTTTCTTATTATGTCAAGATATTTGTCTTTAATGTTTTATCTGTGTTAAAGTATTTAGTTTATTTTGACTTAATAGACTTCTACAGTTAAAAGATCTGGGGCATTTAAAGAAAGACTTTGGTTCCAACATTTTAATAACAACTTTTAATGATTGACATTTTAAATTGGACTTTATATTATAAACAAGATAACTTTTAACACTATGAGGACAAGGATTGAAGGTTACGGTTCAAAAGTGCTATGTTTTTGTGTCAAGTTGACAAGGGGTGGACGGTCATAGTTAAGTACAGGTGTCAAATTGACAGTTGAGGGTTTGAGCTCTGGGCACATTTGTAGAGAGTTAGTTGAGTTCAGCCCAGAGCAAACCTGCAGGAGATTGTCTAGCTGATGGGGAAGGTCCAGCCTGTAGTGGGTGGGACTAGGCCCTGGAATAAAATACAGAGAGCTAGTTGAGAGAGTTGGAATCTTTGTGTACACTTGGCCAGATATGCTGGTCTGGCAAGTAAGGATTGTCCCTCTCTCAGCCATTAAGTGGACATGATGTGGCCAATTCCCTTGGCCCTGGTGTTGGTGTGAGCTCTCCTGTAAAGTTGGATGAGGACTGTAGCCAGTCTAGTAAGAGAATAAATCCCTGTTCCCTTAAGCTGTTTGATGGTGATTTATCAGCAACCATGCAGGCGGGCTGCAACACCATGTGACCCAATTATGCAACTCCTGGGAAAGTTCCCAGAGAATGCCACATTTTACTGCAAGGACACGTGGACATCCATGTTCATTACAGCTCTGCTCACAATAGCAAAGAAATAAAAACAGCCTAGATGTCCAACTAGGTGAATAATGAAAATGTGATCCATATACACAATGGAATACTCATCAGCTGTCAAAAATGAATTAATGAAATTTACCAGCAAATGGATAGAGTTGGGAGAAATTATACTGAGCAAAATATCCCAGACATAGAAAGATTGGCATGACATGTTCTCCCATATAAGTGGATCCTAGTATTGAATATTTTTTTAAAATTTTTTTATTATTTATTCAATTGTGCGTGTATGCATGTGTGCGCGTGTGTGTATGTACGTATGTATGTGTAGAACCTCGGACGAATTCAGGAACCACCATGGACGCCTCCACCTCCTCCTCATTTACTCCTCCCCGGGATTCACAGGCTCCGCCCCACCAGGACCAGAAACGCAGGCCGCCCCCACTTCCGCCCGGCGTCTATACGTGGGGTCCAGGATCCGAACTCAGGACCTAAGACAGAGGCTTAACCCCTGAGCCACCTCTCCAGCCCCTGGATCCTAGTATTGAATCTTTAGAAAAATGTATCCAAAGGAATATTTCTATAATACCAACAAACTATAGAAAGTTGTAAGTTCAGCAGAGGAAAGAAAGATCCCGAAAGAGCAGAGACAAAGCCCGTAAGCCAACAGATAAGCAGGCAACTGTGCTGGACATGGTGAAATCCCACTGCTGTTCTCATTTCCCCATCATTGGGAAATCAATGTGCATGAGTGATTGGCACATGTCCGTGGTCAGTAAGACCATACGGGAGGGTTGTCTGGGGAGAGGGCTCTGCAGGTAAGACAGCATGCTCACGAACACGAGGACCTGAATTCAAATCCTCCCAACCTGTGTAAAACACTGGGAGATGACCATGTATGACCCCAGCAATGTCAGGCGAGACAGGAGGACAGCTGGGCCTTCTGACCACCAGCCTAGCTCCATGTTCAGTGAGAGATCTCAAGGGAATAGGGTGAGAGTGATGGAGCAGGAGGCACACTCTGGATCATATACGTGCACACTCTCACACACACACACGTGTGCACACACACACATAGGGAAAAATGTGAAGAGGACCAAGGAGCAGTACCCATGGTCGACCTTTGATCCTCACACCTATGCACATTCACAAACATGAATACCCTCAATGCAACCAAAGAAAACATTCATTAAGGAAGGGCTGGGAGATAGAAGCCTGGAGCTGAGAAAGGCCTCTGTTGGGGGCAGGAACCCGCAGTGTGCTCCCCAGGATAGCTTCCGTGGAGGAGGGGTGCAGGCACAGCAAGACCCGACGTCTTTCCAGTCTCACTACCCAATGACCCCAAGTCAGCCTCCAAATGCGCACGAGATGCTGAAAGGTATCAAGAAATGGACTCACCGCTTGGAATCTTAATGGTGATAAATTATGCAGCCATCTTTCATGTTGTGTTTGTAGCAATGGTGCTTAGCGGGGCCTGCTTAGCAGCCGTGAGCTGCCCTGTCCTTTCTTATCATCATATTTAACTGATTTAGGAGCATAGACCTCTTCACTACGTAAGGCACAGACCCAAGCCTTCTGTCCTTGGAGGCTTACTTTGCACAGGGCTTAAAAATGCTTTCGAGAAATCACCTGTGCTGCAGTACCGTCCTTTGGTTGAGACAACCCTCAGACTCAAACAACTGGAGGAGAAAGGGAGGCTTGTTTGGCTTGTGTTTCCAGAGGTGATGAAGTTAGTTACTGTGGGAATCACACAGCACGAAGCGTGGCTGGAGGCAGAAGCAAGCGGCCAGCTCAGGTCACCACACCATCAGGAGGCAGAGAGAGGAAGCAGGGCCAGGCGACCAAACCTGAAGGCCCGCCCCCTTGGGACTTCCCTTCTTCCAGAATGTCTCTGCTCTTGAAACAGCCACGACCCTCCCACACATCACCACTAGCTGAAGATCCAAGCGCGCCAGCCCACTGCGGGCAGCGCTCATTCAAACCACGGCTCCACGTTATTTAAACCAACGCAAATGCCCTCCCTGGAGACAGAGTTTGGATCTGCACCTGCAGGTGAAGAGAGACCTGCCCTGGGCCGCCATGATTGGCTCTGCTTCAGCCTTCGCACTGCGGTATCGTATTCATAACAGAATGTTGTTCCTCTAGGCTTTGAAGCAGGAGAACTGTTGGCACTTGGAGCTGCAGGTGTGACGGGAAGAAAGACAGCAAGGGTCTGCTCCGATCGCCCTCAATCCTGCCGGAGAGCATGCGGCGGCACCACAGGCTTCCCCCAGAGACACGGTGACTGAGTGGTTCCCGCCCCAAGGTGTTCGCATGTGAAACAGCTCACAGATGTCACCTTGTGTTCAAGGAAGAGCCTAGACTCTAACAGTGCTGCTCAAACAGAGGTCGAGAGTGCAAGGGAGGGTAACAGAGGCTGTGGAAAGCAGGGGGCAGTCAGAAAGAGGTTAACCGTTAACTGAGGTTAACCGTTAACTGTGGTCAACCCTCACGGTCAACTAGACTGCAGTTAGCATCATCTAGGAGATGCATCTTTGGGAGTGTCTATGAAGGGATTTCCAGAGAGGCTTAAAGGAGGAGAAGACCCACCCTGAATGTGGACAGCCCCATCCCACGGGTTAGCGTGCTGGACCAAAGAGAAGAAAGAAAGAAGTCCCAGCATGCATTGCTCTCTGCTTCCGGATGCCACCATGTGAGTGAGCGGCCACGTGCTCTCTCCTCCGGGCCCCCCACCATGCTGGACTGCACCCTCAACCCATGAGCCGAATGTGCTCTTCCTCCCTGATTGACATCTCAGGGTTAGATTAAACGGCACGAAAAATGACTGGCCCAGAGCTGTCAGTCAGACAGGAAGTCACGGTCACGTGGCGGGTGGACATCCACCACGTTGTGCTGTCCGTTTTAAAAACTTGGAACAATGTAAATGCCACCCGAGGCTCACACACAGGCAGGATGACCTGGATGCCGCGCTGATCTGCACAATGTTTGTATCTTTATCGAAGTAAGTTTAACTTAAATGTAAAGATGAAATATCAGGCAATGAGACCCAAAAAGTGAATTTAGCGCATTTGAGCGTCTTGTACCGTAGCAGAGAGACAGGACATGGGCAGGGAGGGGGAAGGCGACAGAGAGAGCAGGGCAGGGGGGACCCAGAGACTGGCAGGCCCAGACACGCGGCCTGGTGTGGTGGTCCCCAGCACACAGAGAGCAGCCACTCTGTCCACTTCCAGCTGAAGTCGAGCTCTGGCCATCCGCTGTCCACAGGCAGGCGCTGGGGTGTGCGTGGGCAGTGTCCTTCAGTAGCTGGTTCAGCTGGACATACGCCGGCTGTGCTCTGAGCGGTGACGCGGGCATCCACTGAGCAGCTGGCAGAGACTCAGGGCTCCTTCTGTTTGGATCAGGGGGAAAGAGCCCTGGCCTTTCCCCACCGCGGACGTACAAGCTGCCCAGAACCCAGGCCCGAGGTCGGTCAAGATCTTGCCTGATTCCCCATCTGCCCCCGATTCCCGGGGAGGAGAGTGGCTGCATCTGAGGGAGCCTTGGTCAGCTGACAGCTTGCAGCAGCTCTTGGGCAGCGTTGGCAGCAGCAGAAGGTCCTGGCTGTCTTTCCTGGGCTACAGACCATGTAAGAAACATCAGCCATCTCCAGCGCCCCCAATCTCAGACCACTCTGCAAGCCTGGTGTGGCCGCTGCAATGGAGTTAGCACAGCGCCCTGGGCCATACGGCCGCCACGGTCCTGTTGGCCCTGCTGCTACGGGCATGCTCTTATCAACACAATATAAGGGAGAGGCACCATTTCCTGCATTTTATTTACAGATCTGTTTCTTTTCTGTCGTCACTAAAGTAGTTAAATGTGGTGATATGAAGGGCCCATCCGAGAGCACGTGGTATTTTAAAGGAATACTAAACAAGGGTATTTTCAATAAAGTCAATTAGCTTCCTTGTAAAACCGTGGAGTTAAAAGCCTTTAAAATACGAAGCGGCACGCAGCAGAGGAGCGTCTCTGTGGACTCCGAGGATCCATTATGGATGAAGCCTGCTTTCTTGCAGGCAGAGACCAGCTTTCCTGCTCATTTTCACGACCCACGAAGCACACTGCTGCGTGGGGGAGACCCCTCGCCTGCGGGTAGAGCAGCAAGTGCAGCTTCCCAAGGGAGCCGCCGAGCCTGCCTCCCACCTCTGTCTGCTGCCTGCAGACAAGCTCCCAACACCCACCCACCACCCAGGAGCCTTCCCGCCCCTCGCACGTCCTCTCTCCGCGACTTCCAATCCCACCCGCACCCTTACAGCCCACTCAGAAATCCTCTCTCCCGCCGCACAAGAACCCCTTCTTCCTCGCACAGGGACCCCCCTCATCCCCCGCTCCAGCCTCCCAGAAGCCCCCTCCCCATTCCAGTACGTGTTGCCTCCTGTGGCCCTGCAGCTTCTGAAATATCTGTGTGAATCTTTCAAAATCTGAGTTACACGAACTCAATTAAACAGCATGGAGAGCAACACGGGAGGTGACAAGAGAATATCAGACTCATCAAGTGTCAGTGTCACACACCACACACAAGCACATGCACAGACACATGCACACATACGGACATAGAGAGTCACTGTGTGCATCACACACACGATACACTTAAACATACACACAGAGATGCAGACACACAGAAACCATGTACACTCACGTCACTACACATATACATGTGCATGCATGCACACACGTACATATACAGATGCACACAGAAGCACCACGTGCACTAGCACCACTATATACACATATGCACATGCACACACACCCCGCGACACGCTGGCACACGTGCATGCACGCACACAGACATCATGTGCACTCAGTAAATATACCACACATAGATACCATGTGCTTACATTGCACATACACACAAACACACCTACTTGCAAAGACACAGGGACACCACATGAATTCACAACACACAATCCATAGACACCACCTGTTCATACATACACATGAAGATACCATATACATTCAGAACTACACGCATACATGCACATACACATACACAAAAAAGCCATATACACTCAGAACATCATACACACACACACACACAAAGACACCTTATACATTCAGAGTAACACACACATATGCACAAACATATACCTATACACATAAAGATACTCAGAACTTCTCACACACACACACACACACACACACACACACACACACACACCCCCCATATACATTCAACCAACACACAAACAGATCCAGACACTGCTCACACTCAAGGCACACACCCCACACACATGAACCACCTATGCCATATATACAGGAGCACACTCATAAGCTGCACATACTGCACACACACACGCACACGCACACACACAGCCAAGCAGATCATGCGTACAGGACACGTCTTGCCATGCGTACACCATAAGATCGCCTTCGAGGACACAATGTTATTGAAATCTTTCTAACGCATGAAGACAACAGAGTCTCCACGAGCCTTCCTGAGATGTCTCCAAGCGCCAGGGCACGTGGATGTGACGTTTTAGTGTGTGCATTCTTTTATCCGTGAGGTTTCACAGATCTTTATGATTCAGGGGGCGCTAGGTTGGCAGAGATTCTGGGAACCTGGGCTGTTTTCAGGAAATCCAGAGTTTACACACACCAAAATTAAAATGGAATCTAAAAATAAAGCTCGGTTAGTTAGGATTTAAATGAAATAGTTTCACTTAATAAAGGTACAATATATGCTCTGTATTTAAATACATTAAGCAGCATGTATAAATTAATTTGCATAATAAGGAATTTTATTAAGGAACTGCTTGGCTCGTTTGCATACTAAAGTGTTGTTTTTAAGGGTGGGGTGTTCTTGCCTTGCACCCAGGAGGTGATAACAGGGTGATGAGGCTCAGACTTGCTCTTCCCCAAGACTGGGTCACCCCACAGCTGCAGTCTTGTTTGGTTCTAACCAGAGACCTCAACATGGTTCAAAGATCTCAGAAGCACCTCAGATTCTTTGGACTTAGGTAGCTGCACTTCACTTACACACAGGGAACGCAGGCCAGCGCAAGATGCTTCCTCTCCGCACTTCATTCTCCTCCCTTCCTTTCTCCTTGCTCCTCCCTCCTCTTACTGCCGCCTTCTCTTTCTCTTTTCCTCCCTTCCTCTTTCCCTCCATCCGTCCTCCCTTCCTCTTTCCTTCTTCCTTCCCTTCCTCTTTCTTCCTTTTTCTCTTTTTTCATTCTTTCCTTCCTTTCTTCCTTTTTACCTTTCTTCCTTCATTCTTCACTCCTTCCTTCCCTCTTTTCCTCCTACTCTTTTTCCTCCCTTCTGCCTTTTCTTCCTCCTAGGTCTTCATTGCTAATATACACTCATAGCATTACATTAGCTGAGTGAATTAACTTTGCCAATGTTGTATTGATTTTTCACACACACACACACACACACAAAACACAGAAAACATCTCACGTTGAGACCAGCTCTTCACTTCTATGTTCCTGGAATATAAAGTCATCCACCAAACTGGCCTAAACAGGACATAGGTGACCCCAATGTCCTCCCTGCATGCCCCTGAGGCAGACCACTTCCTGCCACACTCTTCCCCTGCACAGCAATGTCGTTTGTTAGTGGTCGACACTAGTAATCCTGTTCTTTTGATTTGCTCATTAGATGCCTTTTTAAATGACACATACTAGATGTGTCTTCCTTAAGTGCTCAGGTGGCTGTGACAAGAGTCTAGATGCCACCAGTACAGGCCACTGGTCACACCACATTCATAGTCAGGAAACAGAAAGTAAACAGGAAGTGGGGTTAGACTAGAAAATCTCAAGGCCCGCCCTCAGGGACCCCCTTCGTCCAGGGGTGTCTTCTTCCAAACTTCTCACGGCAGCACCACCAGCTGGAGACCAAACGTTCGAGCGGCTGAGGCACGAGGGACAGCTCCCCTCCGATGCACAGCACGGCTTGTACCTACTGCCGGGGTATGGGGTGTTATTCCAATACGCGACGTACAGTGGAACCACCTTTCGAGACAATGAGCGAAAAGGAAGTTCCCAGTGTTAGCTGTATACCACTCGAATGATCAGTATGGAAGCTTGTCGTCTTAAAGCGTGCATCGAGTCCCTGTCTTGACCTGACAGAGCGCACACTCACGCGGTTCCTGGGTCAGCAGGAGCAGGTGGCCCGATGGGTCCCCCACTCTACTATCACCTCTGTTTCGGTGCAGCCCCTAAACTTAGCAATGTGTTAGACCACAGCGGTGGGTGATAGGAACAGTCAGGAACTGTGAGTGTCAACAATTCCAGGCCCTTGAGGACTTCCTCCCAAGACAAGCCCACGCGGCTGGGCCCTTCCTGCCGGTGGAGCCGAGAGGTCTCCGAATGAAATTCCAGGGAAGGCGCTCGTGCGCCGTGATGCTGACTGCAGGTGCTGTGATCCAGAACCGCCCACCTAGGAAACTGCAGAGGCCTCGGCTTTGCCCTAGGAGGCATTTCCAGAGACGATTAGCCTTGGCCAATGGCTGAAACCTTAATAGAGTCTAATTAAACAGAATCTGGGAGGCTGCAGGGCTGTGGAAAGTGAAAGCTCCTGGGGGGGTGATGAGGGGGGACATGTCCCTGGGGAGTATTTCTTGCCCTGGCTTCCCCTGGGCTTGCTGTCGGCTGTGACAGATGACCTCAGCTCCTCATCCCACTGCTCCTTCTCTGCCCCCCGTCCTCATGAGGTGCAGACCAAGATGCTCCCCTGCCTTCTGCTCCAGCCTCCTTGATGTTCACGGGACGAAGCGAGCCGTCACACACGGACCCCTCTGAAGCCACGAGCCAAATAAGTTCTTCCACCAGGGAGCTGCAGAACGTTGCTGCTACACAAAGTAGTTGACTTTGCAGTTCTCGTGAACGAGCCCTGGACACCACCAGCCCGACCTCCTGCACTGGCGTGCCGCGGCCAGGCCACCTCGTGCCAAACGAGACCGTCTGAGTCATGAACTTCACAGGTGCGATGCTGGGCAGGCTCCTGGGGGCTAGAGAACAGGACGAGACACTCTGGGGTGCAGCCCGCAGGGGCCGAGGCCGCCATGCTTTGCCCACTGCTCGGCTCTGCTGCGTGTGGAACTCCGCGTCTACCCAGGGAAGCAGGGACAAGTGCAGACACTTAGGTAACGTGTAGATGGGGCCTCGGGCTTCACAGGAAGATGCGGCCATTCGGTCCCCCATGAGCAAACAAATGGTCCAGAGCTGCCTTGTCATCAGGACCCTTAAGGAAACTCTCCAAGTGATTTTGTAGAGTTGGATGGACCTGGAAACGTCAGAGAAATATTCCAAGGATGATGCAGCAACGCCTTGTGGCCCACACAGGGTGGCTGTGCAGAGGGGCTGCGTGTGGGAGGGAAAATCACATCATGAACGGTGCTAACCCAGCAGGTTCTGAGTAAGGACATGGCATGGGCAGAACCAGCCCACCTCGAAGCCAGGGTGAGGATGTGGCCAAGGGCCTGTTCTGCCTGGCCTGACCTCCCTTCAGAGCACACTGCATGCTGCATACAAGTTCGCAGCCGTCTCATTCCTGTGTCCTTGCTGCTGGGGCAGCGTTTTAATTTAGTTTCACCTGTGAAGTTTCACACACGCGCAGCCACTAATCTCCCATCTGAGCCAGCAGGCCGCCTGATCCCAGCTTTTGTGCACGTGTCTTTGTCTTTTTCTTCATTCTCGTGTGGCTGCAGCAGAGCAATGCACTGGCTACAGGATGTGGCCTGTCTCTAGTCACCTGCACAATGGAGCTGTGGTCACACTTGGGTCCCACAGCAGCCAATTTCCTTCTAGATGTCTTGTCTCTTTCAACCCTTATCCTGCCAATAATCCCCGGATGTAATTGCTGTTCTTACACCTGCTTACGGAGGGGAAATGGAGACTCAGAAGCCAAGTGAGTAGGACAGGCTCACACAGCAAATCAACGTCTGGGGCAGAACGAAGGTAAGAAGGCGGCTGCGAAGTCTGGAGTCTTCACCAGCCACTCCCCACCCCTGGACGAGGCTTTGCTATTCCAGTGAGAGTTCACTCAGCAGGATCACCGGAAGTCCAACAGGAAACAAAAATCGCGTTTGCTGCTGCACTGGAGGTTGCGGTTTATTTTAGTGCTGCTATGGAATCGCTCGCTTCACAAATGAGCTCGTGCCAAAGAGATGCTCACCTACAGGAAGGAAGGGGCCTTCCCGGCCAAGCAAGGGTTGTGTGCTGAGCCGACAGGTGCCGGAGAGCCAGGTCACGCGCCCAGAACCAGCTGTGCAAGACAATGGGGTGAAACCCCGCTGCTGTGCCCCGTTTTCCCACCACTGGAAAAATCAACACATAAAAGCATGAGTGATTGGCACATGTCTATATCTAGCAAAACACATGCAGGAAGGTTGTCTGGGGTAATGGTCCTGCAGGTAAGAGACCATGTTACTCAAACATGAGGACCTGAATTCAAATCCTCACAACCTGTGTAAAAAGTTGGGACACGGTTTCGCATACCTGTAACCCCAGTACTGTGGAGGCTTAGAGACAAGAGGATAGCTGGGCTTTCTGACTGCCAACCTAGCTGCAGATTCAGCAAGAGATCTCAAGAAAATAAGGTAGACAGTGACAGAACAGGGCACCCAATGGCCTCCTCTAGATTACACACTTACACACATGCACACACACACACATGCACACACTCACAACGTGCACACACTCACACACATGCACACACACACACATGCACACACTCACAACGTGCACACACTCACACACATGCACACACTCACACACATGCACACACTTACACACATGCACACACGCACACATGCACACACGCACACACACGTGCACATGCACACACACGTGCACATACACGCACACACACATGCACATGTACATACATACGTGCACATACCATTCTCTCACACACAGATGTGCACCAGAAAGTAAGATCAAGCCTCTCAAGACATCTGGGTTGCTCTGGGGTCATCACATAGCTGTGGGTCCAGGCGCCTGCACCCACGTCCAACCTGCTCAAGATCTTGGGCATCACAGTCTGAACTGTCCACCCAGCAGCCTCCTGGTGAAGCTCTTCAGAGACAGCGATTAGGACCAACCTTCAGTGATCCCCTCACAAGCTAAGAGCAGACCCTCAATGAGGCCCAACGTGAGGGCCTAGATGCCCGCATCACGGTGAACCTTAGGGTGACCCGGCCACAGGCTACGAGGGTCCCACCCAAGGGCCTAGCCCCCTACGTTCACAGCATCAGCAAAGAAACGTGATGGGGTCTTCTGCTGGAGGCTCTGAAGCTCAGAAGGTGTCACCACAGAGCAAAGCAAACGGTGAGACATTGTGGAAAGAGAACGTGGGAGGCCAGAGGAAATTCCCAGGCTGCCTAAAACTAGCATGGTCTCCCCAGCTCCTTGCGGCCCCCCGAGGAATCCTCGGCTTTTCTCTGAATGCTTGTGGTGATTTCAAATAGAAGATATGAACGTTATGGTAAATTAACCTTTTATGCTTCTTGTGCTAAGTGTTTACTTAATAACGATAATCACTAATTAGAACTTAAACCAACACATGTTTCTCCAGCAATGGTCCTTCTTCAGGCATCCTTTACAGAATCACTTCTCAGAATTACCACACCTTTCAGCCCCGTGTGGAAATGTGAAGGCATCTGCCATACACTCAGTTGTGCATAGTATTTGAGAAAGCAACTGTTTGCAGTCTTTGCATCAGAGAAGGTATTATGTGGCCCTATCCAGCACAGAATTGGAGCACGGTTGTAGACGTGGAGGTTAAAGTCATTTATAAATGCTGAAAACTCCATCAGAATAAAAGCATAGTCAGAATCCTAGAAGGCAGGAAAGGGCAGGTGCCCTGGACCAGGAGTCAAGAACCCTTGTCTGAGCAAACGCAGCCTTTGGTGAATGTGAAGGACAGATGCCTAAGCAAAAAAGAGTAAAAGCTGAGTCCGTGGAGAACAGCCGCACGTTCCAGCCTCCATCACCTGTGAATGGCGTAGGAGACACAATGGTCGAGTTTCCAGCAAAGCTGCAATCCAGATGCTGAACACGTCACTTAAAATGACAATAATCAGTGCAATACACTTCACAACAGGCTCAGCTGCTCCGAAATGAACGATATGAGGAGCAAAGGTAATGGTCCTCAAGGCTCGCCTTCACGTTGCTTTGCTGGGATTTCCTGCCGTCTGTGATCCTGGGATCATGGCTGCTGCGTTAGCCCTCTGCTAGTAGCCATCTTTCCCTTCCCAGTTCTGCGTTTGGCAGTGCCACACTGACAGTTCTCAGCTGAGCCAAAGTGGAAGTTCTGACCCTGTGAGTACAGGCGAGGTTGCAAACGAGAGCTTGTTTCACAGTTGTGTTGATGGAACAGATGCAAAGTGATGGGCAAAAACTATAAAACTGACCACTTAAAAGCTTGTATATCTGTAGCTGCCATACAATGCAGGACACATCATAAGTAAGCAAGTAAGTAAATACTATTTAGTATTTGTGCCAGTTAGATATACAGGCGTCAACCTTGACAATTGAAGACTGAGCTCTGGGCACATTTGTGAAGAGTCAGTAGCTACAACAGACCCTTGAGCAGGCCTGCAGGAGGTGATAGTCTGATTGACGTGGGAGTGCCCAGTCCACGCTGTGTAGGACCGTGCCCTGGGCATGTGGATAAACTGAGGAATCTGGTTCAGTAATTGGACATACTTTAACATATGTTGGTAGACTTTCAGTCGACAAGTGAGGGCGCCCCTCTCTCAGCAATCCCTATGGAAACGGTGTGGTCAGCTCCCTCAGGTCCTGGTATTGGTGTGAGCTCTCCTGCCAATTGGTGTGAGCTCTCCTGCCAAGCTGGACTAGGAACCATAATGGAGAATCATAAGCCAGAATAAAACCCCCTTTGTTCTCCTAGGCTCTTTAGTTGAGAATTTGTCAACAATATACAGGCAAACTACAAAGAATTTGATGCCAAAGAAGTGGGGTATCCCTGATAAATTTGGCTCTGAGCCCTTAGTGTATTTGAAATGGTTTTGTTGGAAATATGCAGGAATTTTTGAAGATTTGAGGTTGGGGTCTACAAAACCATTGAGCATAATTGAGTGAACTAATTGGAAAATAATAATGCTGAGAGAGTCATGAATTATGATGCAAGTGGTAAGAACTTTGGCAAAAATGAACTTAAAGATGATGGACCAGTTTGCTTGGTAGAAATAAACTGAGTTAGTAGCCTTGAAGTTTCAGATGAGGAAGAGGCAGAGAGTAGAATGGCTGTGGCTACTGGAGAGATTAACATCACTGCAGGAAGTCTAATGCTTGAGCTGGAATAGCAGTAGAGATTAATATCAACCATGGAGACTGCATGGTGTGAAAACCCTTTAGCAAAAGAAAGCCTAGACTGAAGCAGCTTCTGCCCTTCAAAAGTCCTGTCTGCCTACAAAAGGGAATGTCCAGGGCCAGCTAGCAGAGGTCGGTACAGATGTCATTCAAGTGTGTCAGGCTACGCCTTGACCTTGCTGCTGAACTTGGCAGCGTTGTCCAGGGTTATTGGTTTTGATGCAAGACTGAGGGGTGCATGGGGAACAAAAGGCTTTTTTTTTTTTTTGCTATGTGGTAGGTTTGAAATTCCTACAAAGGAAAATGAAGCTTACAGTTTCAGAAGAGAACCCATAATGTTGAAAATGTCAGAACCATGGGACATGAGTTGCGGATGGAGATGAGTACAAACTGGGCCCAATCGGTCCTGGGTCCAGCCTCAGACCCGGCCAGGTGCATTCTGTCTAGATTCCTGCATGTGAAGGTCACATCAGCCCGCAGGTCCCCACCCCGGGGCATTCTCCTGTGAACGCAGGTCCCCACCCCGGGCATTCTCCTGTGAACGCAGGTCCCCACCCCGGGCATTCTCCTGTGAACGCAGGTCCCCATTCTCCTGTGAACGCAGGTCCCCATTCTCCTGTGAACGCAGCTGGTTAATGTGACGTTTCCAAAGCATCGGTCCCGCCTGCAGAGGTGCTGCCTACCTTGTCTACAGCCCCGTTCTCGGAACACCTGCTCAGCTGGGAGTGTCCAAGAGCAAACCCGCCTCGTGCCTGCAGACGAGGCAGCACCCATGAGCCTCCTCTCAGATTCCCCCCAGAGAGTCCACTTAGTTGTTGAACCTGACACTAGATGTTTCTTTGCTTTTTTTATTTATATTCTTTTAGGGCTTTGCATATGTTTCTAGGTCATTTTCACAGTAATTTACTATCTGCTCTTTGACTAGTTAGGATTCTCTGTCAGTCACCTTCTGATCGGACTTACCGACTTTCCAGCAAGGATCACCCTTTCTGACTCTGAAAAGGGGCTAAGAACCTATGGAAAGGGAGGGGGCGTAGTCCCTAGGGGGTACGAACTGCTAGCGTTTACCTGGAAGGACTTTATGTCAAACTGCCTCCCACGCATTCACCCACAGATTAGGAGAGCTCTCAGCCTCAACCTCAAAGCTTTCTTTTGCAATGGACGCCTCTTTATTAAGTGAATTGTTTTCCAGACTACAAAAATCCCTCCAGTTATTTGCAGTCGATAAAACATGAAACAGTGGAATTCAGTCCTAAGGAATAACGTTCAAATGTGGTCTTCGTCATTGGCATGGTGACTTCCTAAGATCTGAGACCTCCAGGCTTGGGACAGAAGCCCCCTTGAGGCACGGCCAGGGACACCAGAGACCACTGAGCAGGAAGGAAAGGGTTAGGAAGTGCGACTGAGCGCCGCTTTCCATACTAATTCAGGACCGTAATCTGCTCTGCACACTTCTGAGAGACATGTGACTAATCCTCTCACATGCAAATAAACACATGTGCCGAGATGGCAGCCCCGTCTCGCAGCCCCCGGAGCCAGTCTGTGGTTGCCTGGAAGGAAATGTGTCCCCATCCGTGTCTCAGACCCCACAGGGCAGAAGCGCAGGTCACGTGCTCGGCTCTGACTTCCGGCCGCTGATTGGGCCAGTTTGTACTCATCTCCATCCGCAATCATGTCCCATGGTTCTGACATTTCAACATTATGGGTTCTCTTCTGAAACTGTAAGCTTCACTTTCCTTTGTAGGAATTTTAAACTTACCACATAGCAAAAAAAAAAAAAAAAGCCTTTTGTTCCCCATGCACCCCTCAGTCTTGCATCAAAACCAATAACCCTGGACAACGCTGCCAAGTTCAGCAGCAAGGTCAAGGCGTAGCCTGACACACTTGAATGACATCTGTACCGACCTCTGCTAGCTGGCCCTGGACATTCCCTTTTGTAGGCAGACAGGACTTTTGAAGGGCAGAAGCTGCTTCAGTCTAGGCTTTCTTTTGCTAAAGGTTTCACACCATGCAGTCTCCATGGTTGATATTAATCTCTACTGCTATTCCAGCTCAAGCATTGACTTCCTGCAGTGATGTTTATCTCTCCAGTAGCCACAGCCATTCTACTCTCTGCCTTCCTCATCTGAAACTCAAGGCTACTAACTCAGTTTATTTCTACCAAGCAAACTGGTCCATCATCTTTAAGTTCATTTTGCCAAAGTTCTTACCACTTGCATCATAATTCATGACTCTCTCAGCATTATATTTCCAATTAGTTCACTCAATTATGCTCAATGGTTTTGTAGACCCCAACCTCAAATCTTCAAAAATTCCTGCATATTTCCAACAAAACCATTTCAAAACACTAAGGGCTCAGAGCCAAATTTACAGGATACCCCACTTTCTTGGCATCAAATTCTTTGAGTTTGCCTGTAATTGTTGACAAATTCTCAACTAAAGAGCCTAGGAGAACAAAGGGGGTTTTATTCTGGCTTATGATTCTCCATTATGGTTCCTAGTCCAGCTGTGCAGGAGAGCTCACACCAATTGGCAGGAGAGCTCACACCAATACCAGGACCTGAGGGAGCTGACCACACCGTTTCCATAGGGATTGCTGAGAGAGGGGCGCCCTCACTTGTCGACTGAAAGCTACCAACATATGTTAAAGTATGTCCAATACTGAACCAGATTCCTCAGTTTATCCACATGCCCAGGGCACGGTCCTACACAGCGTGGACTGGGCACTCCCACGTCAATCAGACTATCACCTCCTGCAGGCCTGCTCAAGGGTCTGTGTAGCTACGACTCTTCACAATGTGCCCAGAGCTCAGTCTTCATTTTCAAGGTTGACGCCTGTATATCTAACTGGCACAAATACAAATAGTATTTACTTACTTGCTTACTTATGATGTGTCCTGCATGTATGGCAGCTACAGATATACAAGCTTTAAGTGGTCAGTTTTATAGTTTTTGCCCATCACTTTGCATCTGTTCATCAACACAACTGTGAAACAAGCTCTCGTTTGCAACTCGCCTGTACTCACAGGTCAGAACTTCCACTTTGGCTCAGCTGAGAACTGTCAGTGTGGCACTGCCAAACGCAGAACTGGGAAGGGAAAGATGGCTACTAGCAGGGCAACGCAGCAGCCATGATCCCAGGATCACAGACGGCAGGAAATCCAGCAAAGCAACGTGAAGGCGAGCCTGAGGACCATTACCTTTGCTCCTCATATCGTTCATTTCGGAGCAGCTGAGCCTGTTGTGAAGTGTATTGCACTGATTATTGTCATTTTAAGTGACGTGTTCAGCATCTGGATTGCAGCTTTGCTGGAAACTCGACCATTGTGTCTCCTACGCCATTCACAGGTGATGGAGGCTGGAACGTGCGGCTGTTCTCCACGGACTCAGCTTTTACTCTTTTTTGCTTAGGCATCTGTCCTTCACATTCACCAAAGGCTGCGTTTGCTCAGACAAGGGTTCTTGACTCCTGGTCCGGGCACCTGCCCTTCCTGCTCTAGGATCTGACTATGCTTTTATTCTGATGGAGTTTTCAGCATTTATAAATGACTTTAACCTCCACGTCTACAACCGTGCTCCAATTCTGTGCTGGATAGGGCCACATAATACCTTCTCTGATGCAAAGACTGCAAACAGTTGCTTTCTCAAATACTATGCACAACTGAGTGTATGGCAGATGCCTTCACATTTCCACACGGGGCTGAAAGGTGTGGTAATTCTGAGAAGTGATTCTGTAAAGGAGCCTGAAGAAGGACCCATTGCGAGAAACATGTGTTGGTTTAAGTTCTAATTAGTGATTATCGTTATTAAGTAAACACTAGCACAAGAAGCATAAAAGGTTAATTTACCATAACGTTCATATCTTCTATTTGAAATCACCACAAGCATTCAGAGAAAGCCGAGGATCCTCGGGGGGCCGCAAGGAGCTGGGGAGACCATGCTAGTTTTAGGCAGCCGGGAATTTCCTCTGGCCTCCCACGTTCTCTTTCCACACATGTCTCACCGTTTGCTTTGCTCTGTGGTGACACTCTGAGCTTCAGAGCCTCCAGCAGAAGACCCATCACGTTTCTTTGCTGATGCTGTGAACGTAGGGGGCTAGGCCCTTGGTGGGACCCTCGTAGCCTGTGGCCGGGTCACCCTAAGGTTCACCGTGATGCGGGCATCTAGGCCCTCACGTTGGGCCTCATTGAGGGTCTGCTCTTAGCTTGTGAGGGGATCACTGAAGGTTGGTCCTAACGCTGTCTCTGAAGAGCTTCACCAGGAGGCTGCTGGGTGGACAGTTCAGACTGTGATGCCCAAGATCTTGAGCAGGTTGGACGTGGGTGCAGGCGCCTGGACCCACAGCTATGTGATGACCCAGAGCAACCCAGATGTCTTGAGAGGCTTGATCTTACTTTCTGGTGCACATCGTGTGTTGAGAGAATGGTATGTGCACGTATGTATGTACATGTGCATGTGTGTGTGCGTGTATGTGCACGTGGTGTGTGCAGTGTGCATTGTGTGTGCGTGTGTGCATGTGTGGTGTGTGCATGTGTGTAAGTGTGGCATGTGTGTGAGTGTGTGCATTGTGTGATGTGTGACGTTGTGAGTGTGTGCATGTGTGTGTGTGTGCATGTGTGTGAGTGTGTGTGCACGTTGGGAGTGTGTGCATGTGTGTGTGTGTGCATGTGTGTAAGTGGTAATCTAGAGGAGGCCAGTGGTGCCCTGTTCTGTCACTGTCTACCTTATTTTCTTGAGATCTCTTGCTGAATCTGCAGCAGGTTGGCAGTCAGAAAGCCCAGCATCCTCTTGTCTCTAAGCCTCCACAGTACTGGGGTTACAGGTATGCGAAACCGTGTCCCAACTTTTTACACAGGTTTGTGAGGATTTGAATTCAGGTCCTCATGTTTGAGTAACATGGTCTCTTACCTGCAGGACCATTACCCCAGACAACCTTCCTGCATGTGTTTTGCTAGATATAGACATGTGCCAACACTCATGCTTTTATGTGTTGATTTTTCCAGTGGTGGGAAAACGGGGCACGCAGCGGGGTTCACCCCATTGTCTTGCACAGCTGGTCTGGGCGCGACCTGGCTCCCGGCACCTGTCGGCTCAGCACACAACCCTTGCTTGGCCGGGAAGGCCCCTTCCTTCCTGTAGGTGAGCATCTCTTTGGCACGAGCTCATTTGTGAAGCGAGCGATTCCATAGCACGCACTAAAATAAACCGCAACCTCCAGTGCAGCAGCAAACGCGATTTTTGTTTCCTGTTGGACTTCCGGTGATCCTGCTGAGTGAACTCTCACTGGAATAGCAAAGCCCGTCAGGGGTGGGGAGTGGCTGGTGAAGACTCAGACTTCGCAGCCGCCTTCTTACCTTCGTCTGCCCCCAGACGTTGATTTGCTGTGTGAGCCGTCCTACTCACTTGGCTTCTGAGTCTCCATTTCCCCTCCGAAGCAGGTGTAAGAACAGCAATTACATCCGGGGATTATGGCAGGATAAGGGTTGAAAGAGACAAGACATCTAGAAGGAAATTGGCTGCTGTGGGACCCAAGTGTGACCACAGCTCCATTGTGCAGTGACTAGAGACAGGCCACATCCTGTAGCCAGTGGCA
>JALPQD010000437.1:1007644-1012821 GCA_023101885.1 Typhlomys cinereus | reverse complement strand
AGAGAGAGAGAGAGAGAGAGGGAGAGAGGGGGGGGGAGCTTAATTCCTGGCAACTGTTGGGAGGTGATGAAAAAGAAACTCCACATTGTGATCGCTTTACTTTCAACAGGAAAAGTGGTAACAGGCGCAAGCGTCGTGCGCTGCTTCCTTCCTTTTCGTTTCCTGTGCGAGTTTGAAATGGAATTCAGAGGAGCTGGGCAGCTTGTTTGGGAGGAATCCACCGGCCAAGGGCCCCCGGGCTCCCCGTGCCTCTCGGTCTCCATGTGCCTCTCGGTCTCCATTGTGTGTAAGCAGTTACATTGTGTTTGGCCTGCTCACCGACCCGGATTGGACGACTTTATGTGAGGTCAGGGTTTGGTCACGGTGAGCATTTTGTAGGACCTACTATGTACCAAATTTTGTAAGGACCTACTATGTACCAAGCACCCTTCGGTGTGTCATAAATATCCAGAGCCCTGAAGTTGTGGAGAAGGTGAAGCCGCATGTGTATTTCCCAGCTCCTGCGGAGCACACACGCATGGAGCACGCATGCAGAGAACACGCACACACATGGAGCACGCGTGGAGCACGCACGCGTGGAGCACACACATGCATCCAGAGCAGAGGAATGATTTCAGAGCGCTGCCAGCCACAGCCGTAGGGTGGGCTTCGAGGAGAGCTGTTAAGTCGCGGAGTGAATGCTGCAGGCAGCTTCAGGGAGAAACCAGGAATTCCATTCTATCTACGATTGTCCAACTACGTTCTCAGTCCAGGTGGCAGGAGCGTTCTCGCCAACACCAGGGGCTGAGGGAACTGGCCCCCCCACAGCCACAGGACTGCTGAGAGAGGGACAACCCCACTGGCTAGACAGCCTGTCTGTCCAACTATATTGAAGGCGGGACTTTCTGACCAGCTTCCCCATCTTACCTGCCTGCACAGGAACAATTCCATCCATGTGGTCGGGTCTCTCCCGTCCATTAGACAATTTCTCGCAGACTTTCTCAGACCTATTCTGTACAGACGTGCTCAGCGCTTTAGCCTTCAGTTGTCAAGGCGGCACCTGTATCTGTCTCACGTGGTTCAGACTTCCCAACAGGAAACAGTGGCCACACTGAAGCTCCCGGAGGAGCAAGAGCAGAGGGATGCGCCGCACCTGCTGCAGAGGTGTGGCCTGCGGTGGGGCGGGGGTGGGCGGTGCTGTTCCAACGAATTCCAATCAGTTTCAACGCTCAGGGCACTGGAAACAGGGAGCCAGCCAGAGAGGAGCGGCTGCCTGGCTCACCCTGCGTTGTATGTCACTGGTGAGTTTCACGTGTCTCGGTGCTCAGTGCGCACGGCCATCTGAGGGGCGGAGCGCACAGTTACCTCTCGCAGGTGTGTGAGCTGCTGGCCACGCTGAATACGAGCACTGAGCATTTTCTTTGAGCTGCACTTGATTGTGGTGAATTCTTTTTCCTCCCAAGCGAGTAAACATCACCCGTTTCTCTCTTGTTTGGGGGATGGTGCTGGAGAAACTGCCTGACCGATGCACTGGGAAGACCAGAAGGTTTTCTAGCCAGAAAGAATCTGTCCATCCCACGGTGGTCTGTGAAGCTGGTAGGGGTTTGCCCACTGATTCTGAGCTCACTTGACTCCATGATGAAGAACAGGATGCAGTATTTACCTTGCCAGACTTTAGCCTTAATCTAGTATCTTCCTGTTGCTCTGCCCTGATGCTTCCATTTTGATCTTTCTTTTTTGCTGAATAGTCAACCATTTTGATTTGACAGAACTTTACAGTTAAGAGATTTTGGACTTTTTAAAACAGACTTCAAACTTTTAAAATTTTGGAACTGAATTATTAATGACTATAAATATTTTAAATTTGAATTATAAGAACTTCAATGTGGGGCTTTGAGAATTTTTAACATTGAACTGAATGAATTTTATGCCATAAGTTTAATGTAACATCTATGGGGACAAGGGTTGAAAAGGTTATAGTTTATATACTATATGTTTTTGTGTCAAATTAACAACAGATTGAGTGTGATACTTAGATATGTAGCTGTCAACTCAATAATTGAAGGCTGAGCTCTGGGAACATTTGCAAAATAATTGGAGCTAAGACAGACCCTGGACAATCCCACAGGAAATTGATTTATGAGGGAAATACAGCACATGGTGGGTTGGTCCATTTCCTGGGCAAGTAGATAAGACGGAGGAAGCCTGTGCTACACACTGGCATTCTCCAACATTCTCTGCAGACTTGCAGTCTGACAAGCTAGTTTTGCAATTCTTTGAATATAGTGTGACCGGTTCTCTCAATTCCCGTGTTCTCCTGCAAAGCTCTCTTGCAAAGCTGGACTAAGAACTCTAACAAAGAATCATAAGACAGAATAAAACTTCCTTGCTCCCCTAAACTCTTTGGTAAGGAATTTATCAGCGAACATGCTCAGTAAATGCAACACTTCCAGCACTTGAGCTGTTCATGGGACAATCCACTCACATCCTTGAGTTCAATTGTTTTTGCTTTAAATTCAAAATAAGCTGCAATGCCCACCAAACCGCAGTAGAGCCACATTCATCTGTGGATGCCTAAGACCCTTCCTGAGTTGGACTAATGTGATCTAATATGATCTAATGTGAGCCGATCCTCATTTCACTGCAGCCATAACTGAATGATGGGAAAGTTTGACCACACAAATGGAAGCATTCTAAGAGAACCAACTCAAGCAGTTTAAAGTAAACTTATACATGTATGCATGCTGCAGTGTTTGTTAAGGTGATTTTTCTGAAACACACCACCGGGCTGTGTGAACAAAATGATGATAAAATGTGAAAAAGAAAGAGCCAGAGAAAAAGCAGAGAGTGAAGCTTCTACAGAGAAGGTTGAAACAACAATCTTGGAAAGCCAGTACAATTTCTAAGCAATGATAAATGACTGAAGAGACATTATCAGGTTGGAAGACATCATGAGGAAAGGATGCTTCCAGATCATTCCATAGGATAGATGCTGGTATGAGGCCCAGCTGACAGCAGGAAAATAGAATCTGTCAGCCAGAGATGCTGGCACAAATAATCCCATAGAGTCTGTTGCAGGCATCTCGGGTGGTCTCTTCCAGGCAGGGGTTCAACAGAAGAAGCTCTGCTTTGGGTCTATAACCTGGACCTGAAGAAAGAGGAAGACATGGCGGACTACATGTGCAGCGACCAACTGGCCGACCTCTCCTCTCTGTTCAGCGCAAGACTACAAGGACCTCCTCAGCTCAGCTCCACCTCGAAAACGTCTTTCTTACCACAAAAGAGACAAATGTGTATTGATTGGTCTCTTAGATATTTCACACTAAATTTTCAACTTCCTAATTCCAGAAAACTCTAAATGATCAGCAAGACTGAGCCTGAGAGAAGTTTATGGCAAGCAACAGAAAACACCTTCCATTTGATGGAATTGATCTTGATATCTGCTAGCTAAATTCTAAGTAACTGTAAACGAACTTAGTTCTTACCCATTTTTCTCGATCTTGAAACCACAATTATAGGAAAAATAGCCATTTTCCCAGGATGAGAGAGTCTAGTGAAATCAGGTAAACCCAGACAAGTTACATATCTTAAGGGGTGAAAACTCTTTATGACAACATCTTACGGTTGTGATGACAAGTCAGAGCATGTCTCCTCGTGATGTGAATACAAACAGCAGTATCCGCAGCATAAAGCTGACAGCCACCCATGTACCTCTGCTGTTGCCGACAGAGCTTGTGATGTGTTGGACAAGCAGCCGGCCCTGACTCCCCCACCCTCAGCTCTCAGGCCTCGAAGGTCTCATGGGGTTCTCCAGGGTGAAATGCAGGAGAAACCCACTAGGATACAGGAGCACAGCCACTTTAGGCGACGCTGCCAACAACCCGGGACTCTGTGAGCAGGGGTCATCTCTCCCACCCGGGCTCCTCTGTGTCCACAGCTCCCTCAACAAAACAGCACATACTAGGCTCTTCCGCTGCTGTGGCTGGAAGGAAGAGCACCACATTTAAAAGGGTCCTCTTTAACATTTGCACCACACACTGAACGTACAATCGAAGTCCACCTGCCGGCCTAGCATCAGATGCCCCCATCCTGTGCCCACATCCGAAAGTGTCCCTCTTTTGTGGTGGGCAGCACCCAGCGGCTTGGAAATGGTGGGACACCATCAGCTTATCACATTGTGCAAGTTCAGAGCACCTTAATCCAGAATCCACCAGGGACACTGCCTATGACCACCAGTGGACATTGGTCTGTAGAAACAGATGCAAATTATCCCAGCGCTACGGAGGGGGCCGCTAAGCCTGGCCCCTTCCCACTGTGTTTAAGAGCAGCCAAGCAGACCCGTGTGGGAACCTGTGTGCAGAACAACAACTTTGCTTCCACTCACTTCTCTCCTCTTACGTCACGACACTCCCAAAGAAGATCGAAATTCCACACTTCCAAATGGGTAATTGTGGCCATAAATTGAGATATAGATTCGTGTAATTGTGGCCATAAATTGAGATACAGATTGAGAAACCATCTTGGCAGATTCCACTGAGCTGCCCCTAAAGGTTCCTCAGATGGATCCGTGGCTCGCCTGGGGGAGACCGGCCTGAGAGCCCCTAAAGTGGCTCCCTGCGCTGCCTGAGGGGAAATCAGGATATGCAAAGAAGAAGAAGGCCGCCTTAAGAATGACTAATCATCTTTCTGGCAAACCCCTCCCTTCACATGGTCCAGCTCTGCCTGTAGCATTCAGTTATCCACAGTGAACTTTGAGAAAGTCTCGTGTCTGTGTGAGAGCACACAGAGTCGTGTCCTGACTCCGGAATTCACACGTTCCACGCCTTTCTAGAAGTGCAGCCCCCTCCACGCGCATCTGCTTGCCCCCCCGCCGACTGGCATGTCACCATCTGAAAGTGACAACTGCATGTCTGATGCTGCGGGCAGGCAGGGCTGCAGGCAGAGCTGCAGGCAGAACATTCCGGAATGTTCTGCGAGCCCAGCGGCAGCCGCCCAGCCTCGGGACTTTGCCACGGTCACCTCTCAACGTGTCCTCTGGCTGGTGACATTCGCCCTTCCCTTCGCTCTCTCCTTTGTCCACACTCTTCTTCCAGTTTCTTAGGGGATCAGATGTAACATGTCTGCTCTCGTGAGAACACGGCGATGTGTGCAGAAGTGCTGATGAGGTCAAAGCAAGTGGGAAGGGGCAGAGCGTGACC
>JALPQD010000437.1:927644-1002644 GCA_023101885.1 Typhlomys cinereus | reverse complement strand
GGAAGACCCCGAAGACCATGAAGTCTTCCAGGCAGAAAAGTGTATCTATAGAGAGTTAGAACTCATGTGCTACAAACTTCCAGTCCTGGGGACTAGGTACTGCTTCAGAAAGCAGAGAGGATGGGATTTGCAAACTGTATTTTATGTCTACTCAGAATATTAAATGTTAAAATTAAAATGAAGAATTATTCAGATTCATAGCCTCTAATGACTTGAATACATTACAATGTATCCATATGTATATGTATATAATTTTATTATTATTATTATTTCATATACACATTCCACTAAAATGAAAAAATAAGATAAATAAAGTCCTAAAGAAGTAAAAAATATAGATGCAGCCCCTAGTAAGGATAAACAGCCTTTGAATGAGGGAAGAAGGTGGGTGTGGTCTAAAACCACTCAGCAGATATGAGCTGGAATGAGACCTGCGTCTCATTTGACACATTTGTGCACAGAAAGAAGAGAAAAATGTCCCCGGCAGTGAATCCATAGGAAAATTAAAACATGTCTGACAAGCAAAAAAAATCTAAGCCAAAGATCTAACTCAATAAGTAAGACTATTATTGACTTCCAGGAAAGAAAAATGTCTTGTATACGAAATGGTGGCTTAGTTCACCAATGAATAATGTCCACGGGGAAAAAAATACCATAACTGCTGCTTACTCAACAAAACACGCCGTGTTGGTTAAGGCCAGGGGAGTGTGGCGAGGCGAGAAGCTCGCGGCAGCCCCTATTTCTGCTATGAATGTCCCCAAAGTCTGAGGCCTCGCTCCGCGGGGAGGTGCCCTTGGCCCTTGGAGACACTGGGTTAGGGGGTTCTCTGGAGGGTTTGGGGACTTGTCCTGGAGGGGCGCTGGGTGGTGTTACCTTCTTCCCTCTTTGATCCCTTCGGCTACTGCGTATTCGTTTATTGTCTCCGCCATGAAGATCTGCTCGGCACGGACCCCAGCATTGCAGCGCCCCCCCCAAGCCTGTGACCACCACTTTGTGACCACCACCGTGAAACCGTCACAGCCTTGCTGGGTCCGACATTCATTTGGTCATGGCGATGAACTGCTGATGAGCACAACAGTCAACAAGCAAAGAGAAAGGCAGACAGAGGTGGTCGCGGGTCGGTCGGGGGTTTTTACTCACCACAGACTTGTGGTGACCACGTGTATGCCGAGGACGGAGACAAGCAGTCAGGGTTTATTGTCCCCCGGGGGCTCAGGTGCCTGAATCCTTAGCTGGCTAATATTCAGGAATTGTTGTGGCACCGCGATGGGGCACAACCTCGCTGAAGGACGACATGTCGCAGTGTCTGGGTTCTTGTGTTCGGGAGTCGAAGATGGAGACCACAACACGCGTAGAGGATTAAGGCGGAGCGTATGAGAGGAGAGAGGGGACGGAGCTCATGGGCACCGTGCCCGTGAGGGTCAGGAGAGCGGAAGATAGCTGACACGGTCAGAGGTATTTGCGAACTTGGGCAAGGCTGAAAAGTGGATTTTTCTCTTTGGTGAGTTCTAGTTTCTGTGAACCTGATTGGTCTGTTACGGGCCCAGCCTGGCTGGGTCTGGTCTCAGCTGAACTGAGGAATTCCATTCATTTGCACCTGAAGCTTCTCTCCACCTGTACTTGTGCAGTTCACAGTCGCATCCCTTCATAGACGAAGGGCTGGGGGGAGTTGGGGGGCCTCATCTCAGTGGGGTTTGGTGCCAACTTCCTAAGCTACCTAACAAGATGTTTCCCTCTCCCAGCAGCGTGGGCCCAAGGCTGGCTGGGTCAGCTTCTCTTCCTTTTGCTCTCTGCCTCCTGATAGCTGCGGCGACCGCTGATGTCTGGGGTGACCACAATGGCCCCTGCTTCTGCCAGTCGGGTCCTGCCACACCTAGACTCTCTCCCTTCTGAAACCATGATGCCCCCTGCTCCCCTAAACTGGCTGTGCGAAAGGATTGTCTCCAGCAAGAGGAGGATAATTGCAAGAGAAGCTCAGAAAGGCTCCATGTGATTGGACGTTTGAGAGCTTCAAGATAAAGGTGACAGTGGGGCCCGCAGGTGTCACGAGAGACTGGGGTGATTCCGAAGAACGGGAAATAGGATTCACGACATGCTGTGTTTGGACATGACAGACGTGCCGTGTTTGGACGTGACATGGTCCCACAGGCTTAGGCCTTTGCGCACGTGATTCCCAGCTCGCGACCCTGTCTGGGAAGGTTGGAGAAACCGCAGGAGATAGAGCCTGGCTGGAGGACGTATACCGTGGGGACCGGCCTTGAGGTTTTAAAGTCAACCCCACTTCCTGTTCTCCCCTCCTCCTGACTGCAGTTGCACGTGAGGAGCTTGAATCAAGCTTTGCTTCCAGGCCTTCCCGACCGTAACGCACTCTGTCCCTCTGGAACTAGAAGTCAGCATAACTCTGACACAGGGTTGATCCCCCGGCTGTATTCAACAAATGATAGGAGTGTCCCTCTGGGGTCTGTATGTGTCCCAGTTCTTGTGTTTGGGAGTCGAAGACGGAGACCAGAACACACATGGAGGATGGAGGCAGAGTCTACTGGAGGAGAGAGAGAATGGAGCTCCTGGGCGTGCATCCGTGAGGGGCAGGAGATGAGCTGTCTACGGCCGGCAGGGTCAGGTGTATTTATTCACTTAGGCAAGTCTTGGAGAAATGTCTCCTGATTGATTAGCTCCAGCTTCTGCAAACCCAATCAGAGCTTTTGGTCCCCTGCATCTCATTGGTCAGCTCATACTGTGCCAAATCCAGTGGACCTTTCGGCTGGTGTCTCGGTCAAGCTGTTTCTTTTGAGGAATTCAGCTTATCTGCTACCGGATCCTTTCATAAACAGAGGGTTTGGGCAAGTTTATCTCTGTGGGACGTTAAAATAGGGTGTGTTCCTTCAGGATAATCCCAGCCCCGGGGCGGGGGGGATGACCTTCATCCCAATATAGCTGCTCAAAAACTGTCTACAACCTTTTCTCCTTTAAGTTACTTTGGTCAGAATATTTTGTCACCGCCACAGAAGAGAATCTAAGATGGGTCAAGAGCCAGTGTGTCGAGTCACATGACACTGTCCATGGGTATCAGATACGTAGGTGTCAGCTTAACAGATGAAGGCTGAGCTCTGGGCACGTTTGTCCTGAGCGAGCCTTCGGGAGACGGTCTGACTGATGTGGGAGACCCAGGCCTTAGGGACCATTCCGTGGGCAGGTGGGTAAGATGGGAAAAGTGCCTTAGCATGTTGGCATCATTCAGGTGGCTTTGGCAGCCTTGCCATCTGGCAAATGAAGTTTGTCCCTCTCTCAGCATTCCCTGCAGATATGCTGTCGCCAGCCCCCTTGTTTCCTGGTGTTGGTGTGAGCTCTAAGACTAAGAACTGCAACTGAGATTCATAGAGAATAAAATCTCCTTGTTCCTCTAAACTCTTTGGTAGCTAATTTATCAGTAACACGCAGACAAAGTACAACACCCTCCGAATAAAGTCACATCCTTGCTCCGTGGGCTAAGAAGGTGTGAACTTCACCTTGTCCGCCAAAAATCGTGATCACGCAGCTCTTAGGAGGAGGCACTTATCCTGTGCTACCTATGTGGGCATCAAACCCATGACACGTGTCTGTCGGAGGAGGCAAAAGAACATCCAGACAAATGCATGGGCGCCACCTTGGGAAGACCGAGCAGACGGACATTCCCACCGAGAAGGAACACAGCCCACTGGTGAAAATAGAAGAGGCAGAAGCAGACTCCAGAGGGAAACTTCCACAGCACACGTGGTCTCAGACCCAGCCCACAGTGTCTCCCAAACTCAGTGATCGTAAAATGATCTTGTCTTCAGACATTAATTTTGTTTTAGAAAACATCTTACAGCGTGAGCGCGGAGTCTCAAGTGTTTCGCTTTAAAGGTCAGACGGAGATCTCCATGGTGGGAGAACCACGGGAAGGGGGCTGAGTGTGCAAATGCCGGGTGTGATCGCCAGCACCGCGTGACGTTGGCCGTGGTGACAGACACTGCGGCCCAGCACACGGAGGGAGCCAGGGAAGTTCAAGGTCACGCTCTGCCACAAGGTGAGTTTAAGGTTGGTCGGCAACACAAATCGATCAGGATCCAGGTCCTGACATGAGCACATGTGCCACGAGGCGGGGCTTAGCCCGGACGCGAGGCGAAACAGAACGCGATGCTTCCCCACGACCGCTGTGCTTTTACGATCCGTTACAGAGCTGGATAGAAAACGAAGGGAGACCCACAGCCTCAACCAGATCAAACGGGCACAAACTGCAACGGCGGGACACGGCCCAGTGGGAGGAAATTTGGATCTGTAGTCACCAAGTGGGTGAGAGAAATGTTTGGATTCGAACCCTGGCTTCTCCATTTGTCAGCTTGAGAACCTTATTTGTGACAGAAGAAAGAGTAAGAGAGAGACAGATGACAGAGTGGGTGGGGGAGGATGGGGAGACAGAAAAAAAAGAGAAGAGAAAAGAGGAAAAAGAGAGAGAAGAGACAGGAGAGGGGAGAGAAAGACAGAGAGGGGGAGAGGAGAGAAAAAAGGAGATTCGGAAACGGAGATTAAATAAACTTGCAGCTGCGCAAAGTCGTGCCTGGCACCAGTCCCAAGCCCGTGCAGCCCTGGGCACGCCTCTTCCCTGTGGCCGGGCGGCTGCACGCTGCCAGCCTCCAGGGCGTCCTGGTGAAGCAGCCCTGACTGACAGCTACACAGTCTTTGATGAATAAACCATGAGAAAGTAAAAACATTATTACTTTTAAGATGCACTCAAGTGGGGAAAAGTATTTCAACCAGCAAACCTGGGCGAGGCGAGTGCAGATCTTGTCCTGGAGGATTCAGAACTGCCCGTCCTGCTGATGCTGGCCTGGCGCTGCCCACGTCTTCCACCAGGCGGGGACAGCAGGGGTCCAGGCGGGGACAGCGGGGGTCCAGGCGGGGACAGCGGGGGTCCAGGCGGGGACAGCGGGGGTCCAGGCGGGGACAGCCAGGGGTCCAGGCGGGGACAGCCAGGGGTCCAGGCGGGGACAGCCAGGGGTCCAGGCGGGGACAGCCAGGGGTCCAGGCGGGGACAGCAGGGGTCCAGGCGGGGACAGCCAGGGGTCCAGGCGGGGACAGCCAGGGGTCCAGGCGGGGACAGCAGAGGTCCAGGCGGGGACAGCCAGGGGTCCAGGCGGGGACAGCGGGGTTCCAGGCGGGGACAGCGGGGGTCCAGGCGGGGACAGCCAGGGGTCCAGGCGAGGACAGCAGGGGTCCAGGTCAGAGCACCCTTGCTTTAGTCGTCCATGGCTGAATATGCACATGCTGAGCCCTGAGGCTCCCGGAAGCCACCAAGCTGCCTCTGGCCAGGCCTGTCTAGTCAAGAGCTCCTTCCAAAAGTCCGAAAGCCCGGCTTTTCCTTTTTTCTGTGTGAGGGGGGAGAGAGAGAGAGAGGTGTGAAAGAGGGCACTGTGTGTGCCTGGGGGTCCAAAGGTGACATCTGGAATCATCCTGGATTGCTCTATCTCCTTGCTCAGGGGTTGCCAAGCTCGACCTTCCAGGGCCAGAATTGTAGTCCATTGCCATCATCCCTGGAGTTTTACATGGGATGTGGGGATCTGAACTCAGGTCCTTCCATTTGCGAGGCAAAGGCCTAATCCCTGAGCATCTCCAGCTCTATGTCTAAAATCAAAGTTGCTCCAGCTACTCACGCCTCAGTTCGTCCCCGTGAAGAAGAGAAGAAAGCAAGGCACTGAAAGTATCCTGAGTCACTCAAAGCAGATTTCATGACAAATTTCTAATGCTGTCTAATCACAGAGCAAAACAAACTAGCTTTTGATTTTTGTCTCCTTCTAGCCTAGAAGATTTTATAGTCTCTACCATCCAGAAAGCCAGCTACCTGTCTAGTGCCTAAGTGAGCGGCATGCAGGAAGGGCTGCTGTGGCGTGAGCATGGGTCTCTCTCTCTCTCTCTCTCTCTCTCTCTCTCACACACACACACACACACATACATTCACATACACACACACACATACACACATATACACCCACACACATATACTCACACACACATATATGCACATGCATACACATGCCCATACACTCATACAAATATACACATACACCCAACACACACAATATGCACATGTATACTATTGCAGTTCACCTGCATGATTACAGATAAATCACCATCAAATGGCTTAAGGGAAAAAAGGGTTTTTTTTTTATGATAGTCCAATTACAGTTCCTAGTCCAGCTTGACAGGAGAGCACGCACCAACACCAGGGCCGAGTGAACTGGCCATATCATTTCCACATAGTAGCTAAAAGAGGGACAATCTTTACTTGCCAGACCAGCATGTCTGGCCAAGTGTACACAAAGATGCCTACTTTCTCAACAAGCTCTCTGTATTTTATTCCAGAGTCTAATCCCACCCACCATGGACTGGTCCTTCCCTGGCAGCTAGATAATCTCTTGCAGGTTTGCTCTGGGCTTAACTCAACCATTAATTCTGCACAAATGTGCCCAGAGCTCAAACCTGTCAAATTGGTACTTATGCCTTATGACACAGACATACATGTATATTTAGGTATATGCATGCACACTTACACACATATATACATACATGCACATGCAGACACACACACATACACACACATACACATACTCTCTCCTATACACACATACATTCACACACATATATACATACATGCACATGCACATACACACACATTCGCATACACGCACACTCATATACACTCACATACATACAAACTCACATAAACTCATGCTCATATATACACTCACATACACACACACTCATATATACACTCACATACACACATTCATACATACACTCGCATACACACACTCACATATACACTTACACACACATGTATTTTCACACACACTCACACACACATACTCACACGAGGCTCCTGTGCCTCCTCCTTGGCTGGTGTTGGTGTCTGGGAAGTTGTGGGTCTCCAAGAGGCCGACAGACCCTTGCTGCAGGGAGGCATTCACAGCTGTGGAGCTTTGAGGTTTGCGAGTCCGACCTGCTTTCTCCCGGCCTCTTGCTCTCTCTGCCTCCTGCTGATGGCTGCAGTGACTCCTGCTGCCTTTAGCCTGATGGCTGTTCCACCATAATGGACTGTATCCTCTTCACAACCATTAGCCAAATCAATACTCCTCTCTCTGCCTGTTCTGAGAGTTGTCTCACAGCAGAAACAAAGGGGCCATTCACAATTTGTGAAGCAGGATCTCATGCCCCAGTATTTTTTGCATGAGAATGTATATTTATATTCTGCCTTATGATGGATATCCTGGAATAAATCTCATTGGGTGCCATTATAACTGAGAGCAAAAGAGCAAAGACAAGGGGAAAAAACCCACAATCCCAAACACAGAGATCGCAAGACAGAAAGCACAGAAAGGAACGTGCATCATTATTCAAAACTTTATCATTTATTTTTGAAAGCTGCAGGATTGGAAGAAATTTCTCCATCGTTAATTTCATACCAAAACTAATGTCAAAATATTGGCACAGTCCCCTCCCAGAGCCACCTGGCAATCAAATCAGCGCTCAAGAACTAAACAACATGTATTTTGTCTGCTCGATCCCCGGACAGAGAAGATGTCTGATGATGGAGATGCTGGAGCAGAAACCATGTCTATGAGGGAGTGGACCACTCACCGCCACGTCCCTTGAGAGGAACAGAAGCCACACAAGCCACCGGGGCTAACGACACCCCAGCAATCACAGGCAGGCAGAGGGGTTCATTCCCTAAGCAGTGACTTGGAAACCCTAACTGTGAGCATTGTAGAGCAAAATGGAAGGAGCAGGCAGGGATGAAAAAAGGGGGAAAGCCAGGAAGGAGGAGGAGGGGAAGAAGGAAAGTGAGTGGGAGGAAAGGAAGAAGGGAGGAAGGGTAGAGAAAATGAGAGAGAGAGAGAGAGAGAGAGAGAGAGAAGGTAGAGGAAAGGAGGGAGAGAGAGGAAAAGGACAAGAAAGGAGAAAGACAGGAAGTGTGGAGGAAAGGAATGGGAAGGGAAGAGGGAGGGAGGGAGGAGCGAGGACAGAGGGAGAGAGAAAGGAGGGAGGGAGGGAGGGAGGGAGAAAGGACGGAGGGAGGAGGGAGAGAGGGGAGAGGGAGGAGGGAGAGAGGGGGAGGGAGGAGGGAGAGAGGGGGGGAGGGGGGAGGGAAGGAGGGAGGGGGAGAAGAGAGAGGGAGGGGAGGGCGGAGGGAGAGAGGGGGAGGGAGGAGGGAGAGAGGGCGGAGGGGGGGAGGGAAGGAGGGAAGGGGAGAGAGAGAGGGAGGGGGAGGCGGAGGAGGGGGGAGATAGGGGGAGGGAGGAGGAAGAGAGGGGGAGGGGGACGGGAAGAGGAGTGAGGGGAGGAAGGGCCAGAGGGAGGAGAGGGAGGAGAGGGGAGAGAGGAGGAGAGACAGAGGGGGAGGGGGAGGGAGAGAGAGGGAGGAGCGAGGGGGGGAGGGGGAGGAAGGGCCCAGAGGGAGGGGAGAGGGGGAGAGAGGGGGCTAGAAGGAGGGAGGAGGGGAGAGAGGGGGAGGGAAGGGGAGAGGAGGGGGGAGGGAGGAGGGAGGGAGGGGGGAGGAAGAGAGGGGGGAGGGAGATGTTGCGAATGGAAACAGACTACGTACAGCTGCTCATCGATGCATCTGTGTGAGCTTGCGTGTATCCAAGGAAAGTGACTTTCCACACGTGACTGTGACGTCAACCAGCGTCCACTCTAAACTCAGCAGAGCCGTGGTTTCGGGGCTCGTCACGTGCTGCCCCGGCACCAAGCTTTGCACGTGGCGCTCGGCATTGTGACGCCGAACGAGGGGAAGCAGGAAGAAGGGTGGGGTCATTTGGCAGCTCTGCGTGGACAGCCAGCCTTCCTGTCCACACGCCCAACCTGGGCGAAAGTAGTCCGCGGTCCTGAGCATCAGAGAGTAAAAGGTCAGGAAAGATAAATAAAATCAGAGATTTGTCGAAAAATGCAATAAATTAATATTTACGTAAACTGAGAAAAATATAAATGAGTCTCAGGTAAATGAGTGTCCTGAGGGAAAAGAACAAGGACCTGCCGTGGGTGGTTATGAACTGGCAGGTCGATGACTCGGAAGACATGGATCAATCCCGAGAAACACGACTAACCGAGACCCATTCAAGGATTAGACGGTCAGAACACATCACCTGCAATAAGAAGAGAGGGTAATACAGAATCTGACCACACGAAAAAGTCCAGAACCATATGGCTTCGAAGCTGAGGTCTACATTGAAGGACGGGCTGGCATGAGTCCTTGGAAACTCCTCCAGGAGACAAAGCTAACGACGCTCTGAGACTCCTTTTCCAAGGCTAATATCACCCTGTTATCCAAGCCAACGAACGAGGCAAAGAAGCTACAAACCAACGTTGTGATGAACACAGAAGCAAATACGCTTGATAAAATACCGTGGAACCCAACTGAGCCTCATACCTCAGGGCTCGTGTGACCACCAAATGCTATTTATTCATAAGACTGGATTCACGTGGTCAGAGTATCAGCACGGCCAACACATTCACAGAATGAGATGCGAAAACATCACGCTCAATATTCAGAGAAAAAAAAACTGAGGAAGTTCATCATTCACCATGATTTAAAGAAAGAAAAAGCATCCAGCGAGCAGGTGTCTGAGAAGAGGTCTTCGGCATAATAAACAGCACAATCAGTGGGCGAAATGTCTGCTTGACGCGCCTGGCCTTGCTTCAGACAAGGCCTCGCACCTGACCGTGTCTGCTAAACGTGGTCCTAGAGGTCGCAGGTGCCCGGCGATCGGCATGATGGCATGCATGCACGTGCCTTCGCCCTTCTCTCGTAAGTAAATAAATACATTTAAAAAGGAAGGTGGAAAGAAAGGCTTCGCCTTCTCTGCAGACCTGAAGGGGGCGCTCCTCTGCGCCCCACCGCCACACAGTGAACTCCACACCCGTGCACACTCAGCTGGGGCTTCTGCAAGTCTGGTGTGCTGCTCCCGGGAATGAGACTGTATCTTACCGTCTTCGCAGCCATCAAAGCACCCGTGCTTGTAGCCGGCCTGGAGCTGTGCAGCCGGGTGTAGTTACCTTCCACACCACGGTGTGACGCTCCCATCTGTCATCCTCCTGTCGAGTGGCCATAAAGTATCAGACGTCAGACTCCTCTTCTTGACATCTCCTCCTCTCTCTCCAATCCAGGACTCCCTCCACCAAGCCTGGGGGGAGCTCTACTTTATGCCCGCGGCCCTCTGGCATCCTTCTCTGACTGTGCCACGGAAGGAGAACTTCAGTCCCCCAAATATCGCTAACCCATGTGGTGTCCACAGACCTGACTGTGGGCCAGGCCAGCTCTTGGGCTTTGACACCCTGTTCACTGTTCTGCTATTTCGATGTGTGCTGAAGAGTTCTGGATCCCAGGGCGATGCCAGAGGAGTTGACGGGAAGTGTGACTTCACGCTATTGCTTGGTTCCTGCACTGAGCAGCTGGATGTTGTGAAGTGTTTTGTGTGTTGTGCGGCAGACACAACAGCAGCACATCACACAGGCGGGCTGTCATTGCAGCTAAGGAAGCTGTGGGGGGGGAGATCAGGAACAGATGCAAGATCACATGCTGGCTGCCCCCACGTCGGACCCCCCCGCGTCCCTAGTCCCGAGAGACACGCCCTTCCAGTTCTTGGAAATGTTGCCCCTCACTTCTACAGTTGCAGGAAAGTTCTGGAAAAGGGTTAGACGTAGGAAGTCACAGAGAACAGAGACAAGCCAGTCAGCGGGAAAATGAAACCCACCATAGGAAAAGGCTCAGCCTTGGGGGGGTCTGTCCGCCTCCTGGGAGCAAAGTGCTGTCTACCTGTCCCCACGCCAGATCCCCGTGGGTGTGGTGGCCACTCAGGAGAGAGCTGGTAACGACAGCTTGTCCCCTGCGGTAGCTGATGAGGTTCTCACGTGCCCCACAGCCCTCGGTGCCCTCAGCTCCCCACAGCCAAGGGAACATCCAGGTCCAAGCTGAAGCGCTGCGCCTCGTCTAGCCCTCACGCCACACCCCGGGGACAATCCACATCTCCTCTGTCAGTTCTTCAATATGCAAGGACAGAGTTCGTCACATTGTCCTGTTGGATCAGAGACATTCTGGGGTCTTTCCTGTAACTTTGGAACAGAAGCACCAAGTTCCCTGATTCATAAAGGAAGCTCCTGGTAGTGGGAACAAAAAGGACGCTTTAATCCAAGTGCCCGGCAAACAGGGGAGCCAGGGCGGCTTCATATTCCCGGAACGCGGGAGGAGAATTCATGAATATGAAGGAGACACAAGTCACAGCCACGACGGCTAATGAGCGAGCAGCTGACTGCCAGGAGCCCAGCTTGCTAATGACCCACATGGCCTGTTTCCACCCTGTGTCCTGGCAAAGTCACAGATGCCATGCTGAGAGGCAGGTGCCCGGCTGCACCAAAGCCCGGGCCAGCCTGAGAGGCCCCTTTGTTCCCGGGGCTCCTCAGGGGCGGAGCTCATGGCGAAGCCGCAGAGGGGAGACCGGTGGTGTCTCCGGTGGAGTGCAGCTTGCATGTTCCTGCGGGCCCTGGACACCGGGGTGCTGCTAGGTGGCCGAGCAAATCAGACCTGTCCTTGCCGGTCAGCTGTCTGCAGCTCAGCGGGGCTCCATAGCTCCCGGAATGGGCGGGTTGAAAATTCTGCTAGGTGCAAGCAAGCAGCTGTAACTCGGGGTCCCCAGACAGCCGCATCAAACAGAACTGGGGATGGGGGTGCTGGTCAGCACTGGAAAATCAGCCTCTTCTCCGCAGGTGTGCAAGACGCCAGACGCGGAACCCTGGCCGCTGCAGTCCTTATACCTGCCCACCTTACTGCGCGGCTGCCTTTTCCCCAAGCCGCAACTGAGGCAGATCTGTCTTTTCCTGGGACAGAAGGGGATGGTTGGGAGGGGGAGGGCTGCTGCTCTCCCTTTCCAGCTGGTTCTTTCCTCAATGCATTTTTGCCAAGAAAAAAAATCGAGTCAGTGTCTATTGTGGATGGCCTACCTTGGATCGGACCCTGTCCTAGGCTTTGGGGACAGTGGCACAGCCCTGCCACCCTCGTGGCCACTGCGTTCTACTAATGGGAAGCAAAGAGGACGCGGGCAGCGTGGAGGACTCTAGTGGCCTACAGGTCAGAGAGCTGTGAGAAGGGAGGGAAGCAGGAGAGACTACAAGGGGAGGAGCCGCGTCCTGTGACGAGCAGGCCCCCTGTGGAGGGGGTGGCCTGGCTCTGCTCCCTCCCACACCCTGGGTGGATCTGCACCGGGCTGCATTTCAGCCTGTGATGGAGGAGATGTCGTTGATGTTGATCATCAACCTGGCAGGAAACTAACTTCCCGGCCCATCTATGCGAGGTTTCTAGCATGGGCCCAATGAGCTTAGAAGACCAGCCCTCAACGGGAACCACACCATTTCATGAGCTGAGCTCGTGGATGGGGTGAAAAGAGGAAAATGAGCTGAGCGGCAGAGCCAAAGACGCTGCCGATGCCATGGGAGCAGCTGCCCCCACACTCCTGCCGCCCACCGCCCCTGCCACGATCAGCCGCATCTCTCCCGCCCTCAGCTAAAATAAGTCTTTCTCTCCTGAAGTTGCATTTACCAGGGATTGTGCCACAACAGAAGAGAAGTCACTGATGCCGCGGAGACCCTCGGCCTGCGAGGTGGGGGCTTCCTGGAGCTGGCGGAGTCTCGCCAGCGTTTCCGGAGGGTGGTGCCCACTCAGCTCTGCTGGGACAGCGACTCCACGCTCACTTCCTGCAGGGCCCCAGCCGGGCTGCAGGAACGAGTCAGATGGTGGCCGGAAGCGCCCCTTAGAGACCCTTCCTGCTTCTCCACGTGCTGGCTGCAGTTTGAGGGACTCGCCCTCTCTGGTGGAGAATGCGCCCTAATTCCCCGTCCTGTGGAGCTGGCTCTCCGCTTCCAGTGCCTTTGTCTCCACGTGCGGCTCAGGCTTCTGCACAAGAACCTTCGCCCGCTGGACCATTTCTTGCCCCCGTAGCGAGTCATTGTTGATAAAGTGCAGTTAGGTGTCTAAGCTCCAAATGGGCGTGCCAGAGATTTTATTATTCCCTATATTTGTGATTTGCGTTTTCTCTATCTTCTCTTTTGCTCAAGTTTCAAGACTTAACTTTTGGTTTGTCATTTTTCTACTCGTTTTTAATCATTGTTCGTGTCTCTATTTTTTTTACACTTCGGGGGAGTGAATTGGTTTTGTTGCTCAGCATCCTCAGATGGAAGCGCAGCCTCCACTTTCAAAGCACCTCGTCCTTTCTAATACCGACATGTAAATGCATAATCTCGCCGGCTTCCCTTGCTGGGCGTGGCTGCACACGTCCACACGGGTGAATTCCAGACAGCTCAGACCCACGCAGCCCTGGCTCTGTAGATGCATAGCTCATCCTCCACGGACACACATGGCCCTTCCTCCATGGCTTGACATTTTTCTTGTCCTATGGTCCACAACATCTAATGCACCAAAGTTTGGAGACTTTCTGCCTGGAGATACTGAGTCCCATTTTTTTCTCTATTTTCAGTTTCTCTTCCATAGGTGCTCTGTAAACATTCTTGCCGATTGATTTTATCCTTGACACTTTCACACATGTACGTGGTGCGTTCTGATAGTCTCAGCCTCCTCTCCTCATTCCCTCCCAACTCTACCCAGTTCCCTCAGCTGCCTACAATGCTCTTTCCCACATTCATGCCATTTTGTTTTGCATTGTGAACTGCTGACTTTAACCATGGCCCACTTCATGACTGCAGACATAGAACCACCCTCTAGCGTCTGGTGGACCCACCAGAGGGCACCCAGCTAAGACAATGCCTTCCTCTGCCCAGGATCCACCAGTAGCCAATAGTCTACAAGGCGGGCAGGCATGGATGTGTGGTTTTCTTTTTTCTCAGCTGCATAGCTCTGGAGCACAGACTTTGTAGATGACAAATCATGTCATGCCCGAAGGCTGGATTTTGCCTGATGGCATAACCAAAGTGATTAATGGAATGGGGAGGGGAGCGGAGGGTGGGCGAGGAGGCTTGGGGGCAATATGCTCAAGGCCATACATACTCGTACGCAAAGGTTCTTCCTGACACGGTACTAAGTACAATCACACACATACAATATACACAATGAAATTTTAAAAATCTTTTTATTGATTATTTTATTTATTTGTGTGTGTGTGTGTGTGCGCGCGCACACTTGTGTGTGTGTGTGTGTGTGTGTGTGTGTATCAGAGGGCACTGTATGTCCCTGTGGAGGACCAAGTGTGCCTTCAAGAACCATCCTGGATTACTTCGACCTCCTTTTTGCTTCCCTCTAGGATTTTCCAGGCTCTCTCCACCAGGGTCAGAAGTGTAGGCAGTCACCATTTCTGCCTGGCATTTTTACATAGGACCTGGGATCTGAACTCAGGACCTTCTGCTTGCAAGGCAGAGTCTTAACCCTTGAGCCATCTCTTCAGCCCTACACAATGAATTTTTTGAGAAATAAAGATAATACTAGAAAAAAAAAGTCTGGACCAAGGAGAAAGGGAGGAGGAAAGCTGGTTTTCTAAGGAGCTCAGCCAGGAGAGAGTCCACTGGGGTGCCTGCTGGTAGCCACGCCCAGAGAGCCGGCCCCCAGGACGAGCCCCTCTGCAGCCTCCCAGGCTGTGCCGACTAATGGCCAGTCCCACAGGGAACATTTATCAAGTTACCCAGGTTAAATTCGTCATTAATTTCCCCATTTTCTTCCTCCCAGAGCCTCCCGGGTTTTGTTTAATGTTACAGACAGATGTCAGTGAAGAATTTCAGGTGTTCGCCAATGACATTTTGGTTTTCCTTGATTTTCTTCCAAGTGCGTTAAACCCAGCAGTAAATCACGGGTGTTCCCAGCGTTGGAGTTGGTTGGCTCCCCAGGCCTGCACCAAACACTTGATCCTGCAGCCATAGTCACGCTTCCTGCCCCGCCTCCAGCCCTGTCCTTCAAACACGGGAGCCATCTGTTAGGCTGATGTGGGGAGGAAATGAGAGCCGCTTCATGAATGTTGTAACTGATTAGTGATCAAGTGGTATCTAATTAGTTCATCTCTGATTATCATATAATTAAAGATATCTATCATATCCCAAGCTCCACACCCACATGGACCTCCGTGCATTTTTCCTTTGTCGACAGTCAGGAGGACAGACCACCGCGGCCTGCCTGGGAGCAGCCAGCTGGGCTCCAGCACCTCCACTCTGGCTTTGCCCCACCCCCACCCTCCTACCCCCACCCCCAGCTGCTCATGGTTCCCGGCAGTTCCCCCGCCAAGCTTTGCGTAGACTCTTCTCTCGTTTGCTCTGAAGCACAGTGAAAAGCAACGACTGTGGTCTGTGCTGCTTTTCTCACTGGCTTCTGCCTTGTGTATCTCTGAACAGAGACGCGGAGCTGATTGCTGGCTGCCCCATCTCAGAAAAAAGGTTCATTCCACCCCTCGGCCGGGCTGCAAAGGCTGGTGTCCAGGATAAGGCCTCTCTCTTCCTTTCTCTGTATTCTCCAAGTTCACACAAGAATCTCTACAAGCTAGCCAGGGGATGGAGTCGCAGGAACCTACGATCAAGCACCAGTTTGTTTAAATAAATAAATGCATCCCACTCTTGCAGGAAATAGCACAATACCATAATGTAATCTGATGCCATTCCATAACAACTCTCACAGCTCCAGCAGCGCTCTCTGTACAAATGGAGAAACTGAGGCGGGATGTGAACACTTTGACCGACACAGCAGCCGGGCTCCCAACGGCCAGCCCACTTGCTGGTCTGTCAGTCTGTCCTTTGTACTGCAGAATCTCAGTATGCCCACCAGCCATGAGCATCCTGTTTCAAAGGGTTTCATGGGAATTGTAAACATAAACATGTCGAAAGGTGGTAATCTTAACATGTGACCAGCTTCTTCCTATCGTCACTTGATTTATTTTTCACATCTTTAAACACCGCGCCAGGTCAGCCGCGGAGAAAGCCCTGCTCTGGGGCAAGTCACCCTCAACAGTGCACGGTTTACGCAGCAACACGGAAGAAGCACCGCCTGCCAGGGGCAGGAAACAGCCACCATGTGATGTCACTTCCTTGTAGTCGCTCACCAGTGTGTACCAGAAAAGCTGGAGACGAACCGTAGCCTGATATAGCCAAAGGCGACAGACGGGAATGTTAGCCAACCGTGAAAGTGTCAGGAATCATTGAAACTGCACAGCCCGGCGACCCCCAAAACAGCCAAGTTGGGGTAAGAGCAAAAGAGGACCAAATTGTAATATTAACAACAGTGACAGTGATAGAGTTATGCTACTTTAAAAACGAATAGAGGAATATTTCAGAGGGCTGTTAGTCTTTTTTGTCTGGGTTTTGTCTGCCTGTCTGGGGTTTTGCTCATTTGCGCTGTTACATGTTTGTGAGCCTCGCCCTGCAGCCTAGGTCTTCCTAATTCACTGTAAGTCGGGCTACATGCGGGGCTCATGCCTGTAACCCCAGCACGCGGGAGGCTGAGGCAGGAGGATGGGGCGTTTGGAGGAAAGCCTGGGCTCTATAGCAAGGGCCAGGGACGAGGCTCTGTGGTCGGAGGCTTGTGTAGCAGAGGCGCAGCACAACAGAGGGGAAGAGATGCATGAGAATAAGTGTAGGAACTGGCAAGCTGGCTTCATAGATAAGGTTCTTGCTTGAGAGCCTGGAGACCTGAGTTCAAAGTCACAGGTAGAAGGAGACTTTTGGAACTTGTCCCCTGACTTCATGCGTGTGCCCTGGCACATACACATCTCCCTCCCCTCCCTCCCCTCCCCTCCTCCTCCCTCCTCTCTCCCTCTCCTCCCCTCCCCTCTCCTCTCTTCTCTCCTTCTTTCCTCTCCTCTTCTCTCCTCTCCTCACCTCTCCTCACTTCTCCTCTTTCCCTTCCCTTCTCTTCTCTTCTCCTCTCTCTCTTATTAAAATACATAAAATATCTTTGAAAAGGAATGAACATAGGCACAAAGAAATTTTAGGTTTTACTAATTGAAAAGTGATTGTTTTAGACATGGATGAAGAATAAAAAGAACTCAAGAACTATTCATATTAACAGAGCTAATCTCTCCAAAATGTTGGGTTTCCAAGCTGGCTGTGGCAATGTGACTGTGATCCCAGCACTCCCAGCGGAGGAGCTGAGGCAGGAGCACTGCGGCCTGAAGTCGGTCTGAGCCACATGTAAGCTCGAGGCACTGAAGTCTAAGCTGCAAGGTGGGAGCCTGTGAAAGGAAAGACAAGGGAAGGAAAAAGAAGTGAACTCTCCACACCTCCAAGTTCTCTCTCTCCATTTAACCTCTCCACAGCTCTAACAAAGCAAGTGTGAAACAGAAGTGCTTAGACAGCCAAGCACACATGCGCACAGAAGGCCGCTGTCAGGATTGGGCTCCGCCCTTCTATCCTGTGGACTGGTCGTCGGTCCAGCAACAATCCCTTTTGCCCAGCGAGTCGCCTCCCTGCCCCTCAGTGACCACTCCTGAAAATAAGCCAAATAAGCTCCCATGATGGAGAGGCGCAAGCGCTGGCCCTTCAGGCTGCTTGGGTGCTTGAGGCGACCCGCAGGCTGTGGTAGGCCAGGGTCACGCTGCTGGATGACGCATAAAGGGCAGCAGAACTCGGGTGTGTCACACCGAATGCATCTGCATCCCACTGAATCTGAGGCTCTGCCATCTGAGAAGTCGAAGCTGTGTTCTGGAAAGATCTCAGGACTTCAGAAATGCAGGTGACCTCGATCGATACTCGTGTTCAGAGGTCAGGCAGGAGAGGATGCCGGGCGACTCCTCTTCTTTGCCAGTCACCGAATCTGCCTCCACCTGGTCCCCCTCTCTCAGGGTTCTTCACTGTGCCAAATACAGCAGGTTGGTACTAACGCGTTTAAAGTGAGCCCTCTATGCCGGGAGAAGACAGGATGTCTCAGGGCAATGAGTGTCCACACAAGATCTTCCAGAACAGGGACGGTCCACTCTGTCCACTCAAGAAGCTGTGGGCTTAGATATGTCCACCCCTTCAGCCACTGCAGCCTTGCCCTGGCCGAGTGGGGGTGAGCGGTCCAGCATGGGCTCCCCAAAACCCATGTCATTCCTCACACATGATTTTTGTTTTCTACCCTCTTTGTGGGATTTTCTCCTATGAAACTTTCTAGCGGAGTAGAGGGTCGGCAGACGAGGGGTAGATCAAGCAGCCCCCTCGCTGCCACGCCCACCCCAGCCTGCAGCCCCCTTCTCCCCTCCCTGTTCTCCCACCACGTAGGGACAGTCCGTGGTTCACTGTCCACTGTTTCTGCAGCCAGGAGGCATATGTGTGCATTTGTGTGACGCATTTCTGAGTCTCTCGGTGCTAAAGGAAACAGAGAAATGCAGGCAGCCATGTGTGTGGCTTTTATTCATGCTACAAAAGGGGCTCTTTGTCCCAGGGACGGCGCCCTGGCTGAGATGGTGGGTCTTAGCACCAAAAAAAGACCCCACATGTGTCCCCAGCCTAAGGGGTGTGAGGAGGAGGGGGAGAGTCGGATGCTGGGTTCCCACAAACACCCCTGCTCTCAGATGCCCACACTGGTGATCCCATCTGCACTCCAAAGTCCCTAGGCAGACAGAGCCACAGGAGAAATCCTCTTCATGCCAGCCTTTGTTCGGTGCCAATCAGAGAAACTTAGCTCTTCACCACCACCCGTGACCACGCTAGGTGCCCTGCCCAGGGCCGTGTCAAATGAAAGAAGAAGAGAAAGGAAAAAGAGGCAGAATTTCCCACCCATTCAAGTTCTTTCCTGATGTGAACAGGTCTCTACGCATCGTGGCCCTGCGCTCCCTCCTGTTTGCATCCTGGGACACTGAGATGCTCAGGTGGGCCAAGAATGGATGATATGTGTGGTCGGGCAGTGAGAAAATATCGTTAGGTCAAATTCTGTTAAGTCTCAGCATTATGCAGGACAAGCATGATGCAGGAAAACAAATATAAACCCCGCAAGTACTAACAAGGGAGAGAGACAGCAAGGGGGAGGGGAAGAGAGAGAGAGAAGGGGGAGAGAGAGAGAGAGAGAGAGAGAGAGAGAGACCGTGTGTCCCTCGCAGTACCAAGGGGACTTTGGGAATCATCCTGGGTTGCTTCTACCTCTAATTTATAAAAGCAGCACACGGAGCGCTCTGGGATGATCCACATGGCACAGAGTTATTTATACCTGGAGTCCTGACAGGAGGCCGCCAAGGCCTTCGGGCCGAGCTCTCAACAGAAACACATTTCTCCAGGAAGATGAGCGTTTTTAAGAGTCAGACCGATGTGGGGATGAAAGGCAAAGATTCTGGGCTGAAGGCAGAAAGGAAACACAATCGTGAAAGAAGCACCCAGAGGACAGAACTGGGAGTTTGGGGGGACGGTGGATGCAGAGAAGGTTCCAGAACTTGGTCTTCTCCCTTGCTGCACGGCCGACCGAGGCGGGGAAGACCAGCCATGCAGCGCACAGCAAAGAATGTGAGGTTTATGGAAGGAGCCAGATTCCGGCAGGATGGAGTCCCTCAGGTCTCTAACCAAGCAGGTGAGAGCACATCTAATGTGTGAGCAGACACGCAGCCACGGAAGACTCTGCAGCGTCAGGAGCCAGTGTCCATGTGCGGGGCTGGACAGGGCGTTAGCGACCCTCGAGACTCAGGATCCACCCTGCAGACGGCAGCCCCGACACCTAAACCCACTTAGCCAAAATCCGAAGACTCGTGAGGGTGGTGGGTGTGTTTGTTTGTCCACAGGGGACCGTGGCCACAAGGAAGGACACGGGCCATGCAGACGGCAGTAATGCATCGAGCAGATTCTCCAGCGTCCACGTCCACCTTCCTTCTTGCAGGTCAGGGGCCCTGGGAATGTCCTTGAAGACACTGCCTGTCCCGCTGTGCGTCTGCGCATCCTTCAGCATCGTCTGTCACCATGACATCCACGCTCACACCCCACCGCGTCCCGCTTACTCTGATGGCCAAAGTCTTTGCAAAGCACCTGCTGCCCTGTGCTGGCAGCAGCCAAAGCCCTGCTTGTCAGCAACCATCTTCCATCTCGTCTTCTGCTTTGATGGACCTCTGCAAACACCTTCCAGACACCAGCGCTTCAGTGGACTTTCTCAAGAAAAGATTCACCACGCTTTACCCTACTAGAAACTACCATGTCACCATCCTGTTCACTGGAGGAAATGAATCCAGAGCTCATCCAGGGCTGCGCGTCCCTTGTACGCAGGCTCCACTTCCCGCTTCTCTGCCATGCACAGGCTGGTCCCGTACTAAGAAACCCCTCTTCCTCCTCTTTCTCTTCCTCCTTTTCCTCCTCCTCTTCCTCTTCCTCCTCTCCTCCTCCTCCTCTTTCTTCTCCTCCTTTTCCTCCTCCTCTTCCTCCTCCTCTTCCTTCCCTCTTCCTCCTCCTCCTCTTGCTCTTCTTCCTCCTTCTTCTCCTCCTCTTGCTCCTCCTCCTCTTGTTCCTCTTCCTCCTCCTCCTCTTTCTCTTCCTCCTTTTCCTCCTCCTCTTCCTCCTCCTCTTCCTTCCCTCTTCCTCCTCCTCCTCCTCCTCTTCCTCCTCCTCTTCCTCCTCTTTCTTCTCTCTCCTTTTCCTCCTCCTCTTCTTCCTCCTCATCCTCCTCTTCTTCATGTTGGTAGCACCTGCTTCTACTTCCAATCTGGGGGCGCAGCTTCTTTTCTCAGGCTGTGGAGCTGTCTGTCCAGGGCAGGCCAAGCTGCCTGTGGCTGAACTGGAAGAAACAACCTGGTCCCAGTTCTCTCGCTCAGATTCAGTAGCCCCGGGGTGACCCCAGCAACTAAATGCAAAGCCAAGTGGGGGATGGACGCAGAGATGTAACCAGGCTCTGCGGGTTTCAAGTTTATAACAAGAAAATATAATAAATTATTGTCAAGTACTCCATTAACTCACGGATTCTCAACCCTCAAAATACTGTTTGAGTTTATGTTGTCTTGGATTATAATTTCAAAAGAAGATGGAAGGATTATTTCCTTAGCACAGACCTTATTGAAATCGAACTTGTTGCTTCTTTAGAACTAATGGGTATTTGCAAATCGAAAGAAGAAGAAGAAAGAAAGGAAGGAAGGAAGGAAGGAAGGAATGTAGGAAGAATGCTAGTACGTCCTTCCGTCCGTCCCCGACCAGTCCGGCCCGCACGCAACCAGCCCTCCCGCAAGAACTCCATGCACCGACGCACGCACAAAGAACGCGACGGAAGAAGACGGAAGGAAAGGAAAGAAGGGAAGGAAGGAAAGGAAGGAAAGGAAGAAGGAAAGTGTTGCAGTCCGCCTGCATGGTTGCTGATAAATGACCAGAACACAGCTTAAGGGAACAGGAGTTTACTTTCTTGCGACAGTCTGGTTACAGTTCATAGTCCAGCTTGACAGGAGCGCACACACCAACACCAGGGCCGAGGGAACTGGCCACCATAACGGCTGAGAGATGGACAATCCTTACTTGCCAGACCAGCATGTCTGGCCAAGTGAACAGAAGGATGCCAACTCTCTCAACCAGCTCTCTGTGATTTATCCAGGGCCTAATCCCACCCACCATGGGCTGGGTCTTCCCCATCAGCTAGACAATCTCCTTCAGGTTTGCTCTGGGCTTAACTCAACCATCAACTCTCTACAACTGTGCCCAGAGCTCAGACCCTCAACAGTCAAGTTGACACCTGTGCTTAACTATGGCAGAAAGGAAGAAGGAAAGAAAGAAAGAAGAAAGAAGGAAGGAAGAAAGGAGAGGGAAGAGGGAGGATAAGGAGGAAGAGGAAGGAAGGGAGGGAGGAAAAGAGGGGAAGGCGGAGAAGGAGGAAGGAAGGAAGGAAAAAAAGGAAGGAAAGGAGGAGAAGAGGAAGAAAGAAGGAGGGGGAGGAAGAGGAAGGAAGAAGGGAGGGAGGGGAGAAGAGAGGGGGAGAGAGGGCAGGAGGGGAACGAGGAGAGCGGGCGGGGAAGGAGGACGAAGACTCGACTGTCGACTCTCAGCAAAAGCTCAGCTGTGCCCTGGGGATGAGATCACCACACGCAGTAGGTGCTGCTCATCCTCCAGCTCACACCTTCCTGGACAAGCGGCCACCATGAGTCACTCTCTTTTCTTGTTTGTGTGTCACTTTAGTGAGTGATGGAGAGGAGGGTGGCAATGCTTGCCCCTTCCCATATGTGGACAAGTCCACAGAAGTACTGAGGTCCACAGAAGCTACATCCAGAGTGAGACTCCAGCCACACACCACATCAGGGCCATGACAAGCTCCCTAACTCTCCAGTGACATCAGAACAATAGCAAACTTCCTGACCCTCCAGTGATCGTCACACATGACGTCAGGGCCATGACCAGCTCCCTGACCCTCCCCATCCTTGGTTGTGCAATGGAACATGCTTTGACATGTTTCCACCTGCTTTGAAGATTGCAAGAGGTGGCAGATAGACAAATGTGACATAATCCGTGACACACTCAGGCGCCCAATGAATGACAGCGACTTGTGACACTAAGATGAGGACGCTCAGCTGCACCCTTCTGGGCAGCTTTGGCCACGAAGCTTCCTAACTCAGGTTTGGCTACTTCTTGGGAACATGTTCACGTGAAATGAAAGAACATTTCAACAAATCAATTAACAAACACCCACCAATACTTTCCACACTCAGCAGAACGCTCCAGGGCATGTGAGTGAGTCAGAGAGGACAGGCAGAGTCCATCCATCCTAGGAAATAATTCAATTAAGGAGATAAAGATACACAGGGAAAGGAAACAGAATCCTGCGTGGCCGTGGGTTTCCCACGGGCAGCACAGGCTCCGTAGGTGGAAGGAGCACGCAGGGTGGGGTAGCACGTGGCTGGCTCAAGTGGGAGGGCCTCCCTGCAGAGGGGCTATCAACTTCACCCCTCATGAAAGTGATTCTCATCTCCTTTCTCCCAGCAAATCAAATCAAAATGAGGACAAAGCAAGTTCTTCTGCACATCCTGCCACAGTGAATTGCGCTGTCACTCAGCACATCTCCAAGAGCAGGTCCAAAGCCGTGGTCCACCCACTGCCTGGTGGACACTCTGCCCGGTCCACCCTCTGCCCGGTCCACCCTCTCCACCCGGTCCACCTCTCTCCGCCCGGTCCACCTCTCTCCGCCCGGTCCACCCTCTCTCCGCCCGGTCCACCCTCTCTCCGGCCGGTCCACCCTCTGCCTGGTCTGTTTGACCCGAACCTTCAGCCGGTGCAGCTGCTCAACTCTGGGTTCCCTTATAATCCCGCAGGGGTCCACCCTGCCACTGCTCGGGGGGGGGGGGCTCTGTGCTCTTCCCTGCTCTGTCCCTAGCCCACCAGTTCTACCAGCCACCACTAGGAAGTTCTCCTCACAGTGACAGAGGTCAGTTCCCAGCCCCCCCCCAGTATAAGCTGGCTTACCCCAAAGCATCTTGACTGTGTACTGCATCTTAATCACTGAGACCTGGTCCCAGCAGCGCCCCCACCTCTCCTTTCCTGCACTAGAACAACCTCACTTTCTGGATCCCAAGGGGCAGGTGGGAGTTGCCACCTCTGAGGATCCATGGGGTCATGTTGCTTCTGGTCCCAACTGCAGTTCCCAGGGAGGAGCATGGATGTCCTCCTAGTTGTGTTGAACCCCTGTCTCCTCCTTTACCTGACCTGTCGGTGGACACTGACCTGCTTTAAAGGGGGGTGGGGAGGGGAGGCCAGCAGGAGCATGTCTGTCTGTTTCCCATGGTCTGTGTATAGCCCCACACAGGGTCTCAGTGAACGCTTGTTAAAAGTGAAAGAATGGGCTGTGGGTGTAGCCCAGGCAGCAGATTGCTTGGTTAGCATGCACAAAACCTAGGGTTCCCTTCCAGCCTGGCATAAGCCAGCATGGTGGCACGTGCCCGCGACTCCAGAGGAAGAGAAAAGAGGATCCGGTCATCCTTAGCCACAGAGAAAGGTTGAAGCCCTAAAAGGCAAAAATAAAACAAAAAGAAAGAATACATCTGTTCAGCCATTAAAGGATGAAAAAAAATTGTCTAGGTTCCTAAATTTGAGAACTCTCTGTTAGCAGGGCATAGCCAGGACCCCTGCAGAGCAGGCATGCTGCAAAGGTATCCCTGGGGATGGACCAGCCACTTTCTCTGTAAGCAAGGGACCCCATCTGCCAGGGGCTTATCTTCAAACCACACCCGCAGTCCCAGCTCTCCGGAGTGTGACTTGGGCTGCAGAATGACTCTGCCTCAATCGATACGTTCCGTCTAAGAAACGGGAGACCCAGATCTCTGCTTTGCCAGGCCAGCTGCCTGCCTTGGAGCTAACGCCCCTGGGCACTCACAGCTCGTCCCAAAGCCCGGCTCACAGCAAGTCCCCCGTGTGTCCAGCAGCTCTTCGCCCCGCTGCGCAGCTCTGGTCTGGTCACGCACCACCGTTGGGAAGATGCTCCCTAAGCAAATGCTAGCAGACGGGGCAGGGCCCTTTCACGTAGACGAAAGGAGGCTGCTCTCCAGAATGAAAGCAGAGCAGCCACCGCGCAGGAAACAATCGCATTTGCAGTATTTTTTAATATCAGTTTGATGAGATCTGGGTTAGAAGCAGGTCTGGTGCCATGTAATTTGCAGCGTGATTTTGCTGTCTGTTTATCTCCCGGCAGTCCACCCATTCATATGGATATAACGCAGGCAGGAAATCTGGTGTCTGTTGCTAGTTCATAAATCAGTGTCTGCTCTCAACAACATCTGAATACAAATGTGATTAAATTTGATACCATGCCCATTTTTCATTGATCAGATTTCAGAACGTAGTGCCTGGGCGGCTGTCCCACAATAATGTGTTTTGCATTTAACCCCCTGAAGCCCGATATGCCCGGCACAGAAAGACACAGAAAAGAGCGTTCAGAGATGGAAATTCATGACACAACGCTCCGTGGATCTCAGGGGTCTCGTCCTCAGTGCATCAAGGAAAGGGGAACAGTGGAGGAGGGGGAGGGGTAGAAACCTCCACAGGGCTGTTTCCAGCCTCAAAGATCCTAGACGTCCTCAAACTCTGAGTGCCTCAATGTCCCCAGCCTTGCAGCCCACCTGGGCTGCGGATGAGGAAGAAATGCTGTCCAGGTCTGAGCAGGTTCCAGGTGGAGAGAAGACCACACGTAGAGCCAGTCTTGTTGAATGGGGTTTTTTAGGGAAGGGTTCTCCCGTGGGCTGTGCTGCCAGGAACCACACACAGGCTTGGCCGAGTGGGGCAACTTTGGCCACCAAGGAAAAGCAAGTTGGGGTGGTCATCACTTGAACACAGATCCCTAAGCAAATAGTATGTATGTATGTGAATGTGCTTATATGCCTGTGTACATATGTATATATGTGTGCATGTGAATATGTTAATATGTATATGCCAATGTGTGTATACATATGTCTATGTGTGAATATGTATGAATGTGTATAGATGTGAATGTACATGTATGCATGTGTGTCTGAATGTGTATGTATGTGCGTGAATGTGTATGAATGTGTGTGAATGTATGTGAATGTGTGTACATGCACACGTGTAGGCCTGAGAGTCAATGCTGTGTCTTTCTCCCCCCCTCCACCTAACATAGAGGGTGAAATCTCTCACCCACCGGAGCCCACCTTTCAGCCAGTCAGCCTTTCCAGCTGGCTCTGAGGCTCCCCTGCCTGGGCCCCTCACAGGCTGGGGCTGCTGGGGCTGCCCAGGGCCACCTGGCACTTGCAGATTCTGCCCATCGGAGCTTCCACCCCCCTCCTCCCCCAGCCAGTGCTCTGTCCGCTGAGGGTTCCTGTCGCTGGACCTAAGGCTCCTGCAGCAGACAGGAACGAAGCGGCCAGCTGCACTGCAAGCTGCGGAAGCAAAGCTGCCTGCAGCACGGAGCTTGAGGCACTGGGCAGCAGAGCCGCACATGGTGACAGTGTAGCGCTCATTGTCACACAGCCACAGCGACCCTGCTTTGTTGCCGATGAATTCATAGCCAAACGGCTCAAGGGGGAGCAAGGAGCGTTTGTTATTTCTTTCCGTTCTTGGTTACGGTTCTCCGTCCAGCTTGGCAGGAGCGCCTGTAGCAAACCAGGGGCCGAGGGAACTGGCCGCATCCTATCCACTGAGCAAAGAGGGACAAACTGCACCTGCCAGACCAGCAGATCCGGCCAAGCACACAGAAGGGTGCCAGCTTACCCAACCAGTTCCCTCCATGTCATCCCATCAACGGCCCCACCCACCAGGGGCTCTGTCTTTGCATCATGCCAACAATCTCCTGCAGACCTGCTCAGGGTTTAACTAAGTACTAACTCTTTACAAATGTGCCCAGCGCTCAAGCCTTCGTTACAGGTCTGGGGTCACTGGGGACTTCACCACACAGACAGCAGAAACCTTACCAAGGGAGAGGCTCACCGAAGCTGAGCAGTGACCTAGCACCAAGAGCCGGGATGCCAATGTGTGGCACTGGGAAGTGGGCGCATGGGATTCTTAAAGGCAGAAACCACATCTCAAGCAAAGGGCAGGAACAAGCAGCTTTTGCAGAAGCCACTTTAGCAGCTACACATAGGCAGAACTTTCCTAACATTGGGTGTTCAATTTAAACCATGATTAGGGGAATGTTTCAGGGAGACTAAACCCAACTGTTTTTTCCAAAATTGCAGCAAGGTGGGGGTAGGTGCACGAAGCGATCAGCCGGTATTCTTCCTGTCTAACTTATCAAGCTGATGGCTATTTTTTAGCTTGACTTCAACACCTTCAATTTCTAAGTTGACACCAGCACCTAACTGTGACACACACGGACTCTGGTTCTCCTGCTATTGACCTTTCTTGACTTAATAGCCCCAGGAGGACTTCGTTCACCTGCAGTTCCGGAATTCACCTGACCCTCCAAGAGCATCTCTTTTGGGTAAGGGCGATTATTACACTTCTGTGGTTTGGGGAGAACAGGAAACTCATTACCTTAACCTGCAAGGACAGAAGAGTCTTTGAAGATCTTTCAGTGCTTAAAATGCAAAAGTACAGAAACAGCAAACCCAGTGTGATTGTTAATCCTGGGCATCAACTTGACCACACCTGGCATTAACTAAGATCAGTTTCCAGACTACTGAAGAGCTGATCCAGATCAATACATTTACAGTACAAAGACCAGCCCGAGATCTGACTGGAACCTCCCAGTAGCAGACCAGATAAAAGGAACCACAGAACAGAAGACTTTGAAGAGAGACTCTCTGCTTCTTGACTCTCCCGGAATCCTCCAGCCTTCAGCCGTCACCCACCGGCCACTGGCCTGAGCAGCTCTGAGCCTCCAGGATGTTTGCAGCGACTTAGCTGCCGGCAGCTTCAGCCACCAGCCATGTCGCCTCCGCCATGAAAAACTGTTTCTTCCCTCTGGAACTCTAAACTGAATAAATCTCCGTTTCTCCCTTAAGTTGCTTGACTTGCGATGCTCTCTCTCACAGCAACAGTGAAGAGTCACTATTGCATCCAGCTTGTTGGCAGGACAGTGAGATGAAGTCTGTAAAGAACAGTGATTTTAAGATTAACCACGGGTGTTCCATACATCCTCGCTCAGTTAGCAAGACAAAAATAATTTTAAAAAAGCATGCAAAATGCTTGAACACACAGCTACTCCTCAGCAGGCAGTTAGCTGGACCAGTGCTGGCAAAGAGCACCTGGGTCATCTTTGCACACAAAACTATGATTGTCCTGTATAATTCTGTAGCACATGTATAACGAGCCTTAAAATTGCCCAGCACCTGAGGTACTCCTGGCAAACCTGCTTAAGATTTTATATTTTGTCTCCACGTCCCTGATCACGTCCGAGGTCTGGAGCCTTCTTCAAGATATATATGAATGCAGCAATGAATATGTGTGTATGTGTATATATATATATACACACATACACACACATGTTAACCAAAAAGCTCTATTTCCAAGAGAAAACCAATGCAAATGCAAGATAAAGAGATAGGTGGGTGTGTCATGAGACCTTCATTTAATCATGCTTTGAGCAGCTGCAACCTGCTGTCTCTGATATGTGAAGGGGCAGGAATGCAGAGTACGCGCGCATGACCTGCATGCTTGCAAATAGTCACAGAAAAGAGGGATGAATCAAAGGCCCTAAAGACGTGTTGGCGGGCTAATTGGAGGAAGCAGGCTCTGCATTGGAGGCAGCTGGGGCAGGCACAGGACAGCCCTGTCAACGCCCCGTGGCGCTCACCGAATTATCTAGACATTTAAAAATAATCAGATACTTGGTAATTCTATTAGCCACCGCAGTCGGTAGTTGTGAATGGATGCTGGAATGGTGTGTGTGCGCGTGTCCCTGTGTGTGCTCCTCACTTTCGTTACTTTGTTGCTATTTTCCTCCCCTAGGGTTTTCCACAACAATAAAACGTTGTCATTGGAAGCAGAAATTTCATTTAATTTTACTTTTTAAAAAATTATCTGGGGCTGGAGAGGTGGCTCAGGGGTTAAGCCTCTGCCTTGCAGGCAGAAAGTCCTGAGTTCGGATTCTAGACCCCACGTATAGATGTCAGGCGGAAGCCACGGCAGTCTGCGTTTCTGGTCCTGGTACGGCGGAGGTGGAGGCAGTCCATGGCGGTTCCCGAGTTCGCCCGTGGTTCTACACACACACACACACACACACACACACACACACACACACGCACGCACACACACAATTGAATAAATAATAAAAAATTAAAAAAAATTATCGTGGATGACGAGTTTTTACCCTGCTCCCTTTTATGCCAAAGTTGAGGGTCCACAGCCACAACCCTCCAGCACTCAGGGGGTTAACAGCAGCCTGCAGCCCCAGCCCCTGCCCGTGGGATTACTTCCGGGGAAGTCAGCCCAGACCAATGCTTGAGCACAAAAGCCCAGCGTGGAGGGGGGTGACGAGCTCCTCGCATCTCCCCTGATTTCCTACAGCCCAGCGAGAAGAAAAAGCAATTCGCCTTTAGAGAACAGAAAAGCAAGCGTGTCCCCTTCACTCCCGGTACCGCGCTCATTAGCCGCGAGTCCGCGCCTCGCCTCTGCGGTCGCTCGCAGAATCCTATTACTGGGTGCACAAAAGCAGACAAAGCCGGCGAGGAGTTGCCAGGCCCCTCCTGCGGGGAGGAGGGTGCACACGCTGCAGCCGCGCTCCCTCCCCGTCCCTGAGCGGCTCTCGGGGAGCCTCCAATCCATATGTCACAGCTATCGGTTTACAGTTAAGCAGGGCGAAGTATGCGAGGAGCTAGCGTCTGCTTGGCTGGCAGATGGACGGCTGCTCCCCACCCACACATCCTCCTCCCCCCTCCTCCCTGCTCCCGCTGACTGGTCCGGGTGAGGAGGAACCAGCAGACTCCAGTTTGCACACAGGATGTTCACTGGATCTGCTTCTATTTTTAGCTCCTGAAAGAAATGGAGAATCTGCCAGAGAGCTATCCCCGCTCAAGCTTCCCTAGAAAGATTTTGGAATCTCTGCTGCGAGCACACACATTGCTCTTTAAAACTGGAGCGACCATCTCCTCCCTGGCGCTTTGAGTCCATTAATTGGCTTTTTGAAGTGCTAATCGGGAGGGAAAAAAAATTTTTGACCTTTTCCAAAGTGCTTTCATGGAAGCTATTCAATAAAATTGTTGGGCTATTAACCAGACCAATTTTAGAGGCCATGGGCCCCTGTGTCAGCTTTGGGGGTGCTTGAAACATAAAGCATGCCTGAGTTTCTCCTGCGAGAAAAATGCTCTTATGTGAGAGACAGCTTATATTGGCCTACAAGTGTCCTAGGGTACATGAGAGAGACAGAGAGGGACAGACACGGAGACAGAGATGGAGAGACAGTGACAGAGAGGGGAAGTAATGACATTGATTTCATAGATCTGAGCTGGGCCAAAGCAAACCCTGTGAACGTGAGCGCAGTAAGACGACACTGGGAGACAAAGCCTACTCCACACTATGAACTAAAACGGGGGGGGGGGGGGGGGGAGGAGGAGGAGGAGAAAACTTTGAGAACTCAAAGTCAAGAAGAGTTCCAGAACTGGTGACAAATGGCCCAGTAGATTAAGTTCTGCGGGGCAAGCGTGAGGACTGAGTTCAGCCCTCCAGGGCCCAAGCACTCGCTGGGCTTGGTGGTCTATGCCTACAAAACCAGCACTTAGGAACAGAGACAAATGGATCTGTGAGAAAAGAAAGAAAAGGTGGATTGGCTACGCCACAGACAAGGTATGGAAAATGTGTATAGATGATTTACTCACATGCCGGCTGCAGGACTAATTCTCTGGAAAGGGAGAAGCCTGGCTGAAGGTGTAGTGGAACTTTTATCCCTGGGAATGTGGGTGGGGAGGGAAGAGGAAGGTGACTAGCTCCATGAGGTACATCTTGGGCTTTGCAAGTGCCCGAGGGGGGAGACCAGTAAGCAGACGGTCCGCCTAAGCACTGTGGGCAGGAATCCTGTCCGGATCCTTAAGCTACTAGGCCACCAGTCCAGCCAAACCCACAAGGGCAGGTCCAGTGAGGACCCCAGAGAGTGGTCAGGAAAGACATCGACTCGATTTCCACATATGCACATGCATGTGTGCATACACAAAGACACACAGACACAAACACACACATGTATACACTTGACACATACATGCAGACACACACACAGCATTTATATATTAGACACTTATACACAGCTACACAGACACACAGCACACACGCAGGGAAAAAAGATTTCTATGCCCCTAGCAAGTTCAGAAAGCCTGAAGGTAAATTAACCTTAGCTAGAGAGATCATGTCAGGAAATACCATCTGCTAAATTCTAATTTCACCTATTTAAAAAACACTACCAAGACTAATTTCAAGTGGTCTTTGAATTCTCATTTTATAGGTACAGGAGAATCCTGAGCATCATTTTCTTTTCTGAGATGAAATACACACACATAACAGCAGAGTGTGGAATGCCGACCACACATTTCAACATTTGCTTTTCCCACCTCCAGTTTCTGTTCATGGTAAAATCAACCAGATGAATGAAACAAGCAGAGCTGCCAACATTGTGCCTCGTGGGGCCCTGTGGTATTGCAACAGGTGGCTATGCAAGTGCAGTCCTTGCTTTAACTTCAGGGGAACCTTCCGTTCACCTCCCTAGACTAGAAATGGGGTGATTGGTTTAATTAAGTCTTCCAATAGCGCACAGTTCTCTTCATCTGCAATGAATTTCTATGTGTACATAACATGGAAGTGCATTATGAATGGGTGTGGTGGATTCGATCTCATGTCTTCAAAATGTCATCAAACCAGAGAGAGTAGGGGAGGATTGGGGACTAAGGTGGAAAAAAATCACATATTTACTATATTCATATACAAGCATTATGAGAATAAAAACAGGGACGAGGGCAAATACGGAATAGTAACAGCTGCACAAACCCTACAGCCTCATTGCACTGCAGTGAGAAACCAGCAGCTCTTCTGTGGAGATCGGGAGATGATAGAGACCCACCTCTCGTCACTGCATTTCTAAAACTGTGCTAGCAATCCTAGCTAATGTAACAGGACAAGAAAAGGAAATCAAAGGCGTATGGACAGGGAAAGAAGAAGTATTTACAGACAACAGGATAATGTAGAAAATCTCAAAGAAGCAACAGTACGCCAAGAACTAATGAAGTATTGGAGCCAGATTTTAGAAAACAAAGTAAATATTCCAAGTCAATAGCTCTCCATAGAGCAACAATAGAAAAGCAGAAATATTAATGTGCAACCTAATCAAATATGCTTAAGATACTTACCTTAGCTTCCGGTACTATAAAAAGGACAACAAATTGGATCACTGTCTCTCACAGCTCTGAAGGCCAGTAGGTCTGACACTCAAGCACCAGACATTGGACTTCCTGTGGATGCCTGCACCCACTCACACTTCACAGGGAAGAAGCGAGAGAACCCTCCCAGGTCTGTGTCCTAATCAGTTACCAAAGCCTTAAGTGTCACAAATGCAGATCCATAACAGACACACGTGAATTGAAGGGGAACAGAAACAATCAGCCCATTGAGCTCTACATGAGCAAACCTTCAAAACCAATAAAGACAGCCAAAGAAAAGTTTAAATAGAGAGGAAAGCTCTGTATTATTAAGAATGTACAGTCTCCACATCTTGATCTGCAAAGTCAATCCAGACTCCCCTCAAAACCACAGCAAGATGTCTTATGGTTGGATGCATGGGGATTCCAAAGATTATTGAGAAAGAGAACAGACCCTCACTCGGCACTGTAGGAGAACACAAGCTGACTCTAACCAATTACAAGACTCTCTGTGAAACTATGGTAACTCACGCAATGAACTGTGGGTGACAAAAAAGATTGCACGGGTCACCCGGAAAGAACCCACATAGCCACAGGAGACAAATCTGTGACCAGGGAACCAAGATGCGGTGATGTGAGGATATACTTGAAGCAATGATGCCGAAGAGCTGCCAGAGCCACTTGGTGTAGCCACATTAAAAAAAAATCATCACAGAAGAGGGGGTGGTGAGATTCTAAGAGCATGAAGTGGGGCAGGGATCTGGCCACACATTGTCTTCTGGAATGACAGAGCTGCAGTTTCTGTGACTTCACAGCAGCTATGTATATCTCTACAAGATCTGCATAGAAATTGTCTTATCAACATCTTACCATGGGAGAGGAAGCTCTCAAAAGGCCCCCTAGACTGAGGAGAACTGTTGTTGATGGGGGGAATGGAAGAGGCTTTCCTCAAGGGTACACACCCACTGATGTATGATCCTCAAGGGTATACCCACTGATGTATGAGTCTCAAGGTTACACCCACTGATGTATGAGTCTCAAGGTTACACCCACTGATGTATAATCCTCAAGGGTACACCCACTGATGTATGATCCTCAAGGGTACACACCCACTGATGTATGATCCTCAAGGGTACACCCACTGATGTATGATCCTCAAGGGTACACCCACTGATGTATGATCCTCAAGGGTACACCCACTGATGTATGATCCTCAAGGGTACATCCACTGATGTATGATTCTCAAGGGTACATCCACTGATGTATGATCCTCAAGGGTACACACCCACTGATGTATGAGTCTCAAGGGTACACCCACTGATGTATGATCCTCTAGGGTACACACCCACTGATGTACGATCCTCAAGGGTACACACCTACTGATGTATGATCCTCAAGAATACACACCCACTGAAGTATGATCCTCAAGGGCACACCCACTGATGTATGAGTCTCAAGGGTACACACCCACTGATGTATGATCCTCAAGGGTACACCCACTGATGTATGATCCTCAAGAGTACACACCCACTGATGTACGATCCTCAAGGGTACACACCCACTGATGTATGATCCTCAAGGGTACACCCACTGATGTATGAGTTTCAAGGGTACACCCGCTGATGTATGATTCATGTTCCAGTAAGTGCCTAGCCACATGTCATCAAAGGCAAACCAGATGAAACTCAGCGGGCCACACATGTAAAAGACTTAAAAGCAGGAAGGAGTTTGGCAGGAGAGAAGAAAGGTTGTAATGAGAAGAGGAGATGGGGATGGGATTGGGGATTAAGGTGTGAAAATATCAGAAATTCACTCTATCCATGTATGAAATACTGAAAGACTGAAAAGATGCTGATTTCCCTACATACAAATGAATCGCAGGCCCATAAATGAACTACAGAACTGGGGCTGGGTGAAGGCTCAGCAGGTTTGGCGCCTGCCTTACAAGCAGAAGGACCCGAGTTCAAGTCTCCGAGCCCACAGATGGTAGATGTGGTGGTGCATACATGCAATACTGGCACTTGAAGGCCGAGACATGAGACTCCCTGGGGCTCTCTGGCAAACCAGTCCAGCCCAGTCAGTGAGGGTTAGGCCAGTAGGAGACCCTGTGTCAAGGGTAGGGCACAAGCATTCCTGGGGACATCTATGCTCCCCACACACGACCCATGCTACATGTGCACAGCAATAACGGCACAACTCATAAAAAAGAAAATCAATGAGCAGGACCTCACTAGATTTTACATGTCTACTCCATAAAAGAAATGCCCAGAGAACAAAAAAACAAGCCACACACCAAAAGGAACTATTTGCAAAACACAGTGTTAAGCACAGGTGTCAACTTGACTGTTGAGGGTTTGAGCTCTGGGCACAGTTGTAGAGATTTGATGGTTGAGTTAAGCCCGGAGCAAACTGAAGGAGATTGTCTAGCTGATGGGGAAGACCCAGTCCCGTGGTGGGTGGGACTAGGCCCTGGATAAATCACAGAGAGCTGGTTGAGAGAGTTGGCATCCTTCTGTTCACTTGGCCAGATATGCTGATCTGGCAAGTAAGGATTATCCATCTCTCAGCCATTATGTGGTGACGGTGTAGCCAGTTCCCTTGGCCCTGGTGTTAGTGCGTGCTCTCCCATCAAGCTGGACTGAGAACTATAACCAGTAATTGTAAGAGAGAATAAGTCCCTTGTTCCCTTAAGCCATTTGATGGTCATTTATCAGCAGCCATGCATGCTGACTGCAACACACAGTTACATCAAATAAACCCAAAACCCAAACCCAAAAAGCAGACTTTGGTGATGCCCCCTCTGTGTGGAGATAGATGCTCGAGAGGAGGTGGATTCCTGATGGCGGGTGTGCTACGAATGGGGAAGCGCTGCATGTGTCAGAGCCGGGGTGGGGCTGGGGTGGAGGCCTGCAGGGGTCTTACTGTAATTTCCATATACTTATGCTGAGAACCCAAAGCTGCTGTGAAAACTAGGATTTGTTAAAAAAACGCCAGGATTCTCATACAGCGAAGCAGGTTTTCAGAGGGTTCAGGGAACTCTCAAATTTCAAGAAGGTTAAAGCAGTTATGGCAGGTTATTTACATATTCTCTTCTTCCTCCCAAGCAGGACAACCAAGGGCCAGACGGGAGGACCCCTCATGTGTGCTTAAAGGTCCAAGCTACAGCCACATTGCAGAAAATAAGTGACTATGGGCTGCTTGGCCCTTACGAGGTCATCTAAGTCACATCTACCCACCCCAAGGCTTCAGTGGATTAGTGGTATCCAGACACTGTCTCCTGCACATGACAAGAGCTTCGTGGGAACTTAGGGTTTGTGCAACAGAATGAGGGGCAGGTAACAAAGGAAGCTTCTGTCTAGGTCCTGAAGGAGTCCATGGCTGTACGGCGCACCCCTTCGGCAGTGGCAATGCTTCTCAAACCGGCGCTGGGCCCTGAGAGGACTCGGCGCTAGGCGTGGTCATCAGCACGTGTGAGGAGCCACCTAGCATGGACTGTTAAAGGGCTCGAGAGCCTGGCCAGCTGGGACTTTGTGTATGTTGGAAAGATACGCTGACCTTCACGCATGAGGAAATACAAAAGTCTGTCCCACACAGGCACTGTGTCTATTAGGGAGCTGCGAGGGTTGGGCCACCACGGGTCTTGCATGCATTAGTTAGAGCTTTCTCATCTGAGAAAAGAAGGCAGAGGTGACACTTTTCAGTGGACAGAAGCCTCAGGAAGAGACGTGAGTCCAGGAAGTGCTTGGCCGACTGTCCTGAGGAACTGCTCAGTACCTGGCAGCTTTGCCCCATCCATCCGCCAGCACAGGGACAGAGTTCACAGTCTCTGGGGGCAGAACTGTGGAGCACTGTGTGGACATCTCCTGCTCTTGCACCACCAAGCCCCCCATCTCATGCAGATGCCCGTTCCCGACAGAACTCTTGCTCCCGTGTAGCGCTGCCCGCAAGGTCCTGCTGGGTAGCTTCCTGTCTCCTTCCTGTCTCGGGGACTCCTGCTCCTGGAACCGGGCTCCTGGAACACAGCTGGCTACAAAGTCCGCTTTCCTCTCCAGTCCATTCAGTGCTAACTGAGGCCAGACACCCTGTGCTCTGAGGCTCTTCCTACAGCGTGTGAATGAAAAGGGCGCGTCTCCCCTCGGAGCCACGCTTAGAGCAACACGTGGCTTCATGACGTGAGTCTCCAGCCTGTGTAATCCCGAGAAAACTGTCATGGTGGGTGGTGAGATCCATTGCTGAGATGTGAAAATCAAGAATGTGAGAGAGAAAGAAGCTTGCTTCGGATCACAAAGGCAGGACAGGGCAGAAGCAGAGTTTGACGGAAATGCTTGTACCTGTCCCCAAGGGGGTGTTCTGCCCACAGGGAGGGACTCAATCCACCTCAGTTGCCCTTCCCCCACCCTCCACTCTGGTCACAGTGCCCCCCAGGCATGCTCCCCAGTCAGATCCCGGGTGGCCCACGTCAAATTCAGAAAAAGAGCAAAGAGCAAAGAGGAGAGAAGGTCGCTGTGAAATGTCTTTCTCTGGCTTCCTTGGGAGGAAGAAGAGAATATGTAAGTAACCTGCCATAACTGCTTTAACCTTCTTGAACTTGTCTTGAACATATCTTCTGACATGTCCTTAGCCATTCATCCTGGTGGTAACTGCTCATAAACCCACTGTTGGCACCTCCCTCCCGCCCCCGCACTCATCAAGGTAACACTGGGAAAATGATCAACGACTTGCTAGACTCACTACAGCCGGCCCCACGGGTCCACGCCATGTTCCATAAAGTTGGGAACTTTGGAGTCAGAGGAAGCAGCAAGCAGATGACGTGGGCGGCTGGCTGAAAGAGCATCGCGGGCTCTGACGCTGCTTCAGGGACAGCCAGAGCCGGCGCCTCCTGAGCACGGGCCTTGCTCCCATGCATGTCCGGGGAGGTGTGCACGGGACACGCAAGCAGCGCGGGGTTCAGCAAAGCAGTGCAAGTGTGGCAGCCGCTTGGCGACCTCCGTGCCACCAGCTTGTTGGGATCGTGGCCCCGACCTGTACGCTAGCTGAAACCTAGCTGTAGCCCAGCTCCCCAATCCTCTCACCCCCTTCACTTCCGCCTGAGTAACAGAAGAAAACATCACCCAGAACCTATGCTCAGCGTGGGGAGCTCTCAGCCCGAGAAGAGATGCGTCTGGACCTCCACCCCCAATCATTCCAGAGTGTGTGTGTGTGTCTGGGCGCAGGTGTGTACACACATGTTCAAAGCAGTTTGAAAGGTACAATAATGCACATGCTTGGTGAAAGTTCAGATGTGACCTGTGGGGCCCACCGAGAAGGAGCACCCTAGCACTGAACAGACCTCTACCGCTTACCATCAGAGACAAATCACAAGCTGGACAGAGAAGCGACTGGTGAAGCTGTGAGATCAGGTCAGCAGACGCCTCTGCCCTTCCTCGGACAGCTTGTCCTCACCTCCCTCTTCCCAGGGATGCAGCCGATCTCTCTGCACCCTCAGTGTGAGCAGAGGAAGACTCGGAGAAGGTGAGTCGTGCATGTGCTCAAAGCTGCTGCAGAAACAGCACTGCCGGCTCCCCCTGCAGACGCAGCACTGCCGGCTCCCCCTGCAGACACTGCACTGCCGGCTCCCCCTGCAGACACTGCACTGCCGGCTCCCCCTGCAGACACTGCACTGCCGGCTCCCGCTGCAGACACAGCACTCCCGGCTCCCGCTGCAGACACTGCACTGCCGGCTCCCGCTGCAGACACTGCACTGCCGGCTGGCACTGCAGACACTGCACTGCCGGCTCCCGCTGCAGACACAGCACTGCCGGCTGGCACTGCAGACACTGCACTGCCGGCTGGCACTGCAGACACTGCACTGCCGGCTCCCGCTGCAGACACTGCACTCCCGGCTCCCGCTGCAGACACTGCACTCCCGGCTCCCGCTGCAGACACAGCACTCCCGGCTCCCGCTGCAGACGCTGCACTGCCGGCTCCCGCTGCAGACGCTGCACTGCCGGCTCCCGCTGCAGACGCTGCACTGCCGGCTCCCGCTGCAGACGCTGCACTGCCGGCTCCCGCTGCAGACGCTGCACTGCCGGCTCCCGCTGCAGACGCTGCACTGCCGGCTCCCGCTGCAGACGCTGCACTGCCGGCTGGCACTGCAGACGCTGCACTGCCGGCTGGCACTGCAGACGCAGCACTGCCGGCTCCCGCTGCAGACGCAGCACTGCCGGCTCCCGCTGCAGACGCAGCACTGCCGGCTCCCGCTGCAGACACTGCACTGCCGGCTCCCGCTGCAGACACTGCACTGCCGGCTCCCGCTGCAGACACTGCACTGCCGGCTCCCGCTGCAGACACAGCACTGCCGGCTCCCGCTGCAGACACAGCACTGCCGGCTCCCGCTGCAGACACTGCACTGCCGGCTCCCGCTGCAGACACAGCACTCTGCCGGCTCCCGCTGCAGACACAGCACTCTGCCGGCTCCCACTGGGGAAAGAAGTCGGCATGGTGCAGCAAAGCTTGCACAGAGACAAGGGGTCCAGAGGCACACAGGGGAAGAGGCCAGGGGGAAAAGGCATGTGAGGTGACACGGAGCTGTGTTTCAGGAAGGAAGGGACTGAGGCCACACTTAGCTCATCACCATCAGCAAACCGACAGGAGAAGCTCAGGGCTGGGAGATGGAGCAGCAGCAAGGTGTTGGACACAGGCGTGAGGACCTGAGTTTGGATCCGCAGCCCCTGGTCGACAAGCCAGGCGCAGTCACACTACTGTAATCACACCTGAGGAGGAGACAGGCAGGTCCCAAGAGTTCACTGGCCAAACAGGGTAACCAACTGGGGAGCACCAGGTTCATTGACAGACCCGTCTTAAAAAGAAGAGTGCAGGGCTAGAGAGAAGGCTCAGGGGTAAGACTCTGCCTCACACGCAGAAGTTCCTGAGTTCAGATCCCAGGTGCTACGCAAAAATGCCAGGCAGAAATGGCAAGACCTGTACTTCTGACCTGGTGGGCGGAGCCTGGGAAATCCCAGAGTAAAGCATGAGGGAGATAGAAGCAATCCAGGATGATTCCTGAAGTCACCCTTGGTCCTCCACAGGGACACACAGTGCCCTCTGATACACACACACACACTAAATACAAGCATATAAATACTAGACAGAGTACACACATACGCACATATACACAGACTAGACATACACAAACACTAGCCACAGATACAAACATTACGTAAATATACACACAGGCACAGACACACACACGACTTATACACATGCACATATATTCATAGAAAGGAGAAGGACGCTCACCAAGGACAAGCAGCACTTGGAGGTCTTGCATGTGGGGCTGATTCTCCCACCCACGTGCCTCCCCCTGCCAGGCTTCCACTGCAATAAGAACTCTGCTTCCTCTCATATGGCAATTTCTAAAAGGTCCCTGCAGGGCAAGTGCATGGGGTGGGGGCTACTTCATCCAGGAAGACGCGGTGCCGTGAGCTCAAGGCAGACACGTTGGGTACTGAAGCGAAAAGCCAGACTCGGAAGGGAGATCCTGCTGAGCCTCCGATGCATGCGGCCTCCAGCCGCATCCAGAAGAGGCCGGTTAGCGCATGAAGAACAGGCCGCTTTGGGAGAAGCAGCTTGGCTTTGCCAGGGCGAGGGCAGCGGCTGCCACCTTCCTTCACATTGCCACCCACGGAATCCATTAGCAGGAATCGAATTAAAAACCATGACTTTTATCAAGTCTCTGCCGCCACTTGGAAAAGATGGATTCTTAGAAAGAGCTGATTCCAGCACTCGCTGAGCTGCTGCGTAAAGAACAGAGCGATAAAGCAGCCGAGGCAGGTGCTGGTACGAGCAGAAAACGCACCGGCGGGAGGTGGTGCCGCAGCCCAGGGCCTCCGGCTGCTTGGTTTTGCTTCGCCCATCCTGCTCTCTCTCTGAGCGGAAATGTTCACAGAACATTCCGGCAGCATTCAAACAGAAGGCTTGCAGCAGCATCCGTGCCCACCTGGGTGGAATGGGAGGAGGAGAGGGCCCGGGTCTGCAGGCAGTGCACTGGGAGAAGGGAAGCTGCGCTTAGTGATGCAGGAGCTGGAAGACCACACGCATAACTGCTCCTTCAAGAACTTTCCACAAAGCCAAGGGAAGCGCAAGAATCTGAAAGACGCATCTCACACTCCGAGGATGGCATCAAATACGGCCAGTCGCCGGCACTGACACTCCCTTCCACTGAAACCGACGCCCGGTCTGAGCTCGCCCACACCACTGTTCTCATCAGAGACCCCTGGGTGTCAGAGAGCAAGGCGGGGGGCGGCCTGGGCCGCGCTGGCATTCCTCCTTTGACCAGCGCTCTCCTCGCGCAGGGGAGAAGCCCCAGGCCCTGAGATCTGTCCACAGTGACACAGACTCAGTGAGGCTGCCGATCCCGACAGGCGGAGAACACGCCGTGACGTCACAGGCCCCTCCGGAGACCCCGGGAGGCGTCTCGGAGTCGCTACACCACCGGGTCATCATTTTCCTCTCCGTAGGGGTCGAGTGAGCCAGTGGGGGTGGGAGGTTGGTGGCCTCTGTGACGAGCCAAGAAGAACCGGAATCTAGGATGGGGCCGGGCACCATTGCCATCACGTCTCTTGGTCCCGGCAGCTCTCTCCTCCCAAAGGCATGTCCCATCCCAAGGAACGGGAACCTCCGTGGCTGGCAAGTCTCACAGCCCTGCCTGCACCCGGCGATGGTTCTAGGTCTGTGAAGACCTCGGACATGGAAGCTGAACTCCTCCGGTGGGGATCCCTAGGCTGTGCACAGCTGGCAAGCCCTCCCTCACCGCGACGGATGAAGACCAAAGCGATCTGAACACGTGTCCAAGCCAGTGTGACAAGAACCCCCAGAGCGCTGAGATTCCAGGCGGCACCACCATGCCTGGCTTTGTTGGACGCCGAGGATGGAAGCCAGGGCTCTGTGCATGACGAGCTATCACCCCACCAACCAAGCTACATCCCAGCCTCCGGGAAAGGTTTGATGGTCTGAATGTAAAGAAGAAAAGCTCTGATAGTTGGGCTGCACTTGAAGTGAGAGTGACAGACGGCTGGAGATCTGGCTCAGAGGAGAAAGGACCTCACGGGTGGGGCAGAAAGGCTGCTGTTTGGATCCCTGAATGGTTTCCCACCTAGACAGCCAACCAATGAACACACTGATGAGCTAGTCTCCAAGGAAAGTTGGGAGCCCCCATGTGCAGGTCCTAAGCTTGCTGAAGGGGGGAGTCCCACTCCCCTCCCCCCATGTGCAGGTCCTGGGTCGCTGAAGGTGAGATAGAACAGCCCACGCTACTTCCAACCACGGTGGTCAAAATCAGACCCTGTAGCCATCAAAGGCTGGCACTCAAGCACATCTGGAGGCCAAGGAGCAGATGTGTAAGTCTCCAAAGACCCCCAGAGGCAGAGGACGCACCCAAACACTACTGAGCAGCGTTGGCTAAGAGCCCCTCATTTTTCCAATTCACAGAACAATTTTTTTTCTTAAGTGCTTCAGATCCATGAAGACCCCCAGATTGGGGGTAATTACACCCCTGCTCCCAACACCGTGTGCTCTGAGGGAGAGTGGACTTCACCATCCTTGACGGGAACTCCAAGCCGACCGGGCAGAGGTGTGAGCACCAGCACCCCACGTCAGAGCCGCGGACTCTGGACTCCATGACTTGGGAGACGCTGTCGTGAAGGCCCCTGGCGCTGGTGACTGGGCATCCTTCGCACATAAGCGTTAGCAAAATGAGATGCAGTTGCAGAGGGTGCAAAGGATCCATCTTCGAATTTTATGTGGGCACATCTGAGCTCAGCTGAAGGCCACTCGGCAGCTCCGAGCCTCCTGATAGCAGATAATGCTGGAGACAAGGACAGAAAGCACAAGAATTAGCCTCTGCCGGTGCATTCACAGTGTATGTGTGTGTGTGCGTGTGTGCGTGTGTGTGCATGTGTGCGTGTGTGTGCGCATGCATGCGTGTGTGCATATGTGCGTGTATGTGCATGTGTGCATGCGTGTGTGCACGCATGTGCGTGTGTGCACGTGTGTGTGCGCATGCGTGTGTGCGTCTGTGTGTGTGTGTGCGTGTGTACTTCTTTCCCAAGGTGCTGTTCATTAACTCAGAGAGCTTGAGATCTGCAGAGAAGCAATGGCTTTCTTAACTTTCTGACATTAAAAGGCTCTGCAGTCACCTTCCGTTAGTAAATCCAGAGCAGGCCTGGCTTTGGTGTGGAGGCAGAGTCCGTGTGCCTGCCTTCCACTCCTAATGGCCTTGTGCCTAGAATATTCCAAACTACCACGCTCTCAAGAAAGGAAATCACTGTACTTTTTTTCCAAGGAAAAACTAAAAAAAGCAGTCCAGATTTGATGGCTATGTTTGGAAAACAGCTACATTTCCATAATTCAGTTATATGATTAAGACTGAAAAAGAGGAAGGCAACACAACCCGCTCAGTGCGTTCGTTCTCTTTTCTCAAGGCCAAAGGGAACCTAGAATGTAAGCTCATTTCTGATGGCAGCCAGTAGAGGGGCGCTGCCAGTGTTTGGTCAGGATTCTCTAGAGGAACCAAGTCTGTAGAAGAAATACACAGCAAGGGAATTTACTGGATTGGCTTACAGGATAAGGTCTACGGAGTCCGACAGTGGCTGTCTGTAGCCGCTCAGTTCGGGGGTTAAACAGCTCGGTGGCCCCAGTCTGCTGCTGAAGGCCAGAGGATTCCTGAGAGTCTCCAGGGGTCAGGCATGTTAAGGGTGGAAGAAGAGTGATGGCGGCCACAGGCAAGATGAGTGTCCAGCACGGGGCCATAGAGCCAGCGAGTTCTTCTGTCTGGTGATCCTTTCATCAGGTCTGCTACTGGAAGGTTCCAACCAGAGTTGTGCTGCAAACATCATAATCCAGATAATCTCTTCAGGTGGTCTGGAGGTGAATCCCTTCATTAATCCCAGCCGATGACCAGGATTAACTATCACAGCCCCACAGCATGAAAGACTGCATGTAGATCCAGTGGGGTCCAATAGAGGAAGGAAAAACAAGGAGGAGCTTCCCTCAGTCACGCACCCCCCTTCCAAGTCAGAGGGTGTGAGCTAAACTTCCAAGCCAATGTGGGGAGCAGCGCATGGAGCCCGCAGCTGGAAGGTCTAGAAGCAGTCTGCAGGCTCAGTCCCGGAGCCCGCCAGGTGGAGGAGGCGAAGGGTATTCCAAGCCCATGACTAGTTGCCCCTTGGAAGAGCAACACTGCAGAGAGCATAAGACCAACTGTGCAGAGGCCAGAAGAGAGACCTCCAGGCTCCAGGCTCAGCACGACGCCACCAGGGAACGGCAGCTTCAGAACTGCCGAGCCCTGAGAAGACAGACTCCAGCGGGCACTCAGAAAACACACACAGCCGACGTGTGTGGCAGACAGAAAGGGTCTCATCTCCAGGGGCCTCGGAACAGAGGGGCTCATGGACATTCTCGCTGGCCCCACCAGGGAAGAGGTGGTCTTATGAACCCCTGCAGGACAGTGCCTGTTTGCGGATGCATCTCTTCCCAGTCTAAGAAAGTCCTCCTGCGTGCATGCCAGTCTGAGGGCTGAAAGCACCATGCCCCAGAGCAGGGATGCCGCCAGTGAGGGCCACTCCAGAGCCGTCTCAACATTCAGCCAGCCGCTGGAAGGGCAAACCACGAAGCTTACTACAGCAGTGAGCAGCGCTCGGCGGAGCACCTGGTGCCTTCATTTACCTTTTGCATAAAAGTCGTCATTGCAGCCTGATTCAACAAACTCCAGAAGCTTGGATTAGCTGCTTTAGCCTACCGGGTTTATTTGATTCATTTATTTGTTCGTTTGGGGCGTCCATCAGCCTCTCAACCTGGAGTTATTCTGGTTCAGAACCGTGGCACACAAACCTGACTTGACCTCCTGACGCTTTTAGAAAGCTGAGGTTCAGAAGGACTCAGAAGGTTGGGACAACGGCGTCATAGGTAATAGCAGTAGTAGGCGACCCCGTGCTGTGTAGTCACAAAGAATTACGCGTGGTTTCCTGGTAAGGTCCTGTGCACCTAACCCAGCATTGAGGAATGGAGGCAGGTGGGTCCCAGGGTCTCATTGGTTAGCCAGCCTGGCCCAAATAGCAAGCTCTTAGGGTCAGTGAGAACCTGTCTCAAAAAATAAGGTGGAGGCAATAGGGGAAGATACTTGCTATTGACCTCTGGCCTCTACACATGCCGACGTGAGTGAGGACACCTCACACATGCATGCAAACATCTCTCTCTCTCTCTCTCTCTCTCTCTCTCTCTCTCTCTCTCTGCACTCAGAAGTAGATCATTTTAAAAGGATCGCCTTACTCTAGATGTGGTTGCCAGATGAACAACTATGGAAGGCCTAGAAACTCCAGATAAATTATAGATACTGTACTACAGAAAGCTAATGTGCAAAGCAGTAACCACTTGAACCCTATCTTTTTAGCCACGTACCCTGCATTCTCCTGCCATGCCAGGAAAACCAAGGCTGACAACCAACATCAACTTGGATACTTCTAGAGGGCGACATTGCTCCTTGGAGCATCAGGAAAGACTCACAGCGATGCAGTCGGGGGCAGCTCTGAGCCTGCCTTGCACATATGGGACACGTGCCTTGGTGACTGTCTGAGCAGAGGCAGAGGGAAGCTGAGTTTTGGTCCCTGAAGCGTCATGCTTGTTTGAACAGTCAGCTATCTATGATGCTCTGGATGCTAAACTCACCTACCAGTTCTAGCAGTCTGATTCCAGGAGCTCAGTGCTGGAATCCTGCGGGTGAAACCTTTGGAAAGACAAAGCTATTGTAGCTGCTGTCAGATTCATGACCGAATGGCTCATAAGGGACAAGGGGTTTTATTTTAGCTTGTGATTGTCCAGTTGCGGCTCTTTGTCCATGTGGCCGGAGAGTCCACACTCACACCAAGAGCCAAGGGAGCTGGTCCAACCACATCCACATAACTGCCGAGAGAGGGACGATCCTTATTGCCAGACGAGTGTGTCTAGCCACATACAGATGCCGACTTCCTCAACGCATCCCTCCGCCCACCACAGCTTGGCTTTCCCCATCAATTAGACAATCTGAAGGTTAGCTTGGTGTCAAGTCAACTACTGACGCTCCATAAATGCCCAGAACGTGAACCCTCAACCATCAATGCCTGTATCTAACTATGATAGGGGCTTTCAAAGCGAAGATCAAAGGCTCAGAGATCATTTGGGCACAAGTGGCCATTTGTCCTGAAGGCACACGGCTCTGGTCTCAGGCTGTCCCTAAGAAAAGATGAGATGTCTTTGCTGGTGGGAGGCGAGTGAGGAGACGCCAAGTCTGTTGCTTTCCTGTCCCCAGCAGGAGAATGGCAGGTGCGTTCCCCGTCCTTGCCAGTGGCCAGTTTATTAAACACTCCGCCGTATGTGGCTCACCACGATGCCCGAGCACATGCCCTTCTGTTCTAGGCTTTCCTTCCCGTTCTCAGGCCTTGGCATTGCTTAACCCTAATTGTTTCTTAGAGCTCAGATCTAGTGCCTTTTCTGAGCCTTCCCTGATTTTTTCCTTCTGCAGTTTTAACATTTCCCTCTCCCCCGAATCTTTACCACCCTGACCACTGCTTGCAAGGCGACTATGCTTCTCTTGCAGATCTCTGTCCGTCTCCCCGGGCAAGCTGAGCATCAACCCAGAGACACACATGTCCCCAGCCCTTGGCCCAGGGAAGATACTACTAACTGCTGGCCACCTGAGGGAGCGGGGGTACTGCCCCTCCCCACCCCGGGGTGGCAGCTCGCAGGGCCCATCAGGAGTGTGAGAATCCATTTGTAGCCTTCCCCACCACCCCCCGCAACGTCGGTTACAGCACCCAAGGGACATATTTCCCCAAGGAAAAGAACATCTCTGAGAAGCCCCAGAACATGGACATCCCACTGCTGCAGCCAAACTACCCAGCAAGTCTCATGTGTGGGGGGGAGGGTATATGTGTGTGTGTGTGAGGGTGTGTGTGTGTGTGTCTGCGTGTGTGAGGGTGTGTGTGTGTGTGTATGTGTGTGTGTGAGGGTACGTATGTGAGGGTATGTATGTGAGGGTATGTGTGATATATGTGCATATGTATGTACGTGTGTATGTGTGTAAGTATGTGTTTGTGTGTGTGTGTGAGGATATGTGTGTGTATGTGTATGCATGCGTTCTATGTGTGTGTATATATGTGCATATGTGTATGTGTGTGTGTGACTGTGTGTGACTACAGGTGTGTATATATCTGTGTATGTGTGTGTGTCTGTGACTATGTATGTATGTTTGTGTGTGTGAGGGTATGTGTGTGACTGTGTATGTGTGTGCTGTATGTGTATATGTATGCATGTGTATATGTGTATATGTATGTGTATGTGTATGGATGTGTGTGTGAGGATATGTGTGTATGTACATGTGCATGTGTAAGCATGTGTTCTATGTGTGTGTGCATGTGTAAGCATGTGCTCTATGTGTGTGTGTGTGCATGTGTAAGCATGTGTTTTATGTGTGTGTGTGCATGTGTGCTGGCCACTGCCCTGATTCACTCAGCACCTGACACGTGCCCTTGTGGACCGACCTCAACTCCAGCTGCCCTCCAGAGTGACCCCGCAGGCCAACTCAGCGGATGTCTCTGGACAGGAGCAAAGTCTTCCTTCTGGGGTCTCCTAGAAGCAACATCCCCTCAAACTGTCCAACTGGAACTTTTTCAGAAAACGGCCCTAACAGCACAGCAGGCCTCCACGTCCCGGTTCCCTTGTTCCCAGTGGGCTTCAATATGTGTTTAATCAGAACATCCAGCTGCGTCTGTTTAAAACAAACGCACATGAAGAGCGTCTCGTGGCCCTTCCCTCCCTGCAAAATGCGCAGGAGAGATCTCACCCGAATTTAATTTGGCAGAAATCTCAAAGCCTTGGGAATCAGTTCTTTCTGACACAATTTCAGCTCTGTCTTTATTTTGGGGAGAGTGACTCAGAATCCTGTCTGTCCACACTGGTGAGCAGGAGGCTGAGCAGAGAGGGGTGGGAAGTCTGTCTGTCCGCGCAGAGCAGCTGAGCAGAGGGCAGCAAGAGTCACTGGAGCTGTCCTAGTGGGCTCACGGGCTGCGGACCCTCAAAGCTGACTCCAAGACCAGCCGCATGGCCCATGCTTTCTTCATAAGGAGGAAGAGTTACCAGATAGTGTGCATGTTCTGGGTCGGGCATTATGGGCTGGTGGCCTTGACAATATTTATCCTCTCAAGGTCACCTTTGAGCCTACCAAACTGTTACGGGTCCAGTTGTGCGCCCCCAAATGCGCACACTGAAATCCTTCTCATCAAGGAACTTTAAGGCCTTGGGAGGCGATCTTATGTGGACAGGCTCCCTGCAGATGGAGTTAGCAGATGTGATGTCACGCATAGTAGGGTGGTCGCCTCATCCGGTATGACTCACTGTGACTCTCTCAACCCCTCTGGTAATCAGGCATCGTGGTTCTACCAAAAAGAAAATACTAAACTATATGAAATGGCTTTTTCTCCGCTAATTTTGGAAGGCATGATTAGAAACACATACTCAACAGCACAGCCAGAGAGAAAGGCCCACCCAATCTCCAAGTGCTGCAGCGGGGGGGGGGGGGCTCCTGGGGCGTCGGGCCATCGCCCAGCCCAGCAGCTCAGCCTTGGACTCTGCTGGGTAGTTACTGGGGCAGGCGACCTCTGACCTCTCCCCTTCCAGCAGGTAGATCAGCCCAGGTCTTCAGGACTCAGCACAGCCGGAGTCTGCAAGCCCCCGTTAGCAGAGACCAGGCTTGGGAGGTGGGCCCTGGCTCGCTGACGGGAAAGTGCTCCCCCCGAGTCAGTAGAGGGCTCGTGGTTGAGCTTGCCCAGCGCGCAGGGATCTGACAGGGCTCCATCTCTCCAGGTGCGCTCGTGGCTGCTCTGAGGCTTTGAAATTAAATTATGCCTAAGGAGAGAAGCCTGGCGAGAGACACAGATGAGCATCCATGAACGAGCTCAGTTCTGACGGCGCGGGGACCCCCACGTGGGACACGCGCATTCCCACAGCAAATGCACCCGGAGGGGTGGTCGAGGGGAAGACTGAGCCCACGATTCAACATCGCCAGCAGTTCCCAGGCTCCCCGTCCTCCCGGCCCTCCTCCCGCGCACCTCGCGTCCACAGCAGACCAAGCCTCCTCGGGACCCCGGCTCTCGCTCTGTAGAGGCTGAGTGACTGGGGAAGGTGCGCGCCATTGGAATGGCAGGGTCGCATCCGTGGTCCTTGTCCAGTGAGCCCCCATCCGGCTCTTCTGGCAGGAGGAGAGGTCCTCCACCGTCCCCTGGTCGTCAGTAGCTACAGATGGACCACAGATTCCACACACTACACACTCAACCCCATCCTCAGCATAACATGTGGGCACAATTTTCTTCATGTAAAAGAAGCTGGAAAATGGCGTCCGCGACTCCTGTCAATGGTGTATGGCTTCTTCGGCGTCCTAGCGCACGGCACACTGGAAGAACATGAATGAGATTGTTTACCATGTCATGGCGGTGCACCTGGTAGGGGCTTCAGAAAGGGTGGCGGCCACCATTCTTGACACGCAGGTTCAGGAAACAGGTGGCCGTGTTGGAACCTGGCTCGAGGTGGGCTGGCTCTCAAGACTGTCTGACCGTCATCTAGAAGAGGGAGAGAAGGATCCCTGGTCTTGGCAAGATGCAGAAGGGGTCAAAGCTAAGAGCAAGGGGTAGGCGTGCCAACCGCCTGTGAAGAGGGAGGAAGCTGCACTACGGGCGTAATGGCCTCTGCTCAGAGGCCGCGTGGACAGATGGCTTTCTCCCAGCAGCTAGGTGACCCAGCATGCATTGGGGGATGGCGCCATGCCCGTTAGATAGCGCACTGTCCCACACCACGCATGACATCATCTGAGTGGAATGGGACGTGGAATGATTTCAATGGTCCACCAGCAGTGACTGAAGACATTTTTAAAAGTAAATGTGAGGGGCTGGGGAGAGTTCTGGCATAAGGCGCTCACTGCTCCAAGATTACTATCCGAGTCCAGCCTCCAGACCCACATTATTAAGGGGGAAAAAATCCACTCAGAATGTGAGATGGGCAGATCCTGGGCTCACTGGGAATCAGCACTTCCTGCGGCTCACTGGGAATCAGACAAGCAGACCCTGGGCTCAGGTCTTCCAGCCTCACCTGCTTGGCAAGTGCCAGGCCATTGGAAGACTGCGGCCTAAAAGAAAGAACAAACAATGGAAGTATATGGCATGTAACTAACACCACTGGAGATTTTCCTCTGACCTCCACACACACATACATGCACACATGCACACGGACATGCATGTACACATCCATACACATGTACACAAATATGCGTGTATACTCGTGCACACACATACACACATGCATCCTCACATGCATGCATATATATACACACACTCACATATAGACATATACATGCAGTGAATACTTGGGTAACCCTAGATGGAATAATTACAATAGAAGCCCCCTGTATTTTGGGGGGGCACCAGAGCTCTGAGATGTGCTGACATTAAGACCAAGTGACCCACGAGGGGCTCGCCACTCTGAAACCGAGCTTTCACATCTGCAGCCGCTGATAATCTAGCAGCCCACTTAGTAGCTTTGCTGTGGAGTCAAGATGAGAAGCAATACAGATGCTAAGCCTTTCAGTACCAGGTGCAGAGAAATAAATGCAGTTAACATTATTATCACCATTTCTTACAACAATCCTTCAAGATTGCATTAAGTTCAATTTATAGATTAGAAAACAATTTTGAAAAGGTTACGCAATTTTTCTAAGGCAGTACAGATAATAAATGGAGGACATGGATGTCAAATCTATTTATTTCCGATGCTGAACCGTGTTCCTGCTTACCCAGCATTCCTCTGTCTTCAGTGTGCACGAGATTATTTGAGAACCAGACAATCATGCAGATTCTCAAGCAGAGGCGCCTGGAAATCTACATTTCCCGTAAGTTCCCGTGAGACACCTATACTGCCTGTCTGGAGAACGAACGATGAGTAGAGAGTTTCTAGGACATTCTGCCTTCTCATCAACGCCACTGCCCGGAGCAGCCAGTGGTCAGACCAAACACTGAAATTGATCTGAGGAGGAAAACGGCCTTGTCTATAAGAACCAGGCATTTGGGGAAGAAAGGGAAAATGTATCTACATGTCGCCTCCGTCCGGCCCCAGCATGTCCTGTGGCAGCTTGCTCATCTGTGTACCAGACGCGTCCCATCTGTGTCAGGTGGACATTCGGAAACGCAGCTGCTACCTTAGTCTCTCTGTGTCTCTCTCCTTTCTCTCTCTCTAGCACGCGGCTTATGGAAGAGCAGCCAGGAATCTGCTGTAAGGTCGCATGTTAGCAAGCCGTCCCCCGGCCTAAGCAGCATCCCACTCTGGCCTTAGGAACCATCTAAACATGGAGTTCGAGTCGGACTCTGCTGCTCTTTATATTTTTCCTCCGTCAAAGAGAAATATGTTTCCTTCGTCCGACTTTACTGAAGATCAAATTAACATGTGGAGCGTACTTAGAGCAAATCCTGGTATGCAGGCTTTTAGCTCTCCCAGCACCCAAGCTACCAGCAACGTGACTTGGCAGTGATCTGTGAGTCTGGAAGGGAAATAACAATGACGTCTCACTGAGTGCTCACTGAGCCAGGTGCTGGACCAAGTCCTTCACATAGACTCCCCACCTATGACGTGTGTTCTGTTATCGTTTCACAGAAGCCAATTTACGGACTGGCCAGGAGGGGTCGAGGCCCCTGGTTCAGGTCACAAGGGGGAAGGTGATGTCACAGGGTCAGAACCCCAGGCTGTAGCGGGCTCTTGACGCCCTCAAGCTTGGCCTTTGCAGCGGCGAGGCTGCCTGTTGCTATGGCATCCAGGAAGCTCCCTGGGCCCATTGCAAGTGTCTTGTACTTGCTGGGGGAGACACAGTGACCTGGCCAGCTCCCTCTTCCCAATGACACACGAAAGGACTGCCCGTACCTCCAGGCAGCGACTCATGCCTTTCCTCTGGACCGCACGCTGATTCTCAGCCTCGATCTTACTGTTGCAGGAACCAATTAAGGCAAACACGTCTCCCGTCACACCGTTCAAAGACTTCCACAATTGACTGTATGACAAGAGTTACTACAAGCAACTGAATTAGCTCATCTCCCAGATCCTCAAACAAAGGGGATGGGGGAGGGGAGGCAGTTGCACACGTGCTCTCCAGATTCGCTCGGTCATATGAAGCAAGAGGCATCTGACTTCGGGGTGGGACACTCCTTCCGTGGACGCACAGCTCTGGCAACAGGGGAAGGATCCCAAGGGTCGCATCGCCTACTCCTCTGTTCCCAGTTACCAGAGTGGAAGGGTAAAAGACCACAAGTTTTGCTCCCTGCAAACTAACCTGGGGCTCTTTGAAGTCCCCGAATGAAGCTTGGTGGCAGATACGTGCTAGACGTTCAGTGAATGCTCAAGCGACAGATGGAATAGCATGTCCCCAGGAATTCAAAAAAAAGTGATGTGAGGATCTTGCCTCTCGATTCACTAGCTGAACGCCAGCTCCTCAGGCGACCATATTGTGGGAAGGGTCTTGGGAAGGTGATTCAGCCACAAGGGTGACAGCCTCGATAGTGGAGTTAGTGTCCTGGTTAGTCAGTTTCCTTCTGCCCAGGGAGACACTCTGAGAAGAGACAGGCTCCTCCCCCCTTAGACTCCAAATACACCGTCCCCTCAGACACCCAATTCTCCAGAACCTGAAGTGCCGGAGACCTACCAGACCGCACCCCAACTGTCAGCCGAGGACTGACGACTACGTGCTTGTGGGAAAGGACCTCCTGTTTCCCTTCTGAAGCCACAGACATTGAAACTTCATCTTCTCATGCAGACCGGAAGTTCAAAGGCCTAACGCAAGGCTGGAAGAGGATCACGCTGTCTTCTTTCCCGCCTGAGCCTTGTCTCCAGCACATCATCCCAGTGACCTCCTCTCAGGACACCCCACAAATGTCAAGAGTGTCACATGCACAGGTGACCGTCTGAGTGCAGGGTCACAGATAGAAGCTGTGCCCTGCTGGATACAGCCACACTCAGTGTCTTAGTGTTCAGTCCACTCAGGCCAGCAGGGCCACGCCTAGAAGTCCTCCCAGCTGGATTCTGGTCCTTCAGAGAAGGCTGCCATGCCTGCCAGGCCCTGTCTCCATGCAAGTGTGTGAGGACAGTTGTTTAAAATCTCTGCCACTTAGATGGAAGTTTCTGAACTGTTGAGATAACCACTTCAGGTTTGTAGCAAGAGAAAACTGTTCATTTCACTTATACCTTGGGAGAATCTGAGATGTTCAATCTTGGAGGCCTTCTGTCAAGTCCCTTGAGACTAGCATGTGTGACAAATGGCAGAAGCCGTCATGTCCGTCCGTCTGCCTGTCTGTCTGTCTGTTTGTATGCCTCTCTCTCTCTTTCTCTCTGAAATATTTATTTCAGAGGGTATTGTGTGCAGCCTGTAGAGGCCCAAGGGCAACATCCAGAATCATCCTGAATTGCTCTACTTCTCGATTGCTTTGTTCTGGGGTTTCCCAGTCTCCATCTCCCAGGGTTGAACTATAGTCATTATCATATGTGCCTGGCACTTTTCATATGGGCTCTGGGGACTTGAACTCAGATTCTTTTGCTCTTGAGGAAAACACTTTAACGCCTGAGCCATCTTCCAGCCTTATCCCAATCCTTACAGGCATCAGGTGTATCCTCACGGTGCCCTTGGGAGGAAAATGTCATGGAAACTGTGCTGTCCTGGGCTGCAGCCTGCCTGAGCTATTATAGCAAGAGAGAGGACAGCGGCTGTCTGTCCAGCCGCAGCTTCTGAGAAGCCAGCTGCACACAGCTGCCCGCCTGGAGCTCCGTGTGGAATAGAAGCACGTGCCATATGATTCTAAAAAGAGGGAGCTCCTCGGCAGGACACTAGTCTGATCTTAACATTTTGATGGCCAGGAACATGTGCTGGTTTAAATCAAAACCATTGGTATATACATCCTCCTGGTATATACATCCTCCTGGTAGCATATATATCCTCCATCTAGCATATTCCTGGGCCACTTTGGTCTACTCAGGGGACGAAGGAGACAGAGACAGAAGTTTCTACTGCTAGGGTTAGGAGGACTTCAGAACTTCCAGTAGGTCTAGCTGACCTCCATGCCAGATCACTTGGCACCTGGTACATGCTGAAGGCTAATAAATGGACATGGGATGAGTCAAGGACGTGACGTCTCAACAACTCCAAAATGCAGCTTCCCTTCCTGACACTCAAAGTTAGAGAGGCAGGGCCGCAGGCTGACGCAGGTCTCCGCTCCAGCGTTCTGTCTGGATGGGTTGGAAGAGATGGCTGGTTGTCCCAGGAGCCGGCCAGTGCTGCACAGACAGGACAGATTTCACTTCTGACCCCTGGGAAAACCTGGTGCTGCTTCCCACAGTGCCAAGACAGGACCAAGAAAGCCCTAGACAACCCCTGCTTGCCCCATGTGCAGACATGACCGCAAAGGATCCTGGGGGCATGCCCAACACGTCTGACAGGCTAATGGAGTCCAGATGCGTGATTACATGGGTCACAGGGTACATGCCTGCTCCTCATCAACTCCCAGACCACCACCAGCAGAAAGCCCCTCGCAGCCAGGATGAGCACAGCACTGACTGGAGAGCACGTCTGCCCTTTGCAGCTCACCCTCGACCTTTCAGGAACAGACAACACTGCATTTCACACAAGCACCAAGAAGCCTCACCCAGCGCTGACCTTGGACTGATTGTGAATGTGTGTGCATGTGTGTGTGTGTGTGTATGCACATGTGTGTGCATGAGGGGGTGTGCATGCAGACATGCAGGTGTATGTGTGTTTGGAGGGACGCATTCACGTGTGTGCATGTGCAAGTGTGTGTATGTGTGCATGTATGCGTGTGGGCATAAGCCAGTATGTGCATGCAGACATGCAACTGCATGTGTGTGTGTAAAGGTGCATTCATGTATGTGTGCGCATGTATGTGTGCATGAGGGAGTATGTGCTTACAGACATTCAGGTGTACTTGTGAGTGTAAAGGTACATTCATGTGTGTGTGTGTGTGTGCGCGTGTGTGTGTGTGTGTGTGTATGTGCACGTGCATGCACAGGTGAGAGAAGAGCCTCAGTTATCACTTTTGGGGAACCATCCATCTTGTTTATAGAGTCTCCCACTGGCCTGGGGGAGGAAGAGCCGCAAAGATCTGCTTGTCTTCACTTCCTCAGCACCTGGCTACAGCCACATCACTATGTTTGTGAGCCCCCCATTTGCATATGTATGGTGTGGTATCTACGGCATATGTGTGTGTATGCGTGCGCGCATGTGTGTGTGTGTGCACATTTGTCATATGTGTGGGATACATGCATAGGTGCACATGCGTGTGGAGGCCCAAGATTGGTGCTAGGAATCTCCCTCTTCTGCCTATTCATTCAGACAGATTCTCTCAATCAAACTCAGAGCTCGTTGATACAAGGAGTCTCTGGCCAGTTTGCTCTGGGGCCCCTCTGCCTCTGTCTTCCTAGGCTGGACCACCAAGCACAGGTAACATTTGCATGGGTTCAGGATCTGGTCTCTGGTCCTCATGCTTGCAAGAGCCAGGCCCTGTGCCTTGGCTGGAGTTTTGAGGCTTTGCAGTCTATGATTCTAGGACAGCCACCACAGTGCCTTCCTCCTTGCGTCCCTCCCGGGAGGCAAGCTGGGCTGAACCCAAAGCAAGAGCCCCTGAGTCCTTGGACCTTCGTCTCCTTGAGCTGCTCCTTCCTCCAGACTCACAGCAAGTGGGATATGGGAAGCAGAGGTGTTGTCCCAGCCCTGACGTGTACCCCCCACACTGCATGACATGGGAGCTTTCAGGATTGGTATCCTAGAATCTCCCACCCTTTCCCCAAATTCCAACCACACAGCGGCCTTTAAAGCCTGCAAAAGGCCCCAATCATGGGAGAACTGTAGAGAGACTTCCGTTAAACAACCATGTGTCTCCACAATCTCGCCTCTGGCTTTTTCTCTAAACTCACGAGCCCCAGGGGGCAGGTCTTAGACTTTTTCCCTTTGCTTTCCTACCTCATCCCAATCATTTATTTTCAGGCACTGCAACGAAAACTGTCAGGGGGTGTTGCAGTTTGCCTGCATAATTGCTGATAAATGACCATCAAACGGCTTAAGGGAATAAGGGCTTTATTTTCTTACTGATAGTCTAGTTATAGTTCTCAGTCCAGCTTGACAGGAAAGCGTGCACCAACACCAGGGTCGAGGGAACTGGCCACACCATCACCACATAATGGCTGAGAAATGGACAATCCTTACTTGCCAGACCAGCATGTCCGGCCAAGTAAGTATACAGAAGGATGCCAACTTCATCAAGTGGCTCTTAGTATTTTATTCATCTGTTCAGAGCCTAGTCCCACCCACCATGGGCTGGGCCTTCCCCATCAGCTAGACAATCTCCTGTAGGTTTGCTCTGGGCTTAACTCAGCTACTAATTCTCCACAAATGTGCCCAGAGCTCAAACCCTCAACTATCAAGTAGACTCCTGTGCCTGACTATGACGGGGGCATGAGGCTCCTTGCCCCTGATCACATGTGCCCCCTTCTGCCAGCCAGCTGCCCAGGGGTTAGGCAGAGCCAGATGAGTCCAGGGCATACTGTGGAACCCAAATGTCCACTCGGAATAGGTTGACCTACTAATATATCATCTGAGCAATGAGCAAAAAAAATGCATTGTTGATGCTAATAAGACAACAGTCAAAAGTTGCCTAAAAGCAACCAAAATGCGGGGTCCTGTGAATTCTAGTCCAGGGCAAGTCTGGCTTCCTGAGAACTCATATTCAGAAAGCACCGAGAACTGTGGGTAACTCACTACTCTACCGAATCCTAGGAAGAAGGGTATGGAGCGCTCAGATGGTCCTGGTTTCCCGCCACACTGCGCTGGTACTGGAGGATGAGGGGCACAGGGGGACCCACTGCATGGAGAGGTTGGGGAGTCCAGGAGAGAACGGTTTGGTGCATCCCGCCTGCCATCACAACGCACCGCAGACCACTTGATCTGCAAAACAGAAACCAACCAGTCACAATTCAGGAAGTTCATGGCATTGTCAGACTTGGTGTCTGCGTGAGGACTTCCTGAGGCGGGGCTCAGACCCGCCACAGTGACCCCTTGGGTGGGAAGACAGGGCAGCTCATTGAGGTTTCCTTTATAAAGACACAAATCCCCTCAGCCGGGTTCTTCATTATGATCTAATCATGACAGACAATCAAGGTTTGTCTCTCCACATCATCACTTTAATTTTGTGGAGCAATAGCCTCTGGCCCATGAGGAAAGAAAAGTCCTATCATGCGCTTGTGGAACAAGGGCGATGCGAGAGGGCGTCAACACCCTGAGCATCCCACGCAGACACACGGCTACCAACCTTGTGACCACATCACACACCAACCCTCCCAGCAGAACTAACGTGGCCTGAGGCCACCTTGGAGAACACTACGGTGTAAGAGGCCCCTGCTTTGTGCTGTGGAAGCAGATGGGATTCTTGAGACACTTCTCTGAGGACCCCCTGACTGGATCCCAAGGCCTAGGGGATCTCTGCAGTGCGAATCCATGGCCAAGCAACCCTGCGTCCCTCCTGTGGGACCAGCTGAGCTCGCGGTTGGGAGACCTTGTACCTCAAGTGACATAGAGACAGCAAGGGCAGCCGAGAGGTGTGGGGTCCGAAGTACCACACGCATCCCAGAGTTTACTGACGGACAGGTGAACGGTTTCTACAGCACTTGATTGCAGAATAATCTCAGATGGGAGCTAGGAGAGAGCTCAGCTAGCAAACTGCTTACTTTATAAGCACGAGTTTGAGTCCCAGACCCACCTGAAAACAAACAACCAGTGGGTAGTTTGTTCTTGTGATCCCAGCTGACACGGAGACAGTGAATTTCTGGGGTTCACCGGCCAGCCAGCCTGGTCTACTTGGCGCACTCCAGGACAACGAGAGACCCAGGCTCACGAAAAGAGTAGACAGATAGATGGCCCCCGAGGGACAGTACTAGAGGTGCTATCCTCTGGCCTCCACATACACACATGCTATATTCATGCACACTATACACATGCTGCGTATTCATGCACACCACACACATGCTACATATTCATGCACATCACACGCATGCTACATATTCATGCACACCACACGCATGCTACATATTCATGCACATCACACGCATGCTACATATTCATGCACACTATACACATGCTACATATTCATGCACACCACACACATGCTACATATTCATGCACACCACACACATGCTACATATTCATGCACACCACACACATGCTATATATTCATGCACACCACACACATGTTACATATTCATGCACATCACACACATGCTACATATTCATGAATGCCCACACACATGCACACATTCATACACACCCACATGCACACCCCTAACATATGCACACATATTCATGCACACACATGCACACATATTCATGCACACACTTGCAATATATCCGTGCACACCACACACACTTGCACACCCCTAACACATGCACAAATATCAATACATACCCACCCACACATGCACACATATTCATGCCTACCCACACACAGCTTGCACAAATATCATGCACATCCCCCACATGCACTTCCCCACATGTATACCCCACACACGCACACATCACACAGCACATTTATTCGTGCACACCCTCAACATATGCACACATATTCATGCATGCCCACAGACTCATGCATACCACACACGCATACACATGTTCATGCACATCCCATGCTCCTGGACACACATCTACACACATGTACATACATAAGGGAGATTCTACACATACAGAAAACCAGAGACTATTATGACGCTCCAGAATGACCATCATGGGGGGTCTATGAGGTCACACTGCCATCCACGAGGGGTTCCAGGGGTGGAGACCCCTGACGTGCAGCAGATTGAGACGTCACAGATATGAGTGAGAGAGCGTGGTACTGGAGTCACCCCGACAGCCTTCGCAGGGACAGACGGGCCGTGGGGAAGGCTGAGGCGCCGTAGATATTTACACCCTCTGGCAGTGTCTCATCCCAACGTTGCAAGTGTCAAAAAGCAAAAATGCATTGTGGATGTATGAGAAGCCCAGAAAATGCCCCTTAGCCAGGCCACCCGTGGACGAAGCAACGTTTTCAGATGAGGACTCTCAGCCCCAGAGCAGATCCACGTGTCCAAGGAGCAGCCTCCCAGCAGGAGCCCGTGTCATGAGACGCTCTTCAGAACGGTCCAAAGGAACAGACAGGAACAGGCTCCTGCGTATGGAAACAGTGATCAGGTCCAAGCAAGCTACCCAGTGCCGTCTCCAAACCTGGCTCCTTGTCTGCTTTTGATAGACCAATAAACCATTTTTATTACAACATGCATAACAGATTTGCCAGCCTTCCCCACGTTTACAGATGGCCATTAATTTTTTTCCCAACGTAATGCATTCCACTCAAAAAAAATTCCTCACTGGCCATAAATTGTGAGTGTGGAGAGGCAGCACTGTGGTTGCGCTCGAAAGAATAAATGTTGTGGTGAACCTCCTCCACTCTGTCTGCAGGAACGGGGAGATCCCAAAGAGGAGCTTCAGAAAGGCATTAATTCTGTTACTGAGCTAAAGGCTCCTTGGGGTGCTTCACCTATGCACTTCTAAGTTGGAGGTGGCAAGTAGTGTCTGAGAAGCACCCTGCTTTGTCCTTGTGCGAGAAGTCTAGCTGCTGTCAGAGAGGACAGGTAGATCCTAGGGATTTTCCTTACTTACATTTACTACAGCTTAGAAGGTTCTTTTAAAAATCAGCTCGAATGAGAAGAATTTTATGGGAAAGAAAATGATCACTACATAGAGACGTGCCTTAAAAGCCAACTAATGTTAGAGCCTTAGAGGCGGGTTTAATTAGACCCAAGGAGCACTGCCACATGGCATTTCTTATACCACCTATGGATGGCTCAGACTGATTCCCACAGCCACGCAATGAGATCCTAGATTAGTGTGAGACCCGTGACTACACTAACTGATTTGCCATGGGCTTAGCAAATACTTGGGGGTCTCTTTACAGTTTCCAAAGGAATTACTGCATGTTAAACCCAGCAGTGTTCTGGAAGTTTCCCCAGGAATTATGATCTGCGGCTAATGCTCAAGGGATCACAGCATGAGATAAAAACATGAGTAAACAAAAAAATAGTGATTCAGGATTTTTTCTTGCTTTGATTCCGAAATAAACTGCCCCAGATGTGTGGCAGCGTCCCTAAAATTCAAATAAGATAAAGATCCATTTTCAAGGCAAGGAATTTCTCTAGACCCCCAGAGTCACATGAAAGCAGACCTGGACGAGGGTGTGCTGTTGTATCGAGAGTTGCTGCTGCAAAGAAGACCTTTGGTTTGTAGAACCGGCAAAGGTTTTGGTTGAGGTCATTATTGAAATAAAATGTTATCATGCATGCATGTTAGTGTACCTGAGTTTGTGTGCTTATGTATGTGCATTAGTGTGCATGAGTGTGTATATGTGTGTGAGAGTACGTGCTTGTATTGTACATGTGTGCATGTATGTATGTGCACATATCTGTGAGTGCATCATGTAAACATATATGTGCATGTGTATATGTGCATGAATGAGTATGTACATGTGTGCATGTGTGTATATGCATGCATGTGTGTGTGCTTGCGTGTGTGTGTTACAGTCCCTACAGAGACACCATCTCCAGAAAGAGTGTGTGTGTGTGTGTGTGTGTGTGTGTGTGTGTGTGTGTGTTACAGTCCCTACATAGGTGCCACCTCCTTAATGAGCAGCTGCTACAGCTCCCGGGCAGCTACGATACTTTGCTGTCACTCCTTGTTCTCATTTTGTTTCCAGAAGGTGCTTGAAGCACAGGTGTCTCTAGAGTTAGACCACCAGTATGGGTAGCGGGAGGGGCCACGTGAGCCGGCAGCAGGCATCTTTGTGAGGCGGCCTCTCACCTACTTAGTCCTCCTTTATCTGTGGTTCTTATTCGCCTCATCCAGATGTTGCCAACAACAAAGGAAAAGGAAGAGTTTGGCAGCAGAGAGATGCTTGAGCTCTTGGAATAAATAATACTTGTGGCTGTAGAACTGGCTTGTGAGAGAAATGAGAACTGCAGGGTCTTCTGCAAAGGCGGGCTGTGGGAGCGCATCTCCACGCAGGGACGACTGCATGCCCCGCAGCCCCATCGGCGAGATGGAGCAGAGGGCAAGGGGTCTCACCTCCACGCAGGGACGACTGCATGTGCCCACAGCCCCGTCGGCGAGATGGAGCAGAGGGCGAGGGGTCTCACCTCCACGCAGGGACGACTGCATGTGCCCACAGCCCCATCGGCGAGATGGACCAGAGGGCGAGGGGTCTGTGGAGTCCAGTCTCCGTCTCTTCCCGCAGTAACTGGTCCCGACTCACAGTTTAACGGCTTACAGAGCACATCCAAGTCCTTCTTTCTCGGTCCTCATAGCAGGATGCCTGCTCTTGCTGACAGACAGATCCATGTTCAGATCATTGAGATCAGAGAGCTAATAAGGGATGAACTGGGGTCTCCAAGATGTTGAAGGACCTGTTGTATAGAGCAGGGCTTTGGGCTCACAGGAGTCACAGGCACATCGACTCATGGGTGGGCTTGGGGTACAGAGAAGTACTGAGATCTCCCCGCTGACTCCTTCATGCAAATCTGTCTACTTGCTTTTCCTTGTGTCGTTTCTGATCTAGACCATCCTGCCCGTCAAACTCGGGACTGTTCACGTGTTAGTGGGGGAAGCTCGGAGCCCACTCGGTCCCTCGCCTCCCCCTCCCAGCTGACCTTGCGTCCCGCCTTCCTCCTCGCTGAGTCGCTGTGACTGGCTGAGGCCTGTGGAAGCTGCAGCAGGGGTTGGGGGCTGGATTCCCTTTCAGGACCTGTGAAGCTCGTTTCTCACCTGCAAGATTTCATTAGGATACGGGATAGGCTGGCAGCCAGCAATGCTCCTCCACAGACTGTCTCTTAGCCCCCCTGAAGGATGCGGGCTGAGCAGCCCTGTTTCAACGTCTTCTTCCAGTGCTTGAAGAGTCAGCGCGCACGGCTACTCTCAGCACCGCTTTCCAAGGATTTAGTCCACATCACCTTGGGGGTGGGGTCTGATTTACTTATATTTTTGATGAGTCCCAAGTGAGTGCACAGTTCCCCCAACTAAGCCACAGTGAGCTGACAGAGTCTGGTTCCCATTTAAACTAAAACCTTACGCGCCAATACTAAGGCACAGGAGCACCGTGTTTAATAGTTCTGCAAGAGCCAACCGCCCCCCCCCCATCAAGCGCACTGTTAAGATGCCTGAGATCTGCCCCTCTGAGCTATTAACTTCCTGCCTAAGAAGCAGCGCCCCTAGAATGGACCTCCTGCCTCTGTCATTCAGCCCCGGGAAAGCACAGTCGAGAAAAATCTCACGGAATAATGTCAGAGTGATAGGGTGACCACAAAGACCAGTCACTCCTGACAGCAGAGCCAAACTCCTGGTCGCGGAAGAGCGAAGCCAGCCAGCTTCTCAAAGCGCATGACGTTGCCTGGCCTAGCTGAAATGACCTCACTCGATCCAAACTCTATGTGGGGCGGAGGAGGAAGGGAGAGGAGAGAGGAGGGGAGAAGGGAGACCCTTACCCACCGTTGACCTTAGTGTCTATTTTTTTAAAGAAGTGATTGTTTTCCACATCCTGGCATACCACCATCTCGTCATCCTGAGATTATAAAATGTGGTAATGTTGTAAAATATGACTTTCTGCTTGACAGAATTTGGGACCTCATTGGGTTCCCACCAGCCCGATCAATAGGTGGAGCACGCCAACCAAACGCATGACGATTCTGGATATCCCAGCGCATGGACATTAGGGTAGGAGGGACCATCTTTCTAGCACATTCTATAATGCGCTGCCCTGCATTAGAAGCCCTCCTGCTCTTGGCGGGTTACAGGCTTTCTGTAATTGCTGTGGCTTCTTTCCAGCCATAGAAGAGGACCCCCCCGCCTAATCCTCCATAGCTCCAGGACAGTGACAGGAACAGTGACATGCAGGACAGAAGCCAAGCAAAGCATAGTTAGGGACCCACCTCACAGACTCCTTCCTGGGCTGGCTACTGTCCACTTTGTAATGGCGACTTTGTTCTATCAGATCATCCCAACAGAGACGAACCCCTCCATTGAGGTGTGCCCACTTCATCCCATCTTAAAATTGTGGGGGGAAAAAGTTTCACTTTAATTCCATTAAAACGAGGCAGGGGTGGCTGCAGGCCCCCCTCCCCCCACCCCCACCTCCAAGTGACAGCAGATTCAGTAACTCTAAGTGTGGAAGTTCACGGGAATGAGGATTTCAGATGCAGCGCTGCGTCGCAGCCTCGTAGATCCAGAGAGGGGCTATTTGGGTTCACTTTACTTCCTTGTGGTCGGAAGCAGAGGAAACTGGTACTCCAGCTCACCTCCTACATGCTGGGTACCTTTCAGAGAGAGCACGCCCTGCTTGCTAAGTGAAACTTAATCTATTTCTGTGATTCACGTCCAACGACCAAGAGCAACAATGTGAAACGGTGTCATCCTACCGCAGAATTTATAGACGAAGCTTTTAAAAAATGTCTCTCCTGGAACTTCAGACTCATGAGCACACTCAGCCTGTTTCTCAGAACTGGTTTTCACCTGCTCTCTTTCAGACATGTCTGGGCCGTGTACTCCAGCAGCGGCTTGTTGTGCCTGGTGCTGCTCATGGCCGTGCCCCCCCATGTCCACATGGGGTGATGGGGTAAAGGCTGGCTAAGGACTAAATAAATGACAGAACAATGCACCGTTGATCCCCAGCCCTCGTCGGCCACAGGACACTCTACCTTTCTCAGTTTGAGGAAACCATCCATAGCTTTCGTAGAAACAGGATATCAGGGGCTGAGAAGACAGCTCGGGGTAAGGTGCTTATGACGCCAACGGGAGGGCTTGAGTTTATCTTCAGAACCCACAGCAAAAAGCCGGGCTGGTGGTGCAGCTCGTTACCCCAGCTCCGAGGAGGCAGAGACAGTTGGATCCCCAAGGCTGGACGGCCAGCCACAGAGGGATCGTAGGTCAGTGAGCGGCTCGCTGTCAAGATGGGGGTTGGAGATGCGGGCCAGCAGCAGTGCTCGTCACCAAGACTGAGGGCAGGAGCTGGAGTCCCCAAGACTCATGTACATAGCGGATGGATACGAGGACCTGCCTTTGACTCCCGTGCTCAGGGGATACTGAGGGGAATCCCTGCACTAGCCAAGCCCACCAGCTCCAGGTTCAAATGCAAGACTCTGTCTCAATATTAACGTGGAAGCAAGATTCCTAATGCCAACCTCAGGGTTCACATATGTACACATACACTTAGATGTGAACACATCTTCTCGTACATGCACACACATCACACACAGCTGCACACACAGAAAACAAAAACATTGTTCTTTGAACTCCTCGGGTATTTATTCACATGAGCACATGCACAATGTACACACACACACACATATGCAGACATGTACCTGCACACATATGTGTGCACACACATGCATGCATATGCACCCGTGCATGCATGGATACATGCACATTTGTACATGTCCGCACACATATGCATGCACCTATATGCATGCACATGCAAGGAAAAGAAAAACATGAAATAGATTACCATGCAACACCTGGAACTGAGTCACGGCATTCTGAACAGGGCCTAAAAACCATGCCATCTGCTCACAGTTTGGTCTGACAAGCGCTGGATGCTTCAAAGTTTCCCTTGAAATTACGAGGCAAAGCAATAGCTCACCGGTGTCAAGTAGCTCTTGGCTGAAACTTAAGTAGGAACAAAACCTGCAGCAAGCCCAGCTGAAGCAAGGTCCTGCTTACATAAGCGCTTGGCGCACAGGCTGGGAGTGTAATTATGCCCTGTAATTTGTTCACCAGCTCAAGAGCAGGAAGAATTGTTCTCATTCAGACAATGGTTCCATCTTTAGAACGCCGGGTAAGGTTCACCATGTTAAACACAATGAAACCTGTTTCTTCTTTCTGGAACTTACTGTCCTTGTCAGTAGAGACCCCTGGAGTCTGAAGCTCAGGACTTACCACTGTTGAAGGAAGAGACAGAATAGATCACCAGCTAACCATCTAGCCAGGCGATCTGTAGATGTCACAGTGACCTCGGAATACACTTCAACCCCCATCTTCTCCCCCACAGTGGGTCTCCCTGCTTCTGTGGATTGGACATTGTCGCAAGTGTGAGCAACCCATAGGGTACGAAAGAAAAATTACAGAACTGAGCCTTCCAGAAAGTGCCCTGGGCACGCGTGCGCATCATGAGACTGCTCTCCCCAGGGACAGTGGTCAAGGAAACCAGGACAAGACAGAAGGAGGAGAAAGTCGTCCAGAGCAGCTTCCACAGCAAGGATTGGCAGCTACTGCCCTGCGGTATTCTAGAGATGCTGATGGTCGTCTCTGTTCAAGCCCCTTGGGGGCTTGTCGCACCTGGCCGCCTCCTGCCCTTCAATTGCATGAAAAGAGCCCTTGGTTGAACATCCACGAGTCTGCAGCTTACAGCCTGGGAACCAGGCTGCTTCGGGGGCGCTAAGTCCCTGCATCCTACAGCTCTGGCAGGACATCCAGCCGCAGGCAGTATGTTTGCCTGGATAGGCTTTTCTCCTCCCTCTCCCCCTCCTCTCCATTTCTCCTCCCCCTCCTCCTCCCTTTTCCCCTCCCCCCTCTCTCCCTTGCTTTCTCCCTCTCCCTCTCCCTCTCCCTCTCTCTCTCTCTCAGCTCTCTGTGTATGTCTGTTTTTCTCTCTGTCTCTATCTCTTTGTCTCTCTGTGGATGTGTATCTGTCTGCCAGTATCTTTAGCGCTCTGTCTCTCTCTCTGCACTCTGCACCCCTCCGCATCCCTTCTCCATTTCTTCACTGGTTCTTGCCTCTTTCCAAAGGTGACGGTCTGTGCCCGGCCTCAAGTCTTCTCCTTGTGTCCCACTGCCAACTGTGGCGCCTCCACAGGTCCCCTGCATCGGGTTGACTCCTCCATTACGCACAACAAAGACTGCTAGTCGAGGTGTAGAAGAGGGCTTGTAAGCATCTCTCAGCACACACCTGCACGCTTTCATCCTGGAACCCGCTCCACACGGCCACCCCAGGAGGAGCTGAACTGAGAACAGAAGTTTGTGGACAGAGGGGCTGGAGAGGTGGCTCAGGGGTTAAGCCTCTGCCTTGCAGGCGGAAGGTCCTGAGTTCAGATCCCAGATCCCACGTATAGACGCCAGGTGGAAGCGGGGGCGGCCTGCGCTTCTGGTCCTGGTGGGGCAGAGCCTGTGAATCCCGGGGCAGAAGGAGGTGGAGGCGTCCATGGTGGTTCGCGAATTCGTCCGTGGTTCTACACACACACACACACACACACACACACACACACACACACACACATGGTGCGAGCGTGCGCGCGCGCACACATACACACGCATATGCACACAGTTGAATAAATAATAATAATAATAAAAATTTTTAAAAAGAAGTTTGTGGACAGAATCAACTTCAAGCTAGGAGGTTGTGATAGTTCTTAGAATTTGGAGGCCCACAGGGAAGGATCCCCAAAGAAATCTGCACACGGCACACAGCAGGTCCCTGATAACAATACCGTGTCCGTACCATGGCCTTGGGACTGAGCGTCCAAGGTAACTGCGGTCCACCAGGACGCCGGTCTAGCAGAGCCCGTCTTAGCAAAGAACACGAGCTCTCAGCTGGGACAAAAGGAGACAGACAGAGACCACAAGAGGACCGCCCTCAGCAGAGCGTAGAGGCCACTGAGACAGACCCCCAAGAAGGCCTCAGTTCACACGTGAGCTGACCCCAGGGCCACTCACAGCTTAACGTCTGTCTGGTGCAACTGAACATTTTTAGGAAAAGTTAACATAATTTATCCCAGGCACAAGATTTAAAATACAATGAAAATAACAGAGAGGGGATGAGAAGCAAAGGAGAGACATCACAGGTATACAAAGGTGTGACCTGGTGGTCAGAGTTGTCAGTGGAACATTTTAAGGAAAGGCAATAAAGACGCACAAAAGATTTCATGATGAATTATTAATAAGGTGAATCAAAGGAATGTTCTGGAAGGGAAAACAACCATAGTATCTGAAACGAGAAAGCTTCCCATGGCTTAGCAGCAGGCTGGATTTGAAGAGTGTGATGCCGAAAGCAAAGACGAGTCAAGTCAGCAGGCACAGGACGCACGTGAGACTCGGTCACGATGACTGGCACGGGCGCACATCAAGACTGGCACGCATGATGTGGGCACCAGGAGGAGAAAGGACAGATAGTGTCCAGAAGCAATAGCCGAGCATCAGCACTATCAGGAGGAGGCTGGACGGATGCGCACAGGATAGCTGAGAGATGACTGATCTCTAGATATATGGAGATGAGAAGTGGACAGACAGATGACAGACATAGACATCATAGACCATACACAGAAGATAGACAGCAGATGGTGGATGAATATATAATTGGCATGAATAGGTAGATCAATAGATGATAGATGACAAATAATAGACAAATAACTGATGAGATAAAGATGATAAATGACTGATAGGTAGAAGTAGATGATACAGAGATGGATGGATGGATAGATGGACAGACAGACAGACAGGTAGATAGATGATAGATAGATAGAGATAGATAGATAGATAGAGATAGATAGATAGATAGATGGACAGACAGATGGACAGACAGATAGATAGATAGATAGATAGATAGATAGATAGATAGATAGATAGATAGATGATAGATAGATAGATAGACAGACAGACATAAGCAGACATAGGCAGACATAAGCAGACAGATGACAGGTGTAGGTGATAGACAACAGGCACCAGGAAACAAGGAGAATCCTGACTAATTTTGCAAAGGAAACCATGAAAGACAAAGAAGAAGCTTCTGCTGAGGTAAGGGTAGCATCTAGAAACAGCAAAAGAATGAGCTGCTCTCACCGGAGAGAGACCACACTCTGCCTCCTGACCCCGTCGGCCCCTGGGGGCTGTCTCGGCCTCCAGCTGTGGAAGATGAGCTGTTCTGAGGAAATGAAGGATGCAGCCCTGTGACTCTCCAGACACCTAAAAAAAATTAAATTTCAAAGTTTTCAGAAAAGGAAAAATGCTGAAATGCTTGGTATAAGCAAATTGATAATAAAAATATCCAAAGAAATGTTCAGAGTTAAGTAAAATAGCCCCAAAAGGTGGATGTCAGTGAGCGGGCCAGAGCCCTGAGAGAGAAGGCACAAGGGTGAGCTGGAGAACTACCACTTCTTTAAGCAACAGTGACATTACCATTTGGTGCAATGTATAACAGGTGTGAAATAAAGCTTTCTATAAAAATAGCAAAAGTCGTCAGAGGGAGGAAAATCGAGTCAGAGTATTGACTCGAAAACTATTTTATGTTTTCCACAAAGAAATAAAGCGTCACAGAAAGTAAATTTGACAGGTCTTATCATTATAAGACAATCAATGAAGAATTCTGCTAGTGGTTAAGGTAACAAGGCTAATGAAGGAAGTGAAATTCTTTGAATGACCTGGCAATGCTGGGAATGGCTGGCTAGAAGCTCATCACAGAGAGGCAGTGCCCTGCCCAGGCCTCTCACGGGAGCCCAGCACAGGTTCCAGCAGGACTGTCTGCTCTCGCTCTCACTCTCTCTGTCTGTCTCTCTCGCTCGCTCGCTCGCTCGCTCTCTCCTGGGTATGGTGGTCACCTGATGTGATGCTGTCTCGCTGTGGCTCTCTGCACCTGCTGCTTGGTCTTTATTCTGTTACTCTTGCTTCCTACACCCTGAATAAACCCATTCACAGCTGAACGTACGGCTGTGGTAGACCAGTCTCTGCATGAGGCACAACAGAAATTGTTGGAGTGGGAAACCCAAGAGTTCTCACAGAAAATGGGGGGGAGGGTGTTAATTCAGAACAGAGTCGGAGAAATTCAATCCTACATGATCTCAAAAAACCATGGTACAAGGAGATAAGATGCTGGTGTCCCCACAGAGCACAGCGCTGCACCACCCACGGCCAGACAGTTTGCCAGCAAGGAACAGGCAAGGCTGGGGAGGGAGGCCCACCTGTGCTCCTGGCCACTGCCGCAAACAATATCCAGCCCTCCGTGGTGGATGTGACAGGCGGGTGTGAAAGGCTCGGTAGACGGCGACAGACAGGCACCGAGGGCCGCTGCACTGAGGACTTCACGGGCTCCCTACCTGCAAGGCTGTCACGTCGCTGCACGCAATCCAAGCTAAGGAGCGATGCTCGACGGGAGCAGAGGTCAGGGTCCTGCACTGTCAGAATACAGCAGCCGAAACTTCAGATTTTCATGAAAAGTCTGTGGAACATGCAAAGCGCGAGCCTGAGCAGGCTGCCCCTGGGGAGGCGTCCTGCAGGAAGGATGCAGCCCCTGGGGAGGCGTCCTGCAGGAAGGATGCAGCCCCCTGCGGAAGCTCCGGGAGCAGAGGAAGTCTGCAAGCCTTGCATATCCTGCAGCAGCCAACACGCAGTGTCGACTCACACCTGCTTGCTGCCTCTCTGCAGGGCTATGGGTCTGCTTTATGGATGTAAAGTGTGTAGTGTCACTTACCCCAGGAGTCCCCCACCATCCCTCCTCGCTGCCTTCCTCCTAGCCCACACCTCACCTGTCTTTGAAGCTGTACCTCAAACTTTACAGTCTGGCTCTCACATTATTCCGTTACACTGCTCAATGCCTGTATCCACGTCACTCCCCTGTGCTCCCTAACCCACCACGTGGGCCATGTTCACCCAACTCAGGATCTGGACAAGCACCAATTACATGCAGAGGATTATAAGAACGGGGCAGAGAGACCTCACAGCTACGGCAATAATGAGAAAGCTTGATCTTTTGTAAGCACTCATTGTTCCTAGCAACCATCCTCCTAATTATCCTAGAAGACAACATGTCCCATTTACATTAAGGGGCGGGATTGAAATTGTCGGTGACCTCCAAGAGCTGTGAGTCTCAGGATATGAGGGTCACACCATTCCTTGTGCCACCTTGAAAGTGGCTTGCTCTCCTCCTCGTGACAAGAATTTGCTCCGAGGAACCAGTCTGGCATCTGTCTTTGAAGATCCGAGGGGCCTCCAAAGCCCTTGGGAACCCGCAGCCCTGGCAGCCTCTGATAAGCCTGAGCTCAGGGCCGTCCTGTCGCTCTCCCGGGCGCTGTGCTGTGGAACCTGGGCCCTCACTTCCAATCCCTGACCCACTGAGATCTGCAGTTCTAGAAAATTCCAAGTCCCAGCATTATCTCTGTATGAACACACCTCGCCTCTCCGCGGGGCTTATCGAATTATGATAATAGCTACCATGTGGGAGAGCAGCTTTAAAAGAAAGGATCGCATTTCAGAGTTTACCACCTAACACCAACATCCTGAGTGCAGCGGATGCTGCCCAGACGCCCAAGAATGTGCTGGGCTGGGCCTCTGAGCGCAGCTTCTGGACGAGCCGGAGGTGCATGTGAACGTAGGAGGATACCAGAGGGTCCCTGGCAGCAGGCGAGAGACCCCGCAGCTGGAGCAGCACCTGCTTCAAGGAGGAGCAAAAGACCCCCGACCTCACCTGCCCTGGGCTTTCCCATTACCAGAAGCCCAAGGCCGTAGTGGACAGCATCTTGCTGAGACTGGGGGAGTGAGACCCCTCAGGGAGCGGAGATGCCCTGTGACTGGAGGATCTGCAAGATGACTTGAACTCCCGGGGATGCTCACGCCAAGGTGTCTCAAGTGAATCAGCAAAACTCTGCCAGTGTCACTACTCCCAACTCCAAGGCCGCTCATGGATCCCCGATTTTTTTTTAATTTTTGAACTTTATTTATTTATGTTTAGCGTGTGTGTGTGTGTGTGTGTGTGTGTGTGTGTGTGTGTGTGTGTCAGAGGGCACTGTGTGTCCCTGTGGAAGACCAAGGGTGACTTCAGGAATTATCCTGGATTGTTTCTACCTCCTTTGTTTCACTCTGGGATTTCCCAGGCTCCACCCACTAGGGCTATAAATGCAGGCCATTTCTGCCTGGGGTTATGATGTGGGACCTGGGTTCTGAACTCAGGATCTTCTGCTTGCGAAGCAGAGTCTTTTTTTTTATTAATACATTTTTTATTATTATTTCAGCTCATACAAACTTAACAGGTACACCAGTTCCCTCCCTCCCTCCTCCTCCCCCCGAACCCCCTGCTCTCCCTCCCCTCACCCCTGCGGCCCTATCCAGAACCTTAACCCCTGAGCCACCTCTCCAGACCGGATCATCTATTTTTGACTTAGAAAGGGAGACAGACAAAAAGCCAAGAGATCCAGCATCCTGACGGGCTGAGAAGTGTAGCGCAGCCCCAGAGGACCTTCACAGAGACAAGGGGGCTGTGCGGAAGGAGAGGTGAAAGGCTTCGTGCTGAGCTAGGTCAGAAAGTCCACAGCGGCAGAATTTACTCAGTAATAATTATTTGTTGGCTTTAATTAACTAAGGACCCCTGACTTCACTTGGTCCTCATAACAGTTTCTTCTCTTTCTGCTACTGTTTGATGACATACACTTTGGGGAGGAAGGGTGATTTATGTGCTTCCAGAAGGGAGGTGTGGCCCACTGAGGCGGAAACCTCCTAGCAGGAGAGACGGCTGGAGGCAGAAGCTGGGGGCCTGTTCAGGTAAACCATATGCAGCATGAAGGCGAGAGAGGAAGATGAAGCCACAAGCAGGGTGGGGCCACCCCACCTCAAGGCGGCCCCCTGTGAGCTGCCTTCCTCCAGCAAGGCTCCTCCTAAAGGCGCTGCAACCGTCCCGACATTAGCATCTGCTAAATGCAAAGGCAGGAGCCTGTGGGGGAAAATGCACACGCAGACCCTGACAGTCAGTCATCGTCCCCGGGGACAATGCACACGCAGACCCTGACAGTCATTGTCACCTTTCTCACCTTTCGTTCACATCAAGGACGGACACTGGTGCAGCTCACAGGTCCCTTCATGGATTTCAGAATGTCAAAGAAAGGTGAAAGGGCGGCAGGATCTGAAGTCACGCAGCAGGTGAGGGGCCAAGGCGGAGCAGCCACACAGGTCGCCAGTCACTCAGGTGTTGAGTGGGCAGCTCACAAGCAGGACTTCCGAAGTGCAGGGCTCGCTCAAGGGCGGCGTCAGTGTGTCTGGATGCGCAGTAGCATGGGGGGGGGGCAGACGGGGCCGCCACAGCGAGTCCATCAGCGGCCAGCCCTGGCACCAGACGGTGTGAGGACAGCGACCTCGGCGTGCACCACAGAATGTCGCGGAGGGGAACTGCCTGCTGCAGGCGCAGCGCGTTCCACAGTCGCGGGCCTCCGGTGTAGTTTGGCCCTTGCCCCTGTGTCCATGAGCTTGTGATTTCATCTGATAAGGCCCTAAGTGGTCGTATTTCATTTGCATAAATAAGTTACTTACCAGCCGGTGCCCAAGGTCTGTGCCCAGCGGACGGTGGCGTTTCCTGGCACACACAGGATGCAGAGTTGCTAGGCTTAAATGGGCCGAGCGCTGCGCCTAGACGGGCTCACTGGGGCGAGGGAAGCTGGAGACTGCCGCACTGTGTGGCGAGTGACCCAGAGGGGACCGCTGCCTGCTCCCCACAAGGAGTCGGTGAATTGTAGAGAAATGACCCCAAATCTAAACTCGATAGCTTTCCGGGAGAGAGGGGAAAGGGCTCAGAGGAGGTCTGAGACCAGCACAGCTTCTACTGTGGGTTCTGGCAATCCTCTTGACGGAGGTCACGCCGGATGGGTCCATCTGTGTGAGGATATGAACAAGGCCACTGGACCAGCTGCCCAGTGTAGAACATGGGCAAATTCGGGAACCACCATGGACGCCTCCACCTCCTCCTTGTTTACTCTGCCCCGGGACTTCACAGGCTCCGCCCTACCAGGACCAGAAGCGCAGGCTGCCCCCGCTTCCCCGGTCATCTATACGTGGGGTCTAAGATCCGAACTCAGAACCTAACGCCTGCAAGGCAGAGGCTTAACCCCTGAGCCACCTCTCCAGCCCTGGAAAACCCAATATTTGAAGTAAATGTTGAAAACTTTACAAAAAGAAATCAATGGGGGGTTTTGATGCTGCACGGAGAATATTAGTCAGCTTATCAAAGGATCAATAGATATGCAGGTCAAAGAAATAAGAGGAAGCAAAGACTCAAAGACATGTGGGGCACTGCCCCATGCAGCACCCTGTCACGTGACAGACTCAGACACACTTGGGACACCGCCCCATACAATACCTTGTCACATGATGGAGCAGTGGGAAGAATACCCCCAAAATGCTAGAAACCTCCAGATGTAGTAGAAACATTCGTGTAATGCACAGGAATGTGGCTGATCTTCCCAGGCTCCTGTGTCTACACCCTTAGCTAGTGCTGATGTTTAGGAAGGTTGTGACACTTTCAAGCTGGAGGAAAACACGCCTCTGATTGTCCTTCGGCCTGAGAGCCCAGCCCCGCTTCCTGTCAGCTGCTCCTGCGCGCTCTGCTTTCACGGTCCCTGAGGTGACCAACCAGCCTCTGGCTCCCGCCTCAAGGTTCACTGCTCTCCGCTTCCTACCATGGCGGACTGTATCCCCTCTAGAACCATAAGCCAGGTGAATCCCTCTTTTCTCCCCTAAGTGCTTATGTCAGAGTGTTGTCTCATAGCAATAAAAAAAAAGTAGCTAAGCAGTGATCTCATCAACTGAAAGTTTTTTAAAAAGTAAAGTGGGTTGCTTACACACAGAAATGATGAAAAGTTAAAACAGAGCAAATGTTTCAAAAGCAGCAAGGAGTAGTTATGTTTGCAAGTGAAGCTGATGAGATCAGTAGCCATCTTCTCCCCAGAAATGGTCCAAATAAAAAGGAAAGAGAAGGACATGTTCAAGTGACTAAAAGAAAGTATTTTAGATTAAGTACAAATCTATTTTTCAAAGCAAATGTGACATTAAATTGTTCCCACATGGCCTAGAGAGATGGTTAGGGGTTAAGACTCTGCCTCACAAGCAGAAGGTCCTGGGTTTGGATTGCAAATTCTAAGGAAAAACACAACGTGGAAATGGCAATGAGTTATATTGCTGGCCCTGGTGGTAGAGCCTGGGAAACTTCAGAGCAAAGCAAAGAGCAGGCAGAATAATCTTGGGCCTCCACAAGTGCACACAGTGCCCTCTGATTCACACACACACACACACACACACACACACACACACACACACGCGCAAAGAAAAAGGAACTAAAGGAAATGCTCCCAGATGACACACCCTCCGCTATGCAGAATGAAGGGGACAATCTCAGCCAGCAGGCGGAAGTGGCAGGGACAGGATCCGGCTGTAGCTGTACGCACCCCATCGTGCATGAAAACCCCACAAAAGCACACGAAGCATGGCTCGGCTCAGCATCGCTACAGGCGTCACACAGAGCAGTGGGATCGCAAAAGGAGCCCAAATGCAGTGGAACTCCACACTAGGAGCGAGTCCACGCGAGTCTGAAGGTGTTCCCAATGAGCTAGCAGTGGGAAGAACCGTCACAATCACTCACAAGGGAGAACTCAGGTGACAAGGAAAAAGCATTAAAGAAATGAAAGTGCTATGCTAGAAGTATTTCCCCACTGGAGGAATGAGAAAGAAAATGACCGCAAGTCAACAAGCTCACCTTCCCTGAGTCCAGAAACCGACAGCAACAGGAAGGCAATAGTGTCGATCACAGCAGAGATCAGCGAAGCACAGACTGGAGAAATGGTAGAGGAAAGAAACTACAGACCAAAGACACAGGGAACAGGGGATGGCAGCCAGAGGATACCCGCATATGCAGCTGATGGAAGGCTTCAAAAAACACCTCAAACTTGCAGCTGGGGTGGGCGTGTCAGTGAAGAGCTTGCTGTCAAGCCTGACTTCAACTCCTAAACACCCATGTATAAAGCTAAGCGGCATGCACCTGCAATCCAGCACCGGGGAGAGAGAGGAAAGGAGAGGTTTTCTGGGGACTGCTGGCTGGCTTTCCTGGCCAATGGGCGATCCTCGGGGGAAGTGAAACACCGTGTCTCAAAGTAAGGTAGAGTGCCAGCGCTGGCTCAAGAGTTAAATTAAGCCTCTGTGTCACAAGCAGAAAGTCCTAGTTCAAATCCCATGTTAAAAAATGCCAGGCGGAAATGGCAGAGGCCTGTCCTTCTGGCCCTGGAAGGTAGAGTCTGGGAAACTTCAGAGCAAAGCAAAAGGAGGTAGAATAATCTAGTGTGACTCCTGAAGTCATCCTTGGGTCTCCACAGATACACAAAGTGTCCTCTGATTCATACAGACATACATATAGACACACAGGCAAAAATAATAATAATAATAATAACTAAAAAGTAAGGCAGGGATTTAAAAATGCCAGTTTATTAGCACTGAGGCCCTGGTGGCCAAGGAAACCACAGTTTAACCTTAAGATGGGAAAGAGAACAGAAGAGAGAATGTAAAGTCAGAGAGAATATGGAGAGAGACCCCATGGACAACACATAGGGAGAAAGTCTAAAGAGACCCCCAGGGTGTCTGCTTTTCAGGGACCTCAGACAGTGCTTGGGAAGGATGGGGGGGTGAGAGAATGTCACACAAAAGACAATCTTTCTGGAAGAGTGCATCTCATGCTGCCCTCTGCCCTCATATGCACGTACACATGCACACATACACAGACATGCACATATACCCATGCATGCACACACAAACACATTCATACATACACATGAAAACATTGCAGAAATAATAGCATGTTTATAACTTGTTTCATCACAGAAAGATTCTAAGTATTACAGATGCAAGACATGTTGCCTTGCTGGACCTAATTATTCTACACTGTATTCATAAGCCATCTCATTACATTATATAACAGAGGCATAAAAATTACCAATTTATAACAAAAAATAAAATGTTTCCAATTTACTTAAAAATTTAAGAATACAAATGTATTCTTTGAAAAGGTCAACAAAGCTGGCGAACATTGCAACAAAGACAGAGGATGCAAATGACTAACACTGGAAATAGAAGGAGACTATTTCAGCAACCAAGAGAACCCTCGAGTGCTAAGAACCCTCCTACCAAATGGACAAATTCCTAGAAAGACACAAATTTCCCCAACTGGCTCAAAAAGAACTAGGCCATCTGGGGAACCCTAGATGAAGGGAACAGATTGAGTCGGTGATCCAAGAGCTACCCGCACAGAAAGCCCAGGCCAGATGGCTTAGTGCTAAATTCTACCAAATGTTTGAAGAAGAATTAGTACCAACTCTTTACAAACTCCTGTTTAAAAAAAAAGCCAAAGAAAGAACA
>JALPQD010000437.1:870035-921921 GCA_023101885.1 Typhlomys cinereus | reverse complement strand
GAGAAAAAAGAAGAAGAAGAGAAAAAAGAAAAGAAGAAAGAAGATAAAGGAAAGACAAGAAAAAGAAAGAAGAAGAAAGAAAGAAAGAAAGAGAAAGAGAAAAAGAAAGAAAAGAAAGGAAGGAAACGAAAACGAAGAAGAAAAGAACAGAAAGAAAGAAGAAGAAAGAAGAAGACGAAAGACAAGAAAAGAAGAGAGAAAGAAAGAGAAGAAAGAAAGAAAGAAAGAAAGAAAGAAAAAGAGAGAAAGAAAGAGAAAGAAAGAAGAAGGGGGGACAGAGGGAGTGGGGAGGGATGGGGGAGGAGGAGGGAGGGATGGAGGGAGGAAGGGAGGAAGGAAGGAACTGAGGGAAACAGAAAGAGAAAGAGAAAGAAAGGTGAGAGACAGAGAGGAAGACAACAAGAACACGTGTCATTCGTGTAAATGAGCTTTGCCTTCATGTTGAGCTTATGTTCATGTAAATGAGTGGGCGTGAATGAACAACAGGATCCATCATCATCACCACCATCATACCATCATCATCACCACCATCATCACCACCATCACCATCACCACCACCATCATCATCACCATCATCATCATCATCATCACCATCATCACCATCATCACCATCATCATCATCACCATCGTCATCACCATCATCACCATCATCATCATCACCACCACCATCATACCATCATCATACCATCATCACCATCATCATCATCACCACCACCATCATACCATCATCACCATCACCACCATCATCACCATCACCATCATCACCATCGTCATCGTCAGCAGCGCCCTCCGCAGGCTGCAGCAAAGCCGGCTCAGTGGTCCAGCTGTGTGGTTCGTTCCTACAGCAGGATCCACGTGCAAACCCTGACAAGGTTTGCAAGGTGCTCCGTGAGCTCCTATGTGCAGCTGCAGCCTGGGCAGAGAAGCACCAGCGGCCCTGCTGGGGAGAGGGAGTATGGGCGTGTTCATAGACGCTCTTCTTGGGGTCACACAGGGGAGAGGGAGATGGGGTGTTCAGACGCTTCTTGGGGTCACACGGAAGGGTGATGGGCTGTTCATAGACGCTCTTCTTGTTGGTCACACAGGGGAGAGGGAGTATGGGCGTGTTCATAGACTCTTCTTTTGGGTCACCCAAGGGGAGAGGGAGTATGGGCGTGTTCATAGACGCTCTTCTTGGGGTCACACAGGGGAGAGGGTCATGGGCGTGTTCATAGACGCTCTTCTTGGGGTCACACAGGGGAGAGGGAGCATGGGCGTGTTCATAGACGCTCTTCTTGGGGTCACACAGGGCAATTTCGCCAGGGGATTGAAACGTCAGAGGCGCTGCACACTCACCTGGCAGCTAGGCAGCTCAGCTCATTAATGCTGGTCTCCCAAGCGCCCCCCTCACCTATCACCCACGGAAATGTTACCCCAAATGAAAACATCGAGAAAGACACACAGAGCTCAAAGTCTGCAACCTTGAGAACAGATTCGAAATCCGGGCAGACTCAAGTGCCTTTCTCTTGATGCCTAGTCTGCTGAGCCACAAAGAAACCCAGTTATGTCCCCTTCACTACAGAGCTCTCAGTATAAAACAAGACCAGGAAGGGTCACGATAGAAAGTGACACTCAAACCACAAAGGCCAAAGGAGGTTAATTCTGTTGTTCAAAATGGTGTCATTCCACAGGACACGCGCACGAGGGCTGATTTTCAAATTTCCAGCCTAAGAAAATACAGTGAGACGCATGTGTGTGATTAACCTGAGAGATGTTATCTTCCGAGCCAGGAAACATTTTCCATCAGTTTTCCTTTTACCTGCGTCTTGCCTCACACAAGTTGCTAGAAACTACTGCAGCCCACAGAGGAGCTCATACGAATTACGCTTCAAGAGAGCTGGTATTAGGGACACACGGTCTCAAGACCGTGACAGCAATGATAGGGTCTTGTGGAAGTGGGAGCACATCAGGACACAGGCACAGCATCACGGGGTCCTGGGGAGACACAGTCACACTGTCACAGGGTCCTGGGGAGACACAGCCACCATGACAGCGTCATGGGGTCCTGGGGAGACACAGTCACAGCGTCATGGGGTCCTGGGGAGACACAGTCACAGCATCATGGGGTCCTGGGGAGACACAGTCACAGCGTCATGGGGTCCTAGGGAAACAGTCAGAGTGTCACAGGGTGCTGGGGAGACACAGCCACCGTGCACAGCGTCACGGGGTCCGAGAGAAAGACTTTAACACTCTTCAAAGCAGAGGAACAAAGGGAGGATTCTGACCCTTACAGGTTTCTAGGGGTGAGGGGCTCTGCACCATGTGACCTGGCCTGAGTCACATGCCAGAAGTCAGGAGGGTCCTGGTAAAAACTGACTATCATTCAAAGTCGTCCCTGTCTTGGAACGGCGAGGCTGGGCTTGCTCAGAACTACTACAGTGGAGGAAGAGAGCCACACAGCCCGAATCGTCAGGTCGAGGGAGAGAGGGAGAGAGGAGAGAGAGAAAGAGAGAGAGAGAGAGAACACTATAGGGGCACATGGCCTGATACCGGGGAGAGGGGGAGTCAGCTAGAGGGTCCATGATCTATATACATCACATTAAAATCCCTGTGCAATTTCACATTTTGCAGTTTTCATACCGTGTGATGCTTTGACCTGGAGCATCCAGGTCCACGAGTGGCAACGCGCTGCACTGCGATTGCGCTGCGACTGCCGGCGCGCACGCTGCACTGAGACTTATGGTGTTCTGGTCACTCTTGCGTTGTGGAAGCTTAGTTCAAGACAAAAATGTCCCGGTAACTGAGTTCCTGGTGCTTCATTGTATAGCAATGTGTGTGCATGGGCGTGGTGTCTTTCCTTAAGACTTCCCACCACATATGCTTTTGAGACAGGGTCTCTCCATTCCGGAGCTCACCAATTAGGCTTGAATGGCCGGCGAGCAAACCCCAGGGGCCTGCCTGTTTCTCCTTCTCTGTGCGGGGACTATGGGAGCACACGGCCTCCTCAGCTTTCACGTGGGTCTGAGGACTGAGCTGGGGTCCCCCTGCTGGCACAGCAAGCCCTTTCACTGTACCCACATTCCCAACCCCATCCTTTGGATTGGGGGGGGCTACTTTGCTCAGGATTTTAAAACAAGCTTTCATGAGGGCTGGGGAGATAACTTGTATTAAAATCCTTGCCCTCGAGAAAAAGGACCAGAGTTCACATCTCCAGATCCCACATAAAAAGCAGCAGGCTGTCACTCCAGCCCTGGAAGGCAGAGCCCAGGAAACCCCAGAGCAAAGCAAAAAGAAGGTAGAACAATCCAGGTGATTCCTGCTATCACCCTTGGGCCTCCACAGGCAACACACTCAAGTACCCTTTTGTATACATGCCACATACACATGTATACCACATACAATACACTCATACACACACACACACGTACATTAAAAAAAAAACAAGCTTTCACAACAGTGGGAATAAGTTTTCTTCACATACACAAAATCCAGACAGTCCCTAAAAACTTATCACCTACCCTGGAACATCAGGAAAATGTCACGATGTTTTTATATTGTGGTTTCTCCATCTGTCCAGGACAGAGACTAACATCTACCTAGAATGACCATCTAGGAGTAAAGAAACTAATGATTACTGGGCATTTGCCATGCTTTGGCTCTGTTATTGATTCTACAGTCAATTCACCGAAGTCCACAGCACCCCACAAATCACATGCTCTCCCCAGCCATCTTACACACGTAGACACTGATAAAGGCAACTCAGGCAAGCTGCATGAATTTTACTGAGTGACTGGTACAAGGAACGTGTCTAGGGACCTGAGCCTCAGTTGCCACAGCTTGCATGCGAGTTGTCCCCACAGACTCCTGCATTTGCGTCCTTAGCTGATATTTGGAAAGGTTATGGCAAGTTTAAGGGGTGCAGCCTTGCTGGAGAAAGGCAAGTCCAGAGGATGGGGCTTGAGGCTGGAGACCCCTGCCCTGCTTCGGTTAGCAGTCTGTTCTTGAAGTTTGCAGTTTTCTTTCTCAGCCTCCTTGATTGTTATGGTTGCATTTTGGTGTCAACTTGACAGTTGCAGACTGTTTGGGGCAGCTGTGGAAGGTTAATGGTTGGAATGGCCCCTGACTGAACAAGTCTGCAGGTACTTGATTGACTGCTGTGGAGAACCCAGACCACAGTGGGTGGAACTTTCCAGTGGCGGACGGATAAGAGGAGGTGCAAGGAGGGGGGACTTGCGCTTCCCTTATCCGGTGTTGACTTGCTGTGGAGTCCACTCTGTGCGTGTCGTTCACTTATCGTGGTCTTTGTTGCTGCTGCTGCCTCCGTCCCTGGCTGACTCGGAGCTTCACCTTTTCCACCATGTTGTTGCTGTTCCCGCTGCCTTTGGAGCCTGGTCTCTGGCCTTGTCGCTGTTCATTGTTCATCTCCGACGTTGGAGCCCAGCTGCTCTTCACTGACGTCGGAACCCAGCATCTTTGACCTTTCAGAGAAGTAAAGGCTTGAGACTTTCTCAGGATCTTTGGCTTTGTGGAACATTCCAGTCAAGAACAAGGCAGCTGCAGGTGGCTATTTTGAAGGACACTACTTTTTATTGAGTTATTTTAATAAACTCATTTTTTATATATTGCATTCTATAGATTCTGTTTCTTCAGAGAACCCTGACTATGGTGACCTGACCTCAGCCTCCTCCAGCCTCTACCGCCCGCCATGCTTTTCCTTCCATGATGGGCTGTGTCTTCCCTCTAGAACCCGAAGATACATCAATGTCCCTTTTTCCCCTACGTTGGCTGGCTGAGCGCTGTCTCGCGTGCAGAGAAGAGTAACTGTGATATCTCTAGGAGGAGAGTCCCTCGCCCCGCAGCGCCCAGCAGAGCTGTGGATGCTTCGATCTTCTCTCTGACATCCTCTGTCTCCTCGGCTATTGAAGAGCACGGTGATCCGTTATGAAGCAGCATAGGAGCATCCCAGAGCGTGTTAGCCAAGGTCCTCTGGAGGGATAGAAATGACAGAATGAAAATATATATAAAGTATTGGATGGGCTTATGAAATAAGGTCTGGGTCGTCCAATAGCAGCCGGTGGCTGGTCAGATAAGGAGCCAAATAACCCAGCACTCTCGATCTGGTGCCGAAGGCCAGAGGGGTCCTGGGGGATCTCTGGATTCAGTTATGTTGGCGGGTCCAAGAAGCTGGGTTAGCTGGGGTCTGATGTCAGCCAAGAATGGCCAGCAGCAGGAAAGATGAGCTTGCCAGCACAGGGTGAGAGAGAGAGAGGAGAGAGAGAGAGACAGAGACAGAGACAGAGACAGAGACAGAGACAGAGGACAGAGACAGAGACAGAGACAGAGACAGAGACAGAGACAGAGACAGAGACAGAGACAGAGACAGAGTCTTCTTTCTTGTACTTCCTCTTCCCTGGCCTGCTGGTCTGCTACTGGGCAGCGTCACCCATATTTAGGATGAGTCATTGTATCTCAAATGTCTGACTCCAGAACATTCTCTTCAGGTGATCTGATGGCCAGTCCACTAGTCAATCCCAGTTACAGTCAAGTTCGCCATTTACATGGCGTCCCACAAAGGCAAGAGGTCCAAAGGGTTCCAGACTCCATTCTTCCTTTTCCTTCAAATACCGGCCCCAGTTCAATGACACCATCTCACCAAAGATCAGAACTTTGCTGCCATTTCATCCAGGGAGCAAAACTCATGCTTCAGACAAATACACAAAGTGAATTCTTTGGAATCCTCGTTCCCGAGACCTGTGGCCACAGAACTCTGGGATGGGTCGTCACACGGATCATGCTTCCCTCTCTCTTCAGAACATCCTGCCCTCCAAGGAGGACATTGCAGCCCATCCGCTTTGCAGCTCCTCTGTGTCTGGGCAGTGCCTAAGTCTGCGTGGGCCAGAGCTAAAAACTTATGGTGCAGACACGATTATGCCTTGGGCACAGAGTTGGCGACAGTGGTGATGTGGGCTGTAATTTTTTTATTGGAAACCTTCCCTCGAATCTCTTATTCATTCATGATTGTTCTGACCTTGAGCGCAGCATGATTGAAGCAATTATAATAACTGCCAAGAACATGCCCAGGGGGGCTGAAAACATGCACACGCGGCTTCTTAAGTGGGCATCTCTCAGGAGCAGGCAGTCCCCTGCCCTCAGTGCTAAGCCCGGTCTGCAGAACGTCCTTGTCTGTTTGCTGGAGTGTTCGCATCCAGATCTGTGGATGAAGGACGAGAGGCGAAGGCAAGAGGAGGAGGAGCCGCCCGCTCCTTCCGTTTCTGTCTCCTGGTCTTGTTCACATCTCCGCGGCCACGTTCTTTGCCAGGCAGCTCCACGAGGGTCCCAGAGTCCTCTGTTCACAACGGTAGCCAGCGTCCTCCCCAAGCCCCAGGCCAACCGTGAGTCCCACGTGGAGTCCCTGCCGCCCAGAGGGGCCGCTGCTGCCTTCCACGCTCTGCCACCACATCCAGCTGCCCTGACGTCCCCTCCACCTTCATCTTCCCCCAGGCACACCCACCACCCACATCTCCACATCACGGCTCTCTGCGTGGTGACTGGCATCATTCCCACCATCCCCGACGGCGTGGCTGATGGGGGGAGCAGGTGCTTCCCTGCCCCAGCATATGGCTGATGGGAATATTACACGCCCCGGCAGGAAATTCCCAGAACCTGGTGGCACCTGAGGGAGTCACAGCACATCCAGGAGAGCAGCTGTGCCCAGTGTAAACCCACGTGCACAGGACTGCAGGCAGAGGCGGGACATGACTGCGCGCCGCGAGGTCACCGTGATGCACAGGTCAGCACGCACATTCAGTGCAGCTTTTACATCCGCCCAGCAGCAGCCTGGCCGTTCTAGACAGGCCAGTGGGCGTCACTGCAGCTGCCCGGCTGCGCCCGCCCGGTGGACATGGCCCGTCCGTGGACCCTCCCGGGGGACAGTCCTCCAGGGCGGATGTATGGACTCAGAGGCAGTCATGATCAGATTTGCTGCTCTGTAATTAATGGCACAGAGACTTAATTAACACCTTAAATGAGTCAAGTTGGCCTGTCTCCACTTACAGTGCCTCCGCTGACAGCCGAGGGCGCGCAGGAGCGCTTGGTGTTTCCTTGGCGGGGGCCGAGGTGTTTGGTTTTTTTCTTTTCTGAAGCCTTTGCACGTGACCTCAACCTACTTCCTTCTATGTTCACTGCAACTCACGGCTGCAGAACTTGGCTCAGGCAGCAGCGCAGCAAGACCCAGAGACATCTGCAGCAAGGCACATCTCCCTAAAGTCTCTGGGCCGGCTCCCTCCCCAGCCTCTGTCTACCTAAAACAGAACGAAAGGGCCACCGTGACGCTCAGAGGTGGATAAATTACCATGTCCTGAACTTGGAACTATGTGGGTGCATCAGGTGAACCCACCCTAGGTGCATCTCTGGACTTGCTCTGAGAGACACCCCCATCCACATAGCGACCTACTGCTATGTTTTTAAACAATCAGCAAATACAACGTACCTAAGAGGCAAGAAGTCCGTCGCTGAGTCTAAGTCCTCGATACATTTTAAGATTCCTCTTTCAGACAACTTTCTCAGCCCCCAGGTGCCTCTGATGAGTGTCCTCTGCAGACAGAAAAGGCTCATGAGACCTTCTGGAGAAAAGAAGTCGCTTTACTCCAATCTTCTAGCTGGTTCTGATAGCCAGTTTGAGAGTTCTGGTGGGCTGCGCTTTAGTTCGGCTTGGGTTTTTATGACTGCCGTGAGTGAGCATTTCTGTTGTTTGGTCGGTCAGGGCTTTGTTGTTTTGCTTTCTTTACTTCTTTCTCTCACATTCAGTGTTTTCAAAGAACACAGGCTAAATGGAGGAACAGAGTCCTGGGAGTCTGGAAAATTGGCACAATTCAGCCTCCACCCAACAGACGAGGCGCCTTGAAAATGTCGGTGGTCTTGACATTTTCTTGATCTGTCTGCTTTCAGACACCACTTACCGCTTCGTCTCAGAAAACGCTTCTTTTCGAAGTGCACGCTATTAATCCTTGGAGGGTAGAGGTACCGTTCAGCAGTACTGATTGGCCCTCACACCGCTGTCTAAGATTCGTTTCAAATGAAGTCGTTTGCTGCAAGCCCCACACTGTCTAAGGATCATGCTCAGCTCAGACACCAAACCATTGCAAACATTCTCACATGATTGCAAACATCTCCCAGGAAGTATTCTTGGGAACAATTAACTTGACATTCACATAACAACAGGTAAAGGTACTGCTGCTGTCCTTGCGCTGAGGTGTAAATGGAATCCAGAATACTCTGGAGCTGCCTCAGCACAGACCCAGGACTGAATGCTTGGCTGTGCTAATTGATTGTCTAAACTTCCTTGAGATGCTAAACTATTCCACTAGCCTGCCTCTCAGCAGAGGAACCCGGCCCGCTGGCTCGTTCCTCAAGAGTTCATATTGACACAGGCAGACAGGTGCCAACCAGTTATTTCTGGGCTGTGAGACAAAGAATCTCCCACAGGGGACAGCTACAGGAAACCAGGCTTCTACTTTCCCTGGGCAAATACGACAATCGTCAGTATATTGTTTCCATGCGACCTTGGGGGAATGGGGTGCTGTCTGGGCTCAAATCTTGAGCAACTGAATCAGATGGAGAAAGCTGATTATTACCTCGGCGTCCTTAGCAGACTCTCCCAGAGTTTGCTGTAGAGGTGTTACAACCAGTTCCCTCAATTCCTAAAACTGGTACAAACTCTCCTGCCATGCTGATAAAGTGTAGCTTAGAATCATAAGAAGCAACAAAACTTGTTCCCTTAAATGGTTGGGTAATGTATTTATCAGCTACATGAAGAGAACACACACACACACACACACACACACACACACACACACACACATACAAATCATTAAAGAGAAATTGAAAAGTCCAGATCCTTACACTGTGTAAAAGCCCAGAGCAAGTGCACAGCTTTGGCTCCTCATGAGACATCTTTCCTTCTCATGTGGCTGCACTGTGTATATCTACCAGCTCCTTGTCACATCCAGTTCTCCACATCTACAGACACTGCTTCATCTGCTTGCATGGTCCTCTGACCCAGCAAACTTTTACCTACTAAAATCCCCCCTAATTATGAACAATGAAAATCCTACCCCACCACAACAAAAGGATGCAGAACAGGAGTTGCAGCAAGCAGTAACTACACACCATTCTTTGAAATTACTTAGCGACTGGCTTTGGTTGCATGATAAACACACACATTGAAGAAAAGGGAGTGAAATTAAGTAATGGTGAGAAAAACTCTGCCAGGCACTGAAAATAGCTAAGTGTCTGAAGCTGCAGCAATCGTCTCAGACTTGTTCTCGACACAAATATGCAGGGAAAGAATTAGAAGAGCTCGAACCAGGGGGCTGAGGATGAAGGAAAGACGGGGCCCTGGGGAGCTGCCTGTGAACGAAGGCTTGGGCAGATGGGGCCCACCCCACCCAGCTGATGGACATAGGAAGCAGGCACAGGGCACAGAGGGGCTGTGAGCAAACCCTCGACCTGGCACTGCCCGGCCCATCACGTGTGAAAAGATGCCTATCTGAGCCCTAAGATCAGTCCTCAGTAGTCACCACGGCTACCTTGTCCTGGGCCACAGTTGGACCCCAGAAAGAGAGAAAGCAGTTTGCTGTGTATGCAATGCGCCGTCTGGTCAATTTTGTCATAGCGGCCTGAGCAGACTGATACAGATTCCCAATGCCTGATGACTTTTAGGGAATTGAAGAGAAGCTACAATCACAAGCCTCACTAATAGCAGGAACGTGGCTTTAAAGCGGAGAGACAGTTAGAGGCAACTGCAAGTAGTGGGTTCTTAAATGAAATTTAAATCTGAGAGTCACAAAATAAGATCAGAACATTCAGAATGTAGCTCAGAAGTGGAAATAAGAAATGACACATGGTCACTTCCAGGCAGCTAGAGACACGGTGGCAGGAATGACAGCATTTGCCAATGCCCGAGAAGCAGTGAGAATCAGGACACCCCTCCCTGTGCCGTCGCCCCCACCTGCACTGTCGCCCCCAGATCTTTGCCCACAAACCTGCTTTCCATCTTTTCTAATCCTACGCAGACGCCAATCCCTAATTCAGGAGGTGAAGCTTCTTGCTCCCCTGTCAAGAAGCATGGCTTTGTCTCATCTTCCATCTGGTCTTCTCTCCCACAGCAGTATCTACAGGCTGCCTGCCCGAGATGTTTCTCTCCTCGAGGAAAATGGTCCTCAAGTTTGAAAATCAGTAAGGAGAAAATACCAAAGTAAAACAATATGTACATACACGCATAAATTCACATGCACATGGGAAATAAGCATGCACGTGTTTGTAAACATATGAATGTATGTGGCTAGACACAGATGTATACATGTACATGCATGTGGGAAAAAGTAAGCATGCATTTGCATATTCAGATACACAGAAGTAATGATACAGATGCTCATGTGTACATATACACATGCACATGGAAAATAAGTATGTATGTTTGTAAATACAGGTACATGAATATATGTATACAGATGTACACATGCACCTATGTACATGGGAAATAGGCATTGCATGTTTCTGTGCATAGGCACATGGACATATTGTACACATATATACAATGTTCACATGTACATAGGAAATAAATAAATGCACATAGATGTATGTACACTATTATGCACATGTGTGTCTGACTGCTACATGCATGCTTACATAAACATCATCACCATGTCAAAACAAACAAATCCCATCAACAGTGGCCAGTCAGGATATAGATTATCAACCCTGAAGCCACAGAGTTTTCTAGAAAGTTTCCTTTGAGAGTTTCAACTTTATGGGGTCCTACAAAGATGTGAAAAAAACAAAACATTAAGAAAAATCCTGATCTGGACAGAACCAGCTCAGCCCAAGTCCCCTGGATGAGAACGCTGCACAGGGTAACCAACATGCAAATACCGAGGAGCCAGCCCTGCCCTCCCTGTCCTCCTCAAGGCCCCAGGATGAGACCTTCTCACACACACCAGAATTTAGTAGAGTCTACAGAAACCACAAGCCAGGGACCAGTGGACCAACTCCATATAACCAAGAACCCCCAAAAAGCTCACCGTCCAACAGAAGAGAATCTTCATATCCAGAACTAAGTAACCAATTTTATTTTCTTATAACCTCAATTGATAGTCACCACAGTTTAAGATTTCTACGCAGCAGACCCAAAGCTCCATACAACCATCTCTTTGGGTCTTAACCACCTCTAAGGATCTAAAAGCTGACATACTGCATTTCCACTAACTCCTAGCTACTAAATCCTACCCACATTATAATCTTCAAGCTGCTCTGATACTTAACCCAAACCTCAGCCAACAAACCTTGATACCCAATCTTAAACTTCTCAGTTAAAACTAGACTAAAATCCCATCACCCCCTTAATCAGAGTGGGACTTACACATTCCTTCAGCACTAAAATAACCTTAACTGCAAAATAGTACCAAGCAACCCTAGACTGACCCCCTTCATCCCCAGACAAACGGTTGGAACAACTGTGGTATTGTCTGACTCAAAAAAGTGAAAACCACACACCTAAGAAAGGTACTACAGACCAAATACAAAATGCCCAAATCACATCATAAATCCTCAAGATGCAACAAAACGCAAGACAAAAGAAAAAATTTCTTACAAAAAATATTGACCCTATAACAAATGGATTCTAACCAGAATAACTTCTTAGATATTAGTCAAGAAATCAACAACCAAAATAATGATTTCCAAAGTTTGATTACTAATAAGGTACAAACAATGAGGGAGGAAATCTGAGAAGTGTTAAATAACTACATAGGCAAATAGGAACAGGAAAATAACAGGTACATGGATGACATCAAAAAGGCAATGAAGAAACAAAACTACTCATAGAGCAATGGAAAAAAACATATCATGCAGAGATTAGACTTGAAATTGAAAACAAGTTAATTACAATCCAAAAATCAGCAGATAATAAAATATCAGAACTAGAAGACAAGGTAGAAAAACAAATGTGTTCAATTAAAGAAGCTGAAAAAGCTAAAAGAATTCATGAGAAGAATATTCAAGAGCTATGGGACACCTGAAGAAACCAAACCTGTACATACGTGGAATCCCAGAACAAGAAATCAAAAAAGCCACACTGGAAGAGATTTTTCACACTGTTATCAGTGACAATTTTCCACATCTAAGGAAAGAAATCCCTATCCAAATGCAAGAGGCATATCGAACACCAATCAGATATGACCAAAATAGAAACTCACCATGGTAAATAATAGTCAAAATACTACAGATGCAAAACAAAGAGAACATGCTGAGAGTTTCAAGAGAGAAAAACCAAGTCACATTTAAAGGTAAATCTATGTTGCAGTCCATCTGCATGGTTGCTGATAAAATGACCATCAAATGGCTTAAAGGAAGAAGGGGTTTATTTTCTTATGATTACTGGTTACAGTTCTCGATCTAGCTTGACGGGAGAGCATGTACCAACACCAGGGCCCAGGGAACCAGCCACATCATCTCTACATAATGGCTGAGTGAGGGACAATCCTTACTTGCCAGACCAGCATGTCTGGCCAAGAGTACAAAAGGATTCCAACTTTCTCAATCAGCTATCTGTATTTTATTCCAGGACCTAGTCCCACCCACCATGGGCTGGACCTTCCCCATCAGCGAGACAATCTCTTGCAGGTTTGCTCTGGGCTTAACTCAACCATTAATTCTCTACAAATTGCCCAGAGCTCAAACCGTCAATAGTCAAATTGACATCTGTGCTTAACTATGACAGCCTATTAGAATAACAGCTGATTTTTCAATGGAAAGAGTAAAAGCCAGAAGAGCTTAGAGAGATGTACTTCAAGTTATGAATGAGTACAAATGCCAACCCAGACTTATATATCCATCAAAACTATCAGTCATAATTGAAGATGAAAGAAAAATTTTTCACCATAAGGACAAGGCTGAAAGCTTACATGACTACTAAGCCAGGCATGCAGAATATGCTACAAAAGATACTCAAGGTTGAAGAAAAGGACAAGTATATTCAAGATGACAGAAGGAAAAAACAATACCACCACAACTATTAGCAAAGAAATACACATATAAAAATTACAACCCTCTTTTTCCCCACGTGCCCGGTACGCACGCAGTCCAGCCAGCACACAAGGCATCCTAGGTAAGCACCCTCTGCTTACCCCCAAGCCCCAAGTAACCCACTAGTCCCAGCTCTTCCCTCCAGCCAGTTAGAGCAAGCGCTGCTCCAGGCCAACTAATTCAGTTCAGTTAAAAACACACAGAAATTGAAAGAACGTCTTAAGAGATAAACCAACAATGCCCAAGTTAAAGTGCAAATCCATGAGAAACAAAACTCAAGAAAACAAAACTCCCACTGAAGGAATTAACCCCACAATGATAGACTCCAACCACAACAAATCCACAGAAAATAGCCAAGAAAGCCTGACCCAAATAATGACATTCAAAACATGATCATTACCAAGATCAATACTATGAAAGAGGAAATCCAGGAGGAATTAAATAACCACATCAACCACTTTGAAAAGGAACACAACAGACATTTGGAGGAGTTGAGAAAAATAGTTCAAGAAACAAAAATAGGCATAGAGCAGTTAAAACAGACTCAAGTAGAGTTTAAAACTGAACTAAAAGACAAGTTATCTTCAACCCAAAACTCAACAGTCTTATCAGCAGAACTAACGAAGCAGAAAACAGAATTTCAGACCTTGAAGACAAAGTGGGAGTATTAACCAGCTCAATGGAAGAGGTTGTTAAAGCCAAAAAGATACTCAAGAGAAATATTCAAGAGTTATGGGACACCCTGAAGAAGCCTAACATGGGTATTCATGCAATAACAGAGCAAGAATCCCAAAATATCCACACCTGAGGAAATTTTTCAAACTATCATCAAGGAAAACTTTCTCATCTAAAAAAAGAGAGGCCCATCCATATACAAGAGGCATTCCGCACCCCAAACAGATACGACCAAAAGAGAAACTTGCCACGGCAAATAATAGTTAAAACACTTCATATTCAAGACAAAGAAATGGTGCTGAGAGCTTCAAGGGAAAAAAAAAAAACAAGTCAGTTTTAAAGTAAACCTATTAAAATAACAAATGACTTCTCAATGGAAACAGTAAAAGCAAGAAGAGCTTGGAGAGATGTACTTCAAGTATTGAATGAGCAAAAATGTTAACCCAGGCTGATATACCCGGCAAAACTATCTGTCATGATCGAGGGAGAAAGAAAAATTTTCCAGCACAAAGACAATTTGAAGGGATACATGTCTACCAAACCAGACCTTCAAAAAATGCTAGAAATGATACTCAAGCTTGAAAAAAAACAAGCATATCCAGGAGGACAGAAGGGAAGTATAATACCATCAAAACCTAAAAGTGAAACAATACACTTACAAAAGCCACTAAACATAATATATGTCCGGAATTAAAAGTAATTTCTCCATTGTAACATTAAATGTCAATAGAATTAACTCACTGATCAAGAGACATAGATTATAAACTTGGATTAAAAATCAAAACCCATCAATCTGCTGCCTGCAGGAAACCCATCTCACCACAAAAGATAGGCACATCCTAAAAATAAAAGACTGGTCCAAAATTCTGCAAGCTAATGGAGCCAGGAAACAGGCAGAGGTAGCCATTATGCTATTGGACAAAGTGGACTTCAAACCAAAAAAAAAAAATCATAAGAGACACAGATGGATACTACATTTTAGTCACACCAGTCTTCACCAGGAAGACTTCACAATACTGAACATATATGCACCCAATACAGACCCCCACACACATTCATTAAGCAAACCCTACAATGTCTAAAGTGAGAAATCAATCCTAAAATGATAATTCTTGGGGATTTCAACACAGCCCTATCAACATGGGATAGATCAACAGGTCAAAAACTTAATAGAGACAATCTGGAACTTAATCAAACCCTTTCTGAAATGGACCTTACAGATCTCTATCGAACTTTTCATGCACACACCAAAGAATACACATTTTTCTCAGCAGCACACGGAACATTCTCCAAAACAGATCACATATTGGGCCACAAAACGAATCTCCACATGTACAGGAAAAGTTGAAATTATAGCCTGTACCGTGTCAGACCACCATGGTCAAAAGCTTGACAACCACAATTAAACAAACAACAGAAAATACACTAACTCCTGGAAACTTAACACTATGATGCTGAATGAGAATTGGATTCAGGAAGAAATTAAAAAGGAAATTCAAGATTTCCTGAAAGTGAACGATAATGAAAATACAACTTACCAAAATCTCTGGGACACGATGAAAGATATCCTAAGAAGTAATTTTATAGCTCTTAATGCCTACATCAAAAAAATGGAAACATCAGAAATAAATAACCTAACAATGCAGCTTAAAGGTTTAGAGACACTAGAGCAATCCAATCCCAAAAGCAATAGAAGAGAGGAGATTAGCAAAATAAGTGGAGAAATATCCGAAATCAAGATTAGGAAAACGAAACAGAAAATCAACCAGTCAAAAGGCTGGTTCTTTGAAAAACTCAATAAGATTGATACACCCCTAGCTAAATTAACCAAAAGCAAGAGAGAGAAAACCCAAATTAACAAAATTAGAAATGAACATGGAGTTATCACTACTGATACCCAAGAAATCCTGAGAATTATAATGTCATATTTCAAAAACTTACACTCTGTGAAATTTGACAACACAAAAGAAATGGATGAATTCCTAAGTAAGCACAACTTACCTAAATTGAATCAGGAAGTTGTGAATTATTTAAATAGTCCTATAACATATGAGGAACTCGATGAAGTAATCTCAAATCTTACCACCAAAAAATGTCCTGGACCAGATGGATTCAGCACAGAGTTCTACCAGACATTTAAGGAGCTAATAGCACCAATACACCTTAAACTGTTCCATCAAATATAGCAAAGAAAGGAACACTACCAAATTCCTTCTAAAAAGCTAATATCGTCATTAATCCCAAAACCTAATAAATATACATTTAAAAAAGAAAACTATAGGCCAATCTCTCTGATGAACACAAATGAAAAGATTCTCAACAAAGTCGTTAGCAAATCGGATTCAAAACCATATCAAAAAGATCATTCACGGGGATCAAATAGGCTTTATCCCAGGCACACAAGGCTGGTTCAACATATGCAAATCAATAAATGTAATTCACCATATAAACCAGTCCAAAGTCCAAGACCACACGATATTCTCAATAGATGGAGAAAAAGCTTTTGACAAGATCCAACAGCCCTTTATGATAAAAACCCTAGAGACAGTTGGAATGGAAGGAACCTTTATCAATATAATAAAAGCTGTATACAACAAGCCCACAGCAAGGATTATACTCAATGGGGAAAAACTTGAAGCATTCCTACTTCAATCAGGAACTAGACAAGGCTGTCCACTCTCACCACTTCTATTCAATATTGTACTTGAAGGCTTAGCTGAAGCCATAAGACATGAAAGGGACATAAAAGGAATTCAAATCGGCAAGGAAGAAGTCAAGTTATCTCTATTTGCAGATGACATGATCTTATACCTGACTGATCCCAAAAACTCCAACAGGAACTTCTGGAACTAATACAGAAGTTCAGAGGGTGGCAAGATACAAAATAAATGTACAAAAATCAGTGGCCTTCCTATATGCCCAGAATGAAAGAAGGGAAAAAGCCTTGAGAGAAACAATCCCATTTACTATAGCCCCTAAAAAGATGAAACACCTTGGTATAAACCTAACCAAGGAAGTAAGAGACCTTTACGATGAAAACTTTAAAACCCTAAAGAAAGAAATTGCAGAAGACACCAGAAGGTGGAAAGACCTCCTATGTTCCTGGATTGGCAGAATCAACATCATAAAAATGACCATCCTACCAAAGGCAATATACAGATTCAATGTTATACCTATTAAAATCCCAAAGCAATTCTTTAAAGAAGTTGACCAAACAATCACAAAATTCATATGGAGGCACAAAAGACCAAGAATAGCAAAAACAATTCTGAGTAACAAAAACACTGCTGGAGGTATCACCATACCAAACCTTAGTCTATACTACAAATCCATAGTTGTAAATACAGTCTGGTATTGGCTCCAAAATAGACACACACATCAGTGAATAAGGGTTGAAGACCCAAATATAAGCCCACACAACTACAGCCATTTGATCTTTGACAAAGGGGCCCAAAAAATCCAATGGAAAAAGAACAGCATCTTTAACAAATGGTGCTGGCAAAACTGGATCTCCACATGCAGAAGATTAAAACTGGACCCATACTTGTCACCATGTACAAGAATTAATTCCAAATGGATCAAGGACCTCAATATAAGGCCAGAGACTATAAAAACCTTAGTAAAGTGTAGGGAACTCCCTCAAACTAATTGGGCTAGGCCAACAGTTCCTAAATAGACATCCAATAGCACAGTCACTACAACCAACACTCAACAGATGGGATCTTGTGAAATTAAAGAGCTTCTGTTCACATAAAGAGATTGTAACTCCAGCACAAAGGCAACCCACAGAATGGGAAGAATCTTCACTAATCACATATCTGATAGAGCTCTATTATCCAGAGTGCACAAAGAACTTAGAAAACTAAACACCAAGGAAACTAATGGCCCAATTAAAATATGGGCCTTGGAACTTAAAAGAAACTTTACCAGGGACGAAATTAAAATGTCTAACAAATATCTTAGAAAATGCTCCACATCCTTTGCCATCAAGGAAATGCAAATCAAAACTTCCCTGAGATATCATCTCACCCCGGTCAGGATGGCAAAAATCCACAATACAAACAACAACAAATGCTGGAGAGGATGTGGAGAGAGGGGAACTCTCCTACATTGCTGGTGGGAATGCAGACTCATACAACCATTCTGGTGGTCTCTCTGGCGATTCTTAAATAAGTTAAAGATTGAATTGCCATATGACCCTGCTATTCCACTTTTGAAAATAACCCCACATACAGCAAAAATTCACCTCGATAGCACAAGCACGACCATGTTCATAGCAGCATTGTTTACAACAGCAAAGTCATGGAATCGCCCTAAATGTCCAACAGTTGATGAGTGGATAAGAAAAATGTGGTACATTTATACAATGGAATACTATTCAGCCATCAAAAATGATGACAATGCAATTTGCTGGGAAATGGATGCAATTAGAAACAATTATATTGATTGAAGTATCCCAGACACAGAAAATTAAGTGCCATATGTACTCCCTAATAGGTCGATCCTAATACCAAACCCACTTAGAGACACTCAAAGATAAATCTCTGTAATACCTACAGTAATTGCAAAGATTATAAACAGGAGGGATGGGGAAGGAGGGTCCCACTAGAAACTAAAAACAAGAGAGGGGATCACGTTACAGCAGAGAAAATAGGCCTCCATCAAGGACTGCAAGTAAGCAATGAGACATCTGGTTAAGTTCACAGACTTTCCTGCCTGATCATTTGCAACTGAGGGGGTATGATCTCACCAGAAGATGAGGGCATACAGTCTGGCAGATAGAAAGTAACCATTTTGCAATGGGAAACTGACCCCCTCCCTCACTGTGGTCTCCTACCTTTATTCCATCTACCTTTGAATATACTTTTATAATAAGATTCTAATTTAACAGCTTTTTATCTCTGGCCAGGGGGTGACATCCAATACCCATCAGGATAGAGCCAAGGGCATTGCAGGAGCAGCAAAAGTGAAAAAAAAAATCAACAAATCATAATTCAGAACGTCAGAAACTTTATATCAACCACCTGGAACTAGGCCAGCCTAATCTCTCCCCATCCTGAAGCTCAGGGAAATTTGCGGAAGAGGGGGCAGTAAGATTGTAAGACCCTAAAGATGGGGAGAAGCAATGATCTGCAAGGTACTCCACACAAGTTAGGTCCGAAGCAATTATAATAGGACTTTGCATGACCTGCGCAATGACCAACACATTATTGACCCCTCAAAGTCTAGTATGGACTAAAGGCACTAAGATCCTTAGAAGCTAAGGATTAACAATCACAATAGTGTTCCTATACTTAAGGGGAACACAAGAAAGAGTTCTAGGAAATGTCACTGAGTCCTTACACCTTATCAGAGAGGAGGACCCAGAAGAAAGTTTGATATACACATTAAAGAATGCTTCAGGGATGTGGGGGAGGAGGCACTGGGAAATAGGGAGGGAGGGGGGGAAGAAAGGGAAAAAGGGGGGAGGGAGCAAGAGGGTCCAAGAAGGGGTGGAGGGAGGGAAGGGACTAGGGTACCTATTAAGTTTGTATGAGCGGAAATAAAAAATAGAAAAATTACAACCCTAATGGATACAAGCTACAAACATGAATTAAAAATCACAACCCATCAATCTGCTGACTTCAGGAAACAAAACACACTATGAAAGATAGGCACATTCACAGAGCGAAAGGCTGATCAAAGGTACTCCAAGATAACATAATAAGGAAATAAGCAAGAGTAGCAATTCTAGTATATGACAAAATAGATTTCAAACCAAAAGAAATCACAGGAGACACAGAAAGATACTAGATGTTTGTCAAAGGAATAATTCATCAGAAAGACTTCACAATATTTAACATATATGCAGCTAATATAGGCTCAGCAACATTGATTAAACATGCTACAGTGTCTAAAACAACAAATCAACCCAAAAAATGATAATAGCAGGGGACATCAGCATTCTCACATTGGATAGGACGACAGGCCAAAAACTGAGCAGAAACACAGAACGTTGAAGCAAACATAACACAAATGGACTTGACCAACCTCTACCGAACTTTCCTATCCTGACACCAAGGAATATACATCTCTTCAGCAGCCCACGGAGCTTTCACCAAAACAAACCAGGTATCAGCCACAAAGCAAGCTGCCACAGATACAGGAAAATAGAAACTGTATCTTGTTCTTTATTTGATCACCATGGAATAAAGCTAGACAGCCACAACAAGGCAAACGACAGAAAATACACAAATCTTTGGAAAGTAAATACCATGACACTGAACAAGAAATAGGTTCAGGCAGAAATCAAAAGGGAAATTCAAAAATTCCTAGAAGTAACTGATAATGAAAACACAACATATCAAAATCTCCGGGATATGAAAAAGGCTGTGTTAAAAGGAAAGTTTATAACACCTAATGCCTATATCAAAAAAAATTGAAGCATTGCAAGCAAATAACAATACAGCTTAAGGTTTTGAAGAAACAAGAACCATCCAATTCAAAAAGCAGAGATGAGCAGAAATGAGTAAAATCAGGGGAGAAATATCCAAAGTTGAGATAAGAAAAATGATACAAAGAATAACCAAACAAAGAATTGGTTCTTTAAAAAAATCAACAAGATTGATAAATCCTTAGCCAAATTAATCAATACCAAAAGAAAGAAAACCAAATTAATAAAATTAGAGATGAAAATGGAGTTATAACAACTGATAACAAGGAAATTCAGAGAATCATAAGGTCATATTTCAAAAACCTAACTCCACAAAATTTGAGAACAGAGAAGAATGGATGAATTTTTAACTACACACAACCTACCAAAATTGAATCAGGATTCAAACTGAATTATTTAAATACTCCTATATCAAGTGACGAAGTTAAAGAAGAAACTAAAAATCTTCCCACCAAAAAAGACCAGGACCGGATTGATTCAGTGCAGAATTCTGCCAAATATTTAAAGAACAACTAATACCACTACTTCTTAAACTATTCCAGAAAATAGAAATAGAAGGAATACTTCCAAACTCTGTCTACAAGTTAATATTACACTGATCCCCAAACCAAATAAAGATACAATAAAAAAATATAAGCCAGTCTCATTGATGAACACGGATGCAAAGATCCTCCACAAAATTGGAGCAAACTGGGTTCGAGAGCGTATCAAAAAAGAAATTATTCACCATGATCCAGGCATGTGTTCCGGGACACAAGGCTACTTTAACATATGCAAATCAATAAATGCATCTATCACATAAAAAGATTCCAAGGACAAAAACCACACAATTCTCTCAACAGAAGCAAAAAAAAGCTTTTGACAAGATCTAACATCCCTTTGTGATAAAAAGCTCTAGAGACAATAGGCATTGAAGGAACTTATATCACATAATAAAGGCCATACAGCACAGCCTATAGCAAGTATTATCGTAAATGGTAAAAACTTGAAGCATTCCTACTTTGATCAGGAACTAGACAAGGCTGTCCATTCTCACCACTTCTATTCAATATTGTACTTGAAGTCTCAAGATATGAGAGGGAGATAAAAGGGATACAAATAGGAAAAGAAGTCAAGTTATCCCTACTTGCAGATGGCATGATTCTATAACTGAGAGACCACAAAAATCCACCAGGAAACTCCTGGAATTAATACATAAGTTCATCAGAATGGCAGGTTACAATTTAATGTTCAAAAATCAGTGGCTTTCTTATGCAGCAAGGATGAAAAAAGTGAGAAAGTCCTAAGAGAAACAATCCCAATTACTGTAGCCCCATAAAAAGAATGAAATACTTTAGTATAAATCTAACCAAGGATGTGAGAGACTTGTACAATGAAACTTTAAAACTATAAAGAAAGAAATTTCAGAAGACACTAGAAGGTGAAAAGACCTCCCATGCTCCTGGACCGGTAGAATTAGAATCATAAATATGACCATCCTACCAAGAGCAATATACAGATTCAATGCAACACAAGTAAAAATTCCAAGATAATTCTTTACATAACGTGATTAAAACAAGTTCAAACAGGACTTATATATACATATAATAAAAATAATCCTGAGGTATCTGCTGGAGCTATCACCATGCCAGACTTTAATCTATACAACAAATCCATAGTAATAAAAATAGCAATGTATTGGCTCCAATATAGACACATAAATCAATAGATAAGGGTTGAAGACCCAGACATAAGCCCATACACTTATGGTCATCTGATTTTTGACACAAGTGCTCAGAAATGGAAAAGGACAGCATCTTCAACAAATGGTGCTGGCAAAAACTGGATATCTACATGCAGAAGATTGAAACTGGACTTTTACTTGTCACCATGCACAAAAATCAACTCCAAATGGATCAAGGGTCTTAATGTTAGATGAAGACAAAAAAAAATACTAGAAGAAAGAGTGGGGAATTCTCTCAAACTGATGAGCTTAGGCCATCATTTTCTAAATGATCCAAATTGCACAGGAAATAGAACCAAGACAAGTGGGATCTCATGAAATTAAATAGCTTCTGTTTAGCAAAAGATATTGTTAACTGAGCAAAGAGACAATCCACAGAATGGGAAAAAAATCTTCACTAACCACACAGCTGATATAGGACTATATCCACAATGCACAAAGAACTCAAAAAAATTAAACACCAAGAAGATAAATAGTCCAATTAGAAAACAGGCCATGGAATTTAAAAAGAACTTTTCCTAGGATGAAATTAAAATGTCCAGCAAATACCTTAAAAAGTTCCATCTCCCTAGTCATTGGGGGAATGCAAATCAAAACCACCCCAAGGTATCATCTCAGAATGGCTAAAATCCAAAATATGCACAACAAATAGAGAGGATTAGGGGAGAAGGGAACCCTCATACATTACTGGTGGGAATGCAGACTCGTACAACTGCTGCAGAGATCAATATGGTGGTTTCTAAAAAGTTAAAAATTGAAATGCCATATAACCCAGCTATACTATTCCTGGGAATATTCCCAAAGAATGTTTCATCTTACTGTCGAGACACATGTCCATCCATGTTCATTACAGCACTATTCACAACAGCAAAACCATGGACTCAATTTAAATGCCTATCAGCAGATGAATGGATAATAAAAATGTGGTACATTTACACAATGAAATACTATTCAGCTATCAAGAAAAATCTGTTAATGAAATTTTCTGGTAAATGGGAGTTGAAAAAATTTACACTGAGCTAAGTATCCCAGACACAGAAAGAAAGACGTTACATGTTCTCCCTTACAAGTGTAATCTAGTACTAAGCCCTTATAATGACATAGTCAAGGGGAAATCTCTCTAATATCCATTATAACCACAAAGGAACATAACTTGGGAGGTATAGGAAAGAAGACCCCAAGAGAGTGGAGACGAAGGAGCACAGTTAATAGATAAGTAAGGCCACTGTTAAGAAAAGCGCATTAGCACTGAGACATCTGATCTTTTCCATTGTCAGTTTCCTCTCCATTCCCTGTTGCTCAGACTGGTTCATAGGGCTGTGCATACGTTTCCTGGGGGGGGGGGGATTAGAGGTTAGTAAGCAGGTGGTTGGTTACCTGGAGACCAACCCCTCTCTCTACTGTGTCCTATTCCTTTTCTTCCCTCTCCTTTAAGCTTTTTCTTATAGAAAGGTCTCTTTTTTTTCCAGTTTTTTGCCTTTGGACAGGAGAGAATCTCCACATCCAGACAGGATGCGCCTGGCGCGCTGAAAGAACAGTGAAACAGACAACAACCAGCCAAAACGCAGAGTACTGGTGACCCTGCGACAAACCAAACCTCTCCTCATCCTAAGGCTCAAGGAACCTCGCAGAAGAGGGGGCGCAAGATTGTAAGACTCTAAAGATGGGAAGGTCCACTGCCGGACAAAACGTTTCATGCAAGGCAGGGCTGCTGCATCCAGAAACTCAACTACAATGAGACTTGTCCTTATCAGACCTGCACAGCGGCCGACATATCAACATGCCCCGCAGACTAGCGAGGAGCTCAGGAGAAATAATTTCAAGGAGTAGGAACCTTAGGGGCTAGAGCTAGACGGGTGAAGGAAAGTGCCCCTCTCAGTGGGTCTAGCCAAGGAAGAAGTACTTGGTCTGCCTCAGAGGCCTGAACTCCCACCAGAGCAGAAGATTCAGAGGAAACTCCAGGAATCACAGTTAAACACACACACACACACACACACACACACACGCACACGCACACGCACACGCACACGCACACACACACACAATAAATGTTTTTAAAAATCTAGACAAAACTTACACCCAAAATCTTAACAGCTTGTTTCCTGAATGTATATGATCCTTCATTCTACATTACTCTTAGTTATTCTGAATAAGTATTATTAATTTCCTTGCTTTAAAATTTACATTTATTCTATTTTCATTTTTGTGTGGTTGATTTTTTTTCCTTTCAAATTGTGTTTTTGAAAGCTATTCAGTTCTTTCCCCCAGGATTTCAAAAATAAGACAATTGCTAGAAATGGTGAGCGGGGAGCCTTGCACAGTATTTATGTGTTCTATTACTGTGAGACAAGCTCTCTCATGGTAGCTTAGGCTGGCCTGGAACTCCCTATATAGCCCAATCTTACTTTGGATTCACAGTAATCCTCCTGCATCACCTTCCTGCAGGGATAAGTCACCAAGCCTACCGCCCCCACAGTTCAGAAACCTTCTGTTCCATGGAGCTGAACTATTCTAGTCACTGAGAACAGGATGCTGAGGACAATGTGAAAACCGCACACGGTGCCTGAGGAACGTCATGCGACATGCTTCCTCCATGTGACTCCTCTTCTCCCCACGTTTTGGAAAGTGACACCTTCCAAGGTTTTATTTCCTTCTTCCTAAAAGGAACCAGTCATCTTTGTCCTATCGATCTTAAGATCGTCACACGAGTCAGTGAACGAACGAATACGGAGGAAGCTGTGTAATGGAGGCCTGTGAGGCAGGGGAGGGAGACCCCGTAAGTGCAGCTCAGGCTGGAAAGTATTTGATTTAATCTGATCCTTACATATTGACCAATGAGCTTCCATTGGTAAATTTCCTGCATGATCATAGGCATCTTTCGACCTGATCCCGTGTCATTTGCAAACTAAAGATCATGTATATTATTGCTATAGACTGTGGCGCTCGGTTCCGAATGCAATCATCCACAGCCTGATGCTTGGTGCACTCTTAGAAGATAAGAATGACGTCATTCTTATCTTATGATAAGATATGCAAGCAAGGAATGGTGCCAGACCATACTGTACCCACAAACTCTGCTTAATGGAGTTACATCCGTCCCTCCCACTTAGCACTTGGAGGCCAATGGCAGCACGCATGATGACGTGACACATACGTGTTCAGGTACCATCAGGAGGTGCTGGAAAGATTACTTCCCACCTGCTCGGACTCAGCAGCAGGAAGAACTGACAGCTAGCCAGCAACTTCTATACTTTTCAGGATGCAGCAGCCCTGGAGAAGGTATCTGAAAGACCCCTCCCCCAGCAGTCAACGTCATGTTTGCTGGCATGTGTCTTCTGTTTGACGTAGTCCTCACAAAGCAGCATGAACCCAATCAGACTCATTAGCTTTGGTCACGTGGGTCTCTCCCTAACCATGCAGGATGTCTGAGGCAGCGATGCAGCAGACAGCAAGTGTGGCTAAGAGACAGGAAGTGGCCAAGCAGAAGGCCCGTGGTGGCATGTTCCATCCGGTGTGGCGGCTTCAGACTCCTCACCTGAACAGGGAGGCAGACCTCATGCACCTGTTCTGAAGACAGAAGGTCTGTGGGCCTGGCTTGGCCTGTGGTATGTGGTTAAAAATCCCCTATGTTGTCAAGGTGGTCGCTGGAATCACTTGTTCACGCACAGCGACCATGTGAACCACGGGGAAGGTATAGGGCCGGGGGAGGGGGCATCAGTTGTGTCAGGGGACTGCTCGATCTTGGGACATCGAGGTGAGCTAGGGACACTTTGACACTGGTATGTTGTGTGGAACTTCCAGTCTGTGAGTAAAGGAAGCAGGGCTGTCTTCATTGGCCAGCAGGTAGAGCTCACACCTCTAATCAGCACATTCTCCACCTGCAGTGGGCGCCCAACGAATGGAGGAACTTTGCTTCCCTCCTATACACCAACCACACATTTGGCCAAAGTACAGGGATGCCTGGGATGGAGGGCCCACGTCAGACGGATCTGCGAATGGAGAGAGCCGATGTCCGCGTCAGAGGGAAGTCGAACTCCAACAAGAATGTCCATGCAGGCGTTTCCAGAGACGAGCCTCACTCCAGGCCTTTTCCAGGGGGCGAGCCTCACACCAGGCCGTTTCCCCTCACTTTCAATCATAAGGCTCCACTCAAGAGCTGTGGGGGCCGTGCAGGCTCTGAGGAGTAGCAGCCTGGCCAGCAGGCCAGCCGACCCCCGGGTCCTCGGGTTCTGCTCTACCACATGCCCACGGTGAAGTGTGTTGTGTTCCACAAACAAAACACTCCCTAGACTTTTCTGCCTTAGAAAGACTGGGCATGGGGCTCAGTTGTGCGCGCCGTCCGGCATGGCTGTAGGAGCGTAGCATTGCCAACTTGAACTGCACTCGTTTCACCAGATATGCACAGAAGCAGACGGGCAGCTCCTCTATGTAGACGGCGGCCTCCTCTACGTAGACAACGTCCTGACAAATTCCAAGGCAGGGACTGCAGTAAGGGAACGTGCTCAATTCAGAAAGGTATTTTCATCAGCGCAGGGCTTGTCTCATATGCAAAATCTTCTGGCTCCTGCGAAAAGCAACCACTGTTCCAAAACGATCTTTGAGGCTAGAAAGCAAATGCTCGCCTGCCACTTCCAAGAGGACATCATGAAGCAGTAATGGGAGAAATGGTGGAAAGGAATAAATGCCAAGGTTCTCTGCGTCCACAAAGATGACAGGAAGTTTGAGGGGAGTACTACCCCTCAGCTGAGTCTCCAGGTCTAGAGTTGTCCACATAAGCAAAAGAAAGTGGGTCCAAACCAAGTCCTCTGAGTGAGTCATGCTGATAAAAAAGAGCCATCCAGCTGGCAAAGTTGTATATCTCTGTCCCCTCACAGGAGACCCTCCCCTTGGGAAGGGGCTGGAGAGAACTCTTACCTTTGACCAGAAGTGCCCCAGCCACAGACTCCTGCTCAAGCCCCCCACACACACACCACCACACACACCCCCACCAACACTAATAGCTTTGCCTATACAGACACGCCTTACTTTTTCTAGTAGCCTTCTTTAATACCAGGCTCTGGGGAGTTCCCTGGTTTGACTGTCAGTTCAGACTTGTATGTCACCCCTTCTCCCCTTCTGGAAGGTGTCCCTGCCTGCTGTACCCCTGCTTGACTTCTACTGATCATATTTGGAGATTAGACATCTGGTCATATCATGTGAAATCAAAATCCAAAATGGAGAAAGAAAGGAGAGTGAGATGGAAGGAAAAGAGGAGAGAGAAGAAAGAAGGAGGGGGAGAAGGAAGGAGGGAAGAGGAACAGAGGACAGGAGGGAGGGAAGGGGGAGAAGGCTTTGAGTCCTACTGGGAAGTGGTTCAGACAAGAGAGCACGCAGAGAGGGGAGGCATTGGGGTTTGCCCACCTAGTGCCAGGCACTAAGCTAGCACCCTGCGTGCGGGGCTGTCAGCTGCCCCCTCCCCCGTGTAATCCTCCCTCCATCCTGCAGATAAGGAAGACGGGTCAGGAAGATGAAGGCCCTGGCCTGAGACATCAGCTCGATGTGGCTGAGCTCAGGCATGTCTGGCTGCTCATCTAATGACGTTTCTAGAGAAAACCGGAGCTGAATTTGCAGATGTCACTGTACAAACTGTTGATGGTTTGCTGTCTGTGCACGGAGCACGTGGCTCCTCCGCCTGCACAGGGTGGTCTCACATCCACGCTGCACTCTCGCTCTGTAGTTAATGAGATCAAGCAGGACTCACCACTCTGACCAGAGTTCAAATGAGCTAATTAGATCAAGATCAATAGGAAAATCTTCTTCAGACAAAGGTGAGGTCTGGGCTTCCGACACCCGTGGCATGTGTAGCAGTGAGGAGAGGAGACACGTGTGAGAGATGCTGATGCCTAGTTAACGGAGCCGCAAGATCTGGTGTCCCGGGAAGCAGAACCAGCCACGGAAACGGGACTCGCAGAGTGCCTGTGCGGAGGCTGAGGACTGTGAGGCTCCTGAGTCTCACCAGTCACCTCCGATCCTGCTTTCCCTGGCTCTGCACGGCTTTGCAAACCAACAAGACGATTTCTAAATTCAGCTCAAGACTCATGCACACTGTTTTAATCCATTTAACACTGTTTTTTGTAGTGTGTATGCATTGTGCACATGCGCCTGCATGCTTACATTATTGTGCACAGGCATACCTGGCATGCACACACACACACATATATATGCACTTGCGTATAGGCACACATGTGGGTGGTGCACTTACATGTATGTATTTTTACCTGTGTATAAGTACACACATGTGAAGGTGCATTCTCGTGTGTATATGCATGTTTGCGTGTGTATAGGCAGGTGTGTAGAAGGTGCGTTGTACAGACGCACATGTGGAGAAGGAAAAGTGTGCATGGAAGCGCCGAGTTGATGCCGGGCATCTTCCACAGTCGTTCTCTCCTTTACTTGATGAGACAGGGTCTCTTGCTGAGCTTTGACGCTCACCCATGCAGCTGATGTGATGAGCAAGCTTAGACTAGGGTTCACCGTCTCTGCTTCTCAAGTGGTGGGATTACAGGTGGCCACGATGCCTGCCTGGCTTCTATGTGGGTTCTGGGATCTGCATTCAGCTTGTATAGCAAGTGCTTTATCCCCTGCGCCACTCACAGCCCCCGCTCCCTAAGTCTTTAATGAAGGTGTTGTCCTGCTTGTTCTCAATAACAAAATTTTAAAAAGGGGATTTTAACTGAATTTGCTGCCTTTTTGCTACTGAAAAGGCGGGGCTTGGATCGTCCTCAAAGCCACACGTTGGCTGTTGGAATACATGTCTTTGCATTGGTGACATCTGAAGGTCCAGAAAAAAATGCCCAAGTAAGTCCTGTGCCCAGCTTTGACCTTGTGACCTTTGTGGGTTCAGAGCCCACATCTGGAAGGCAACATGGCAGCTCCGTAGTACCCATGAGCTTGCAGGTTGCTCTGAAATGTCAATGGAGGCGAACAAGGAGCCCAGCAGAAATCAAACTTCTCTGCACAGCCTTCCTTTTCTGTGTCCACTAAGCCTTGGGGGCTCTTGGTGAACCATCTATGGGCTGGGCACTGCAGAAGGGCTTATCTAAGTCTAGTTCTGTGGACCTGCCCTGCTCATGTCTCCTCCTAAGAAACAAGTTCCTGCTATACCTTATTCTACTCCTTACTCTGAAGAAAATTGACTGGTAATATTTAAATGCAAAAATACAATATAGTCTCAAATATAAAGGTTCAGCCCTATATTGCTGCATGCCTAACCAACTTATAGCTGCACATCTCATTTCTCCAGTTCTTTCCCTGGATCCGCGGTGTCGTCTAACCCAAACTTAGAAAACGGTCCAATAAGACTTGAGAAAAATACTACAGAGACAGAGCTGAAGACTAAGGACAGCTTTGTGATCGCATCACAATTGATTTCCTCTTCCATTTTCCTACATAAGTTCCCCTGACGGGAAGGAAGACTACTTGTTGGAAAGGAAACCCTTCAAGGTAAATGTCAAAGGTAAATGTCAAAGGTAAATGTCAAAGGTGGAAGGCCACCTAGGCTCAGTAGACTGGGTAATGGAAACTCATCTCGTCAGATTCGGCATCGGAAGCCCAGCTTGGCAGCCTAGGCGTTAGAAGCCCACCTCCGCACCAATACAACTACCTTCAAGAGGACCGAGAGGATCCTCTTCAGTCCTGCCTCAGCAGCTCTTGTGGCTCCCCCAGGGTCTGTGCTGCCCTTGGGCGTAAAGAAGGCCCTGTCTGGGGCATAGGAGATCGCCAGAGGAAGTACAAGTCTGAACTAAGCCAGGAGATGAATGTAGACCTTGCTGTCCAATTCCATGATTCGGTTGTAGGTGCTTCCTCTAAAACGCATGTGGAATGTAATACCTATCGCAGTGGTAGCAATGGTGGAGCTTCTACGAAATTATTAGATCACAAGATTCTTTCCCTGTTCATGGATTACAGAGCCTCACGCGGTGTCCTTCCGGTATCTCCACCTCCCGCCGGGGGAGAGCACTCTGTCAAGAAGCCGCCTGGATGCAGAGACCCAACCCTCCAGGCTCTGAATCAGCCTGGCTTTGGAATCCAGCATCTAGAAATTTCTGTTCTTGATAACCTATCAGACTCAAGAATTTACTTCCAGCAGCATAAATAGGCTGAAAGGATGTGCAAGGTCTGTCAGGAACGAAGGCACGAAAGCCAATCTGGACATGAGCGGCAGAGACCAGGGCCCTGAGGCAGACAGGCCTGGAGGTAGGACGAGAGGATAGAACCACAGGGGTTTCTGCAGACACCCCGAGGAAGCCCAAAGCCCGAGCAGGGCAGGTACTGGCGCCCTCACAAAAATAATGATCGGCAGAAACTATAGGGGGGGGCAAGCAGTTGATCAGATTTTCTTTTTAAAATCGAGCTGAGTCTCTGCGGTTCCTCCTTAGCGATCAGATGTACACATTTCCCTCCGCGTGTCTAGTTAACCGAGATCGGTGCAAAGCAGACGGTTTGCCTCCAGGCCTCGCTGACTAGAGCTTTGTTCTCATCCACTTGAGCCTGGAGGGTCCAGGAGGTCCTGGGTGTTCTTGTAAGACAGATGTCAACTCAGTGTTTATGAAAAAAAATCTATGTAAAAGCATCATTCCGTGAGCGGGGTGTAGGTCAGCGGCAGACGGTGTGCAGCGGGGAACAGAGCTGGGAGCAAGGTTCACATTTGTCTCCGATGTCTCCATTCCTCTAAAACACTCCGGTGCAATTCCTACACTCCTTTGCATAGATCCTTCCACAGACCCCGTTACCTAAATGCAGCTGGTCCTCCCGGCGGTCAGAATCCAGCAGAGCCTGAGCACAGGTCCGCGTGAAGGGGTGTTAAGGGGAGCACGGGAGATGGGGGGCGGGGAGTGGGACATGGACTGAGATGCCTCAGGCTTCCCGCCATGCTCACACTCATACACAGTTTGACTCTGTCGACCCTCCGCCTGAGGCTCCCTGGACGAACTGCTGTGGAAGGCGACCATGGCTCCGGCTGCTGCGGGGACCCTCATCATCGTCACCTACTACCTCCTCAAAGCGATGCTCCTGCAGCCTCGCAGAGGGGTTCAGACGCCTGCAGCACAGACACTTACACCAATTCCGTCTCCTCTCTTGTCCCCTCTGAAAATCTAAGCCCCTCGGCTCCCCACCCTATGACTCAATTCTTCACTCGGTGAGTCAGGGGCCGCGTGACGGGTTCCGTCTCCCTCGGGTGGCTTTCCTTTTTGGTCTTAGTCATTCCGGGGGTCGACTAGAGGGACCGCCGCCCAGGGTGGGCAAAGGGGTCCTGAGCGAGGAGCTCTTGCCAAGCCAGCCCTTGCTATCGTCTCCTGTGGGCCTGCAGCTGTCCGTCGCTCTGCTGGTCTCGGGAAGCCGAGGTCTGGGAACGGACGCAGAGCTGTAGGCAAAGAACCCAGTGGGCACGTGGGGACTCACAGCCGACCCCATCGCTGTAGCATACTTCCCCTCGTGGTCTCCAGGGCCGCAGCACGCCCCCAGCATGTGTCGGCATCACACCTCCTCAGAGCAAGTCCATCCGAGAGGCGCACGAGTCCTTCAGAAAACACAGAACACAGAAACTGAGGTTTTTGCCTTCATGCATACTGCTGAGATGTGTTGGACTTTTACGCCAGAGGAATGTAAGTGACTCCACAGACCCACATTCCCTGAATTAGAGATAAGGCAGAGTCCTGTCTGGACCATGCTGATGACGTAGGACCATCTCAGGATGCATCTGCTGAGGGCCAGCCATGGCTCTGCACCAAGCAGGCCAAGAACTTTCACGATCAAACGTCCACGCGCTGTCATGCACTCCACGGACAACTGGCAAACGTGTACCTCTTCCTTACTTCACTCATATTTTACTGGATTTAATGAGCCGAAGCCCCTTACATTCCACCTCAGAGGCATCCCAGTTTCACAGACAGACGTCGACGCTCAGAGCGACTGTGTGGTTGGACAGAGATGGCGGGGGGAGGGGGGATCCCAGTCTCTGGACAGTCCTGCTTTCACGGCTGGGCTGGATGTGCTGAAAGATTTTTAAAAGCAATTTGAGACAACCAATTTCCCTTTGTCCTCTCTGAACCCATCCTGGAAATATAATTATTAATTTGCAGCAGTACCCTAGAGTCGCACATAAACGGCTTTATGCTGCAGTCACCCATGAAGTTTGATTGTTTTATTTACTTCCAAGGAGATAAAGGCTCTCCCCGTACCCCATCTGTCATGGAGACCTTGCTTAAAAATCGCTCGGTGGAGACTTCCTACTCCAACGTGGAGATAAAAGGCAGATTTAAAATTCATGATGTGAATCTGTCCTAGGAGCTAATGGAGTGTGGCGGGGGAGGGGAGGGGTCTGCGGCGTGGCCAGCCAGGGATCGACTCTCTCTTGCCAGGCGTCTCATTAGAAAGATTAGACGCAGTGTCGTCAAATAGTGCTGAAGTTTTCGTCTTGCATTAGTGACTTAGTGTGATTGTTACCTCGGGCTTCCTCTGCTCCCCTTCCAGAGAAGAGGACGATTTCTTAGTCAGCATCGAGTGCAGTCCCCCGAGAATTCATCAGCACTAAGAAAATATTAAATGCTATTTCCAACGACCACCATGTGCTTGGTCAGGGGCCATCTTTGATAATGACGGCTTTAATTTATAGAAATATAAAGAATACAGCGGTGACACCAGGGATCAGGGATCCTATAAATCTGTCACCAGCAGCACGAATGAGCGCCGTTAAATGGAACTGAACTATAAATACATCCACGCATCTGCTCACGATGGGGAGCGTTTGCTAAAATAAAAAGAGCAAGAACCATGATCTTACTAGCAAGAGAAGCATCTTCAATCGGCAGGGCGCTCGCACCTTGAAATATGAGCCTGCTTTGCATTTTCCTCTCTTGAATTTTGGAAATATATTGAATTTGCTTCTTATGAAAAGGAACAGACACCATGTGTCTTGTCGGAGGCAATCCCCTCACACGCGAACATGCGCATCCTTTTATAACTTAAACAGCGATAATACCTCGGGTGAGATGTGCCCTGCTTCTTAGAAGAACTAGATTTATGATCTTATAGATAACCTAGTGCGTAATGATATGAAATGGCTGGGTAATCTTGTATTTTTTCCCTTTTAAAAAACACACACGTTTGCAGACTGAAAATAATATAATCTTTTTCTGGGCATGTTCTCTTTGTGTAAGAAAAGTCGTCTGCCCGCAGAGGCTGAAGGAAGACTTCTCCGTGGTTCTTTTTCTCTTTTGAAGGTACAGCTGTACGGGCTGCTTAGGGAAAGGCCTGCTGTGGTTTTGGTTTCCAATGCAACAGACTCGCACATAGGTCTATGACATGGAAGACGAGCCGATGGATCCCTCCCGCTGCACCTATCAGTGCACCAAAAGCCCTTCAATGTGAAAAAAAAATTTGCACAAGGCCATTTCTGGGATGGTAACCATACAGCCTTTTCACGGGGCGGGGGAGGGGAACTGCACCAGGATAGAGTCTCCACCAGCGTCGACACCACCTTTCAGATCTGTGAGCTGGAAACTTTTTATTGGCTTCTACGGAAAGCACAAAGGTTAAAAAAAAATAAAACAAATGAACAAATAAATGAATAAATCAGTAAGTCCTGATTGTACCAAGACATCCCACCACGAGGACTGGAAAAACGTTTGGCAAAGTATGGGCTGAGCAGCCAGAGGAACCTGGGTGTACAGGCACGTTCAAAAATCTAGACACGGACAAGTATGCTTGGAACCCCACTACCAGAGAGCAGAGACAGGGGGTCCGGGGCTTTCCGGAGGGCGGGGGCTCCATCAGCCTACACCAAATGGCCACTTCAAGGTTCAGCGAGCGATCCTGTCTCCAAAAGTAAGATGGGAAATGATTGAGGTAGACGCCCAGCATCAGCCTCTGGATGTGCAAATACGCATCTGTCGCCTCGCACTCACGCACGTGTGTGCACACAACATGCTTGCACATGCTTGCGCAGGGACTTTCCCAGGAGTAATGTTTACCTAGGAAAATCCCGGCAGCCACCGTGGGGGGCGATGCAGCGACCTCCCTTGGAAGTCCATGCTCCATCTGACCTCAGCACAGAGCCACGAGTGGAGGGAGGGGTGTGCTGAGGACATCAGACCTGTTTAAAGAACGCTGGACCCCCGCAGTCACCACAGCACCCTAAGGTCTCACTCAGCAGAACTACTTCCAGGACCTCTTTTAGAACAAAGGGTCCTGGCTTGGGGACCAGCTGAGACCAGTCACCACCCCCCTTCATCCCACCTTGGCCTTGTGAACAGCGGCTCAGCAGGTCGCTGATATGACCACATGACCAAGCTTAGGGGAACGAAGGGTTTTATTCTACCTTACGGTTCTCCATTGCAGTTCAAGGACCGGCTTGGCAGGAGTTTCTACCGGGACCAGGAGCCAAGGGAACTGACCACGCCGCGTCCCCAGGATTGCTGCGGGGAGCAAACTCGCCTGTCAGAAGGCTCGTCTGCTGAGGAAGGCGGAAGCGCTGAGCCAGCTTCCTCCATCCTGCCCACCTGCCCAGGGACCGGCCCACCTCGGGCTGCTCTCCGCAGCAGTTAGGCTGCCTCCCGCCTGCCCACGCAGGACGTGCCCGACCCCCGTTCTTCAGGGTGCCCAGAGCGCGCCCGCAGCCGTCAAGCCGACGACGCCTGCATCTGACAGCACCAAAGCGAACCACTGGTTTAGTGGGCAGCCACGGGCAGCCACAGAGCCTCAGAACCGATGCTTTTCTTGACTTTTTCAGCCTTCTCCTGCGCTCATCACGCTCTTCCTCCCAAACCCATTGCCCAGGAGCCTCGGGCCTCCCTCATCTTCTTCCGTCGCCCCGGGAAGCGGCCACTCGGGCCCTGCTGCCTCTACCTGCCATCAGAGCGGCCAGGCAAGGACCCGGCCCACAGCTGAGGACAGTCAGTCGGCCGTTGGGCACCATGATAGACAGGCGGGGTGGGTCCGTCTGGGTCCTGGTTTCAGAGGTTTGTCACAATGGCTGCTTGGTCCTGTGACGTGGGGGCACCAGGGTGGGGGCATGGGACGAGGGGCGTGGTTGCTGAGCACGGGCACAGAGAGACGCAGCCTGGGCTGCTTTTCAAGCTGGAAGGCGGTCCAGGAGGCGGCTGGGGCCGCCCTGGCAGCCGGAAAGCGTAGGGATGGGAAAACGTAGGATGCCAACGCTTTCTGAAGAACTTTATTTAACCTGAACGTGTGGCCCTCTGAGCCAAGTTTGAAGGACACATAAAGTTGTAATTGAGCTGCATAAGAGATAAGAAATTAGAGGGACTCCGAAGGGTGATGGCACTTTTCCAGAATGTTCCTTCCCTCTTCCAAAGAGTTTAGAATCAAAGACTTTTTCTAGCAGCTGAGATATTGGCCATTCCCAAGCTCTGCCCCCTGTTGCCTTTGGCCCCGTTTCCCATCCTATGGTGAAAGACCCACCTCGGGGTCCTGAGGGTGGTGCCCTGGGTCCCCGAGGGTCCCCTCAGCCGCTGTCATTAACACTAACCCACGCGCACAGCTGGTACACATCTCCCTCCTAACATCTCCATCCTAACATCTCCATCCTAACATCTCCATCCTAACATCTCCATCCTAACATCTCCCTCCTAACATCTCCATCCTAACATCTCCATCCTAACATCTCCCTCCTAACATCTCCCTCCTAACATCTCCCTCCTAACATCTCCCTCCTAACCACAAGGCTTCCTCGCGGTGTCTCCTGCTCCGGCTTCGCCAAGTTCCAGGCACTGGGCAGATTCTCTTGGTGAACTCGGTTCTCACCAGAAGCATGTTGTGTGAGGCTGCAGCTGCTGTATGTGTGCTTCTGTATGAGAGGCTATGACGAATGTGTGTGTGCTGGTGTGTGTGAGTCTGTGACTGGTGTGTGTGTGTGTGTGCGTGTGTGTGTGTGTGTGTGCTTGTGTGTGAGGCTATGACTAGTGTGTGGGTGTGTGTGCTTGTGTATATGAGTCTGTGACTGGTACATGTGTGTTGGTGTGTGTGAGTCTGTGACTGGCATATGTGTGCTTGTGTACATGAGTCTCTGACTGGTGTATGTGTGAGGCTGTGGCTGTATGTGTGCTTGTGTGTGAGGCTATGACTAGTGTCTGTGTGTCTGTGTGTGTGCGTGTGTGTGTGCTTGTGTGTGAAGCTATGACTAGTGTCTGTGTGTGTGCTTGTGTGTGAGGCTATGACTAGTGTCTGTGTGTGTCTGTGTGTATGCACGCGCATGTGTATGTGGAGCTGTGAGTGATGTGGGGCTATGGCTGGTGTGTGCGCACATGTGTGTGTGTGCACACGCGTGTGTGGAGCTGTGAGTGATGTGGGGCTATGGCTGGTGTGTGTGTGTGTGTGTGTGTGCGCTCACGCACGTGGAGCTGTGAGTGATGCAGGAGCTATGGCTGATGTGTGTGCACGTGTGTGTGTGCTCACACGTGTGTGGAGCTGTGAGTGATGCGGGGCTATGGCTGGTGTGTGTGCTCTGCTCAGTTGTTCCTCCTCATGGATATTAGTGGAAAGTCTGTGAGAAGGACGTACACTTGCCTGTTTTTGAAGTGGCTATGTGCATGTGTACTATATGTTTGCATATAGGTGTGCATGGCTACATAGGAGATGTGCTTATGTATGTGACATGTATGGCAGGTTGTGTGGAGGGCATTAGGTATGTGTGTGTTGATATAACATGTGGGTATATATGAGGTATGGGGGTTATATAGGAGTCTTGGGGATGCATGCATGTGTGTGTGGCTGTGTAAGCTGCCTGTACATGGTTTGTGGCAGCTGTACACATGATGTGTTAGCTGTGCATATGTGTGCATTGATGCAGGGTACATGTATATGTGGAGTATAGGCAGAGGTATATAGGATTTGGGGGATGTCACACGTATGTGTGTCTGTGTAGGATACCTATATATGAAATGGACGTGCATATAGATGCTGGATTCACATGTATGTGTACAAATGATTACGTAGGGAGTATGTGCTTGTGTAATGTAAGGTGCATGACACATATGTCCACATACATGTGCATGTTGATGTAGGCTGTGAATATGTCAAGTGTGGTTATATAGGGCATCTGTATAAGGAGTAAGCATGCGTGTGGGTCATTGTACATATACATATTGCACGGACATATAGGGTGCATATTCATGGAACATGTCTGCATGTGTCTCTATCATTAGTAGGCATGTATGTGCATGTGGGTGCTGAGGGTCTGCATGCGTGTGGCTGTGCAAGCTGTGTAGTAGGTGTACATATTGATGCATGTGGGTACACAGGGTGGATGTTTGGGGGTATTATCAGTGTGCATATATGCATAAATGGTTACATAGGGCTCTTAAATGTATGTGGAATGTATGTAATGGCTAATATTGGGACTTTGTATTCATGTGCATATGGGGTGTGTGTATGAGGGGTACACACTTGCATGTGGTATATGCACACATGGCTACGTACACACGTGTATGTGGTATATGCACACATGGCTATGTACACACATGCATGTGGTATATGCACACATGATTATGTAGAGTGTATGTGAGGGGTATATGTGTGTGATATGTGTTTACATGATTAGGTAAGGTGTGTGTATGAGAGGTGTACACGTGCATGCGTGTGTATGCATGGTCCTGTGGGGTATATGGGAGGTAGGCACACATGTCTGGCATGTATATGTTCATGCAGTGGAACATGCATGTGCTGTTTGGCTGTAAGCTTGTGGAGATCATCCAGCTCGAGGCCTCCCTCTCCTCCCTTCATACATTCTCTGTTCACTTGCTCATCTTCCCGCGCATCTGGAAGGCAGCCTTGAACCAAGTGTAGCCCGAAAGGTTATCAGTGAACAGGAGCGACCCCTTGTCTGCAGGTCTCCAGGAGGGAAGAGAAAATCCATTAATATAAGAAATACACAGAAGACGATTTCTGCTGTCAACAAATGCAAGGTAGAAATTAAACCATGAACCAGGGAGGAAGAAGAGAAGACGGAGGACTCGAGGCCCGGGAAACCACGGCAAGAAGGAGCAGGAGGCCAAAGGGACGCACTGCTGATTCTCACTTCCTGTCGACTGTTTTCCGGGCTCCCCCGGATGGGACCCTCGCATTGGGATGGGGTTATATTCTGAAAACCCCGACGCTAGCTGAAAATTCCATTAAGTCAAAAACGCTGACAGCACAGCGGCCTGCAGCGCATGCTCACCGAGGGCTCCACTTGGTCTCCCTGACAATCACGGCTGATGGCACTGCGGGTCCCACCGTGGCCCAGGGTTCCACACATGACAAGCCTGTGAGGGACTCGTGTCCACACGACCTGAGCCTGCGAGAGACACGGCGGACGTTGCCACAGTTCCGAATGCGCCAGAGGGAGGCGCCCCGGCCTGTGTGTACTAGTGACCCACGTTCATGCTTGCGTGTGGCGAGGGGAGTCATGCATGAGAGTGGCAGGCGCCATGCTCGTGAAAGGCAGCCAGGAAGACATGCGGCTGCAGCCAAAGGCCTCACCGAGCCCAGGGACGTCCACCTTCCGAGGCGAGCCCACATCTGTGCTCACAGCAGCCCGCACAGCAGCCCTCTCAGCCGTCACCCTGCTGCTTCCAAGGGCTCAGTACCTAAAACACGTGCCACACAAGCGTGAGGGTCCGAGTCCAGACCCCCGACCCATGTAGCCCTGGGCACAGCAGTGCACGTCTGTGATCCCAGCCTCCCTGTGGTGTGATCGCTGCAGACACTGGCAAGCACAGTCTGAAGCTACTTCGTGGTCTTTGGAAGGAAATTGCTGTCTCGAAGGTAACAGGCGAGCTGGGGGGTCTCACCTTGGTGCACTCGCAGGGTATCAGGCAGAGCTAGAGAGTCAACTTCCCATTTCAGAACATTCCCCCCTCTTTCCTTCAGCCCCCGCGCCCATGGTTTCTGGATGGGGCACCTGTTTAGATCGGTAGGGTGCTAAGTCTGGTAAGCGGGATCTGGTGGTACCAAAGCACACACGAGTCTTCAGACAGGTTCCCCAGTGCAGCCAACGCCCTCCCAGAGCCTCGAGTAGAAGCCACCGTGCCCTCGATGCCCTTGGGCAGGCGGCCTGCCCAGCAGCCTGCCCGCTGGGCCGCTGGTAGACCCGCAGCACAGGCTTGGCGTGACTCATCACAGCTCCTAGTACTGACCCGGGCCCGTTTCAAACATCTGCAAGACTGGACGAGCCAAGACAGGACCCGCATTGCTGACATCATTTCTCAAACGTCCTCCCTTAAACCAGGTCATAAGTCAGGGGCAGGTTCACGTAGAAGGTGGGGCCGCCGCTCTCAACCTAAAGGACTCTTTGGACTGCTGCTCTACTTGTAGATAATGAAGCCGTTTCCACAGGCCCGCTATCATCGCTGCTACTGAGCAGGTGAGGAGGAGGATGGGAAGCCACAGGCCTCTCTGGACTTCAGAGTAAATTCAAGGCCAGCCTGGGCAGCTTAGTGTCCAAATAAAACAAATTTCATCCAAGCCATGAGGGTATAGCTCAGTGGGACCCTAGGCTCAGTGCCCAGCGCAGCAAAATCTAGTTCTGGATGCGTGTCTCATATGCATGCAGTCAACGACCCCAGGAGAACCAGCCCCCCACCGTCTCCATGCACGTGTGTGTAAGGCCAGACCCTCTCTGCTCGTAAGCCTCGCTCTGGGCCAGCTCGTCAGTGAAGAATACAGAGCAGCTAGAGTCCAGATAACAAACAGTCCCCAACGTCCCCAACTAACGGAGTGAACATCCAGCTCTACCCGGTCCCGGGGGCGGGGGGGGGGTTGAGAATCCCATGGAGAGCTCTAATGCATTGATGGCTTTTTTTTAAGTTCTCTGAAACAAAGTCTAAACGGGGTTCCTAGCTAAACTTAGGCGCTCATGGCTACTGATCAAAAGGTACTGTTGTTATATTCATTAATATCGCACCTAAATGCCAGAGCAGGTGGCTGAGGGCGTGCGGGTGATCACTCAACTGTTGCAAAGTCCTCACAAAGGGACCCTCCCCAACACCCCCCGGGGAATATGTCCTGTGTCCCTCCTCCCAGGCCAGCTTCTGGGAGCAACAAGCTTCCTTTTGACAAAGTTCACAGGACCGGTACCCACAGGCTGGGAATCACACGGAGCCGTGCAAAGGTCCAGGGGCAGATCTGAGCTCTCAGACTGGAGCTTCACACAATGCTGGTGGAAACCTCGCACTCACACTTTCACCCGGGCCAGGGTGGAAGCCTCGCTCCCGGCCCGGGTGCGGCTTTCGGCTCCCTGGCCTCAGCAGCAGGTCGTCGCCCGCCACCCGGATGACTCACATAACACGGCAGCCCCTGCGGGTTGGCGTGCTCAGGAGACGCGGGCCTGGGAGGGCCGCGCGCTCTCTTTATAGTGTCCCTTCCGGCTCCCCACAGTCACGGTGCATAATGGGGTGCAGAGAGGTGCCTGCTGTAGACACGTGGATGAGCCCCATCTTCCCTGGGTTGGGTGCATCAGAGAAGTGACAACCAAAGCTGGTCCACTCTGCCAAGTACCCCCGAGAGGTAGAAGCACACGGGCCATGGCCTCTGAAGCCATCCTGTGACACGTGCTGACACGCGTGGCCAGCACTCCTCGAAATTCATGAAGCGGATGACAATGAGCATTCCAGGCGTGTCCTGTGTGCCGTGTGTGACGGCTATTGGGGCTGGTGTGCCCGTGTGTTGTAGGTGGGTTATGTGCATATGTGTGAATGTCATGTGTCTGTAATAGGTGTGGTGTGCATATGTGTGCTCATGTGTTTTTTGTGTGTAGTATGATGCATGTGTGTGCCATGGATAAGTAGTGTACATTCAACAGATAGTGTGCGTACATGAAGGTGGGGAGGGGATGTCTGTGTGGTGTGCATTGTAATAACCATGAATTTGGTAGCTCTCTAAAAAGTGGCCATGGCCCCCAGAGAACACCCCACCCATCGGCAACTCGCAGCCCACCCTCTGCAGACAGGCCGCTTACCTAGATAAGCAGGAAGCCTGGGAATGCACAGACATGACTCACAGAGCCAATTAGAGGGGAGATTTGCATTAGGGATCTAACTGCCTGTTTCAATTAGAAGCAGCAGCTCCCCATCCCCCGCTTTCCTTCCTAAGCAGAGGAGCAGAGTGTAGAAGGAGGATCACTGTGTACAAGCAGAGTTGGAAACCGGAGTCTCCTGCCTCACACAGCCGAGCGGGCGGAGGTCAAAGATACAGGCAGCACAGAAGCGTTTGAAGAACGCCAGGCAGAAGATAAATGCTTCCTTTCACTGGGGCGCTCGCTCTTGAACTGGTCTCCATCCCGTCTCTGGGAGACCCTTGCAGCCCCTCGCAGCTGTGACCTCTCTAAACTGCCAGCCCCAGATGAACTGATACTTCATCAATTTCGCCTGCACTGCATTTGCAAGCCAATCCCAGGAGGACGGCCAAGTGTGTGGAGCAACCGACCAGGGCCAGATTGCAGCGGAAGGTGGGGGGGTCTTCCCACGTTCTCCCAGGGGGCTGGGCAGCACGCCTAGGGGGCCTCGGGCCAGAGGAGGCGGATGGGCTGCTGATTATTCATTGTACATTTTTCATGAGGACATCTGTCCATGCTCCCCTGCTCCTAGTGTGTGTGTGCGTGTGCGTGTGTGCGTGTGTGTGTGCATGTGTGTGTGTGCGTGTGCGTGTGTGTGCATGTGTGTGTGTGTGTGTGTGTGTGTGTGCGCGCGCGTCCTCTCCTCTCTGTCCCTGTACTCAGCCCTCCTGGCAAGGCATGAAAGATGAGAGCGATTGGCCCTCAGTCACCATTAACCTGGACAGGGCTAATCCCGGGGTGTGTGGACCCCGGGCTGGGAGGGGGCTGGGCAGTGGGTGGGTCTTGGGCGCATCTGCCGGGGACAGTGGTGCCCTGGGCAAGGAGACAGTGAGTCCACTTGACCCCCACTGAGCGGCTGGCTCTGCCAGGCCCCAGCTGCCCCTGCCCACATCTCTCTCTCTCATGGTCCCTTGGGAGCAGCCAGCCAGCTCCCTGAGCTCAGCCCAGCCCAGCTCCACGCCAAGAGAAACTGGAGAGTCGCGCTGGGGGAGGGGAGTGATTCGTAAATAATAATCGCTCTGTGGAAATCCCGGCCTCTTACACGCATTAAAACCCTTTCTCCCTATCAAGTCGAACCAAGGGCCCTTGCTTCTCTCTCGTTATTGCGCCCAGCCGTGCCCATGCCCTGTCGGTGCCCCCTTTGAAGTGACATGTGCTCCGATTGATTTTCAATCTAGGGGCTGCCGCCCAGGCACGAGCCACGTGCGTCTAGTGGTCGCAAGGGCCCAGGCTACGCTCAGTCTGGTGCTGGGCTCTGGAGTCCACAGTCAGAAACAGCCCCGGGCACGGGAGATGTGCCAAAGAGCTGCTCAGAGCAGCGACATTCATTAAGAAACCCACCACCGTGCCCACCTTAGAATCCCACCTTTCTGATTAACCTGGCCCTTGTCCTCCGGGACCCACCGTGGGTGGTACGCCATGGAGCAACAGTGCCACCCAGTGGGCATCTCTGGAAGTGCCTCCCCACCCCCTCGGCCGTGGGGGAAATGACCGAGAAAATGAGGTGGTTTGAATCCCCCCAGCCCTGGCGTCTTCAAACAGTTATCCACATGAAAGGAGGTCTGCAATTGATTCAAAGCCACCTTGATGGGGGAAACCCGAGATTGCCCATAAAAGGCAGTACACACAGAGCAGGCAGGAATGTTCTTTGTTACACTGAGACCCCCCCACATCCCCCAGCCCCCACCCCAGCAGCTACACTGGGGATCAGGCCTTCAAGGGAAAAATAAAATGAAATATGTTTACTGAATGGATTAATCAGTCTGAATACATATGCGTGTGCATGAATGTGTGTGCAGGGGATATAAATTCACTATCTAAAGCAAACATCTAAACTACAGCCTTTCCTCTGGGGCCGGTTCCCTGGTCTCCCAAAGAGAAAAACAGAAGAAACAGCGCTGGGTTTGGAGTCAGGCCGAAGGCCGCGGAAATCTACCTGTGTGTCCACCCTGCTTTGGAAAACAACTTTCCTGTAGGCACTCAGTTTGCCTATCTGTGGCGAGGGACTGCCCGGGAGACTGGAGTCAGAATAAATGGCGGTCTCCTAGTGATTCGGTTTCTCTCTGAGCTTTGCCCACATGTTCATTCTGACCTGGGGACCCCCCTTTCTTTCCTCCACCAGAGCTCAGCTCCCCTCCTGGAGCCCTGTGCCTATGCCTCAGCAATGTTGAGGACTACTGAAGAGCCATGCAAACACAACTTCCGGTGAATAGGTTGGTTTCCAACTTTAAGATGTACCTGGATTGGGGACCAGGAAGAGGCTCAGTAGGTAAAGTGCTTGCCTCAGCCTTGAGGACCCAAGTTCACATCCCCAGAATGGATGTACAGTCACACACATCTGTAATCCTAGTCTCCCTCTGGAGAGCTAGGAGACAGAAATATAATTTCTGGTCATCTCATGTGCCAGCCTGGGGTACACAGAGCATCATCACCTGGGACTAGACTGGGGTACCCAGCACTGTCAGCTCATGGTCTAGCCTGGGGTACACAGAGCATCATCAGCTGAGATTAGACTGGGGTACCCAGCACTGTCAGCTCATGGTGTAGTCTGGGGTACACAGAGCATCATCACCTGGGACTAGACTGGGGTGCCCAGCACTGTCAGCTCATGGTCTAGCCTGGGGTACACAGAGCATCATCACCTGGGACTAGATTGGGGTGCCCAGCACTGTCAGCTCATGGTCTAGCCTGGAGTACACAGAGCATCATCAGCTGGGGCTAGACTGAGGTACCCAGCATTGTCAGCTCATGGGTTGGCCTGGGGTACATATGGCATTGTCGCTGGGCTAACCTGGGGTACATAAGCATTGACAAGCAGTAAGAGGGCCTGTCTGAAGCAAGGCAGAAGGTGAACACGAGATTGTCCACTGACCTCCACACACATGCCGTGGCACATGTACACCCACATTTGCAAACATGCACACGCACGCGCACACACACAATTAAAATCAGATGTTGATTCAAAAACAGAAAAGGTTATACAGATGCTTGAATCCAGAATCTGCCCTCACCCGGCTTCTTCCCCCTGAGCACAAGCAGTGCTTCTCAGAGAGATTTATCTCCCATCCATAAAATAGCACATAACAGGCAGGGAAAACACCAGTCATTTTCTTAACCCGTTAGTTACACCTAAAAACCTCACACAGCGTGCTATCTAAAGGTCACTCGAAAGATACTTAGTTTGCCGGGTCAAGCAGCATAAAGGCACTTGCTTGGGGATAAACCTCTGCAGGCTGAGGCTGCGGCGCATCTGTGAAGAGTTGGTGGCTGAGGCAAGCCCTAAGCCAGCCGGTGGGGGACTAAACGTCATGAAGTGCAGCCTGCAACTGGAAACATCTCTTCGCAGATCCTCAGATCCGCTGGGTGGTGGTTCCGCAGTCAGCCTTTCCCATGGGAACTGAATGTCTACCACCGCCAGAGAGTTTAACAGGCTGGGACAACCTGGCTGTCGTCCTCTTTTCTTGGGACACCAGATCTCTGCAGTGTGGCAGGACAGAGCTGCAGGCCAGTGCTGGGGTCACTCTGGTCACCACCTTGACAGCTGTCGCCAGCATCCCTGGAAACCTTGACTCTGAAGTGAGCACCGCAAGGGGACGGACGGCTCCCCAAATGCTAAGTTGTTCAAGGGGTCCTTCCCTGCCCGTTTGCTGTCTGCCAGCCCATTGCTGCATGTTTACTTCATGGCCCCTCGTGCGTCCTGGTGGGACATCTCCAGACCCGGATGTGCAGCATGAGACATGAGGATGTGGAGGGAAGGACCAGAGCCCCCGTCTGCTGCAGTGCGCATCAGGATTTGACCCTCCCCTTCAGAGCTCCGGACAAGGGCTTTGTGCCAGCACACGGTCTAACGTCATGGGGAAACACAGCGCTAGGTCCATGTGGAGCCCCAGACTGCAGCCGTGCACAGAGTCATGGGAGCCAACGGGCTGCTGGAGAGAAAGCATCAATGCTCATACCTGGCGGCGTGTCCCGTGGGCCATAAGCTGCCACGCAAGACAAGCACATGTGCACGTGCAAGAGTGGCTGGTAACCGGGGTAACCTATTGTTCTCCATTGGATTCTAAGCCTGCTCCACAGGAGGAGACCACGCCTAGTCCTACAAGCGTGGTCACAGCCCATGGCTGGGGAAGTCATGGACCCCGGGGGGGGGGGGAGGGTCTGCTACACTACAGTTGTTGTGCTAATTGAACACAGCATCTAAGTGCCTTTGGAACTCAGTACATGCTGGTACCCACTGCTGGCAGTGGGCAGGGGTTAGTGCAGACTCAGAGCTGGCCGAAGTGCTGAGAATAAGAGACTTGCGAGTACTAAGCAGGCGTCTATATTTCCCACTCCAAGGCTCAGGGAACAGTGCGGAAGAAGGGGCAGGAAGAATGTAAAAACTGAAGAATAGGAAGGATTGTAACATAATAGTTTCTAGACTTGTCATGGCTGTTACATCCATGAAATCCCAGAGTGGTGGCTTCTAGCACACAACAGCTCTCAACAGGGCATGAGGTGAAAGACGCCCGGGGGACAGAGGGCATACCTGCTCTTCAGTGGTGTAGCCACTAGTAAGGTGCCGGAGCTCAGGCAAGTAGCCCCACCCATGCAGGCAACTGAGGTTCAGGGGGTCGCACAAAAGCCAGTTGTGAGGATGTTAAAGTAGGCAGACCCTTGAGAAGAAGGGGTTTGTGGTTGGGGGAGGGGGTGAGAACATAGCAAAGAAACATTGATCAAAGAACACCCACACGCGTGCACACGCATGCACACACACTGGAGCACGCACACGTGCACATGCACACACTCATGTATCTCACGCACATAAGAAACCACAAAAGAATAAATAAAATTCCAGGCACTGAATTTTCTTTTTCTTATATATCAGTCAGTTGTTCTTTCAAGGAAATTGCAAAGTTGCAGCCCTGGGCCTTGGTGATGGCTCTTGCCTCCAAAACAAAAGGACCTGAGTTCACATCCCCAGATCCACGTGGAAACGCCTGGCAGGTATGAGGGCTGCCTGTAATCCCAGCCCTGAAAGACGGGACCTAAGAACCCCAGAGAAAGCTGAGTGGCCAGACGAGCCCTACTACTGTGCCCTGGGCTTCACTAGAGACCAAATCTCACAACAATAGAGTGGGAGAGTGACAGGAGGGTTCCTGCTGTCACCCTTGGGTCTCCACAGGCACACATACTCACTGCACTGGTGTGCATACACCCACACACGTCCACCACACACACACTCACACACTCCTGTACATGCATGCATCAACTCACACACAAACACACATGCACTGGTGTGCATACTCCCGCACACATCCACCACACACAAACACACTCACACGCACTCCTATACATACATGCATCGACTCACACAAACACACACATGCATGTGCTCCACGTATAAATACATGAAAGAAGAAAGAAGTCACATCCCCGCTAAAGGTTCACAAAGAGGCTTCAAGCTATGGTGCTGCTAATCTGAGACCTAAACAGATGAGCAACGCTGTTGTACGTTCCCATGACAGCAGCTCCAAGAGTCTCGCTGCCATGTCATGGCAGAATATCTCCCAGACACCCCGTCTAACTCTGTGCTGTGTCCTCTCTCCTTGGCAAAGCTTTCTCTGAAAGCAATGGCGAGCTAGATAAGACTCGGCGAACAAAGGACTTACGGCATGCGTCAGTTCATCTTCCCAATGCTAAATAAATACACGACGAAACAATTTAACGGAAGATGCAGCTTATTATTGCTCGTGATTCTCCAGTAGCCTGTTGTGCCCTGAACAGTTCAGCTTGGCGAGAGAGTTCATCACAGCCTCATGAGCCAAGGGAACCAGCCACAATGTACCCACGGGAACAGCTGAGAGAGGGGGTGCATTTCTAGCTCCTCTGTTTGCCAAAGCACAGCCAAGCATGGAGCCAGCCCTCCCCATCCATCCACTCTCCAGGAATCATCCCATCCACTGTTGGATGAGTCTTTCCACATCGATTAGATAGCGTTCCACAGGCTGTTCGGGACTAGCCTGCACTATCAGTTCTTCACGGATGGTCCCAAAGCCGCAGCCTTAAATTGTCACCTTGACGCCTGTGTCTAACAGGCGCACAATGTAAGCATAAGAACTGGCATTTGGATCGTCAGAACCCACATAAATGCCAGGTAGGCACTGAAACCTATCTGTAAAGCCAGCACTTGGAAGTCAGAGACCAGGGATCCCTGGAGCAAGCGGGCCAGTAGACTGCCTGCATCTGCAAGGTCTCCTTATATCAGACACTGCGCCTCAGTGCACAAGGTGGAGAAGGAAGGAGGGAGACTCGAAACAGTGACCTCCAGCCTCTGTTGTATCTGCACACATGTGCGCATACACACGAACACATACACACATAAACATGCACACACATGCAAAAAGAGTGATTGCTTTCTCATTCACTATTTTAAAATTGCCTTGAAGCTAAAGCTCGTTGTTGAGGTCATGGCCCATGTATGCATTTAGCTCTGCTCTGTGATCTTTCAAGCTCTGATTGGCGGGCTAGTGGCCCGTGATTAGTACATGATTCCCTTGTGTCACTTGCTTTGAGAGCATATTTTCTTTTCAGAACTGGTTTCTAGATCTCTCGACTCTTCCGAGTACCATCAGTATGAGGAGTCGTAAGCACCTGTGTGCCGCGAAGGTTCCTATTTACCTCCTATATCTTCGAAAGTAAAGGACGCTGAGCAGGAGCAAAGTGACAGATGCACCACGCGGTCAGGAGCCTACCACTGATGCTGGTGCTGCTGGACCAACAGATCCTCAGGGCTCCGACCCTTACAATCCTGTCCCACCCAGTTGTGTCAAGCAAGTGTTCGGCTGATCTCGGGGTTCGGCTGATCTCAGGGTGCGGCTTCTCCGACCTGCCTCCTCTGGAGATCACAAAGAGCTGGTGCTCGGTGTAGGCGATGAAGGTGACAGCAAGCGGCAGCAGCCCAGGCGTTCTAGAAACAGGCGTCTCCTCCTGCCCGTGGAGAAAACCTCCAGAAGTCATCATATCGCTTATTGATGGCCCGGCGCCTCCCTGCACTTGTTGCTTGCCGGAGGTCCCAGTATTCACATCGCCAGCACCCCTCGACTTTCTGCAGGAACAATTTTAAGGTTGAGCAGTTACGAAGGCTGGAGAAACTAAAGCTAGAGGAAACAATGTGCAAAGACACCTCGGAGACACAAGCCGCTGGTACACTGGAGACGCGGAGGGGGCGTGGCCCGCTGCAGCAACCGGGCACGCTGGAGACGCGGAGGGGGCGTGGCCCGCGGCAGCACTGGGCACGCTGGAGACGCGGAGGGGGCGTGGCATGCTGCAGCACTGGGCACGCTGGAGACGCGGAGGGGGCGTGGCATGCTCCCAGTGCCTGGCTCCAGCCACTCTGTACCCTTTCAGGAGGGATGTCTGCTGCCGAGTGAAGGCCCAGTGCCAGGCGCGTTGGCACAGCTGCTCTGTGCCAAGCTGGCTCGGAAGCTCACATTTATTTCAACAAGGTTCATATCTTAAGGAAAATTGGAGCTTGGGTATGTGTGAATTCATCTGGGACAGATGCTCCGTGCGCACACAAACACTCCAGCGTTTCTCAGCTTCCTCGGCAGGTCAAGAGACACCCACATCTGTTGCTGGAATGCCCCCCCTTTCCAGAAACCCTGTGGCGGAGTCAGACTTGGCTGTTACGAAATGGCAGGCAACTTCTGAAGGTAAAAGTCTACGCACACCTCTGCAGACTGGATGATTCGAAGTCGACTGGACGGCTGTGAGGGTCCGCCCTTCCCAGGTGGAGTCTTTCCTTTTTATTATTTTGAGAGAGGAACATGGACAGAGGGGAAGAAGGGAGGGAGGGAGGCAAGAAGGGAAGGAAGGGGAGAAAAGAGGGAGGGAAAGGGTCTACATGCCACAGCACCTACGTGAGGTCAGAGGTCACCAGATTTGCAGACAGGGCCTTACCTACACCCCAGGGATTTCTCCTGTGGGTCTTTGCTTGGGTTGAACAAGCACCGGCAGACCCCTTTACAAGCAGCCCCCTTCTGAGGAAGCTCCGCCTCCCACCCCCAACACCCTGGGACTTAGACTTCCAACACGTGGAACTTCGGGAGAACATTAATAAGAACCAAGCCACAGCCCCCTCGCGCACAGGTGCCCACCCAATCACCACTCAGCATCGACGGCCACTTCCTCAAGCAAAATCCTGGCCTTTCTTGAGGTTGAGTGACAGGCTCCCGTGACACGCACGCCCTTCTTGCTCGTGGGACGTGCTGCGTGGACGGCTGAGTTTTAGAAACTGGCTACACAACTGGATTTCCTTCTTCCCTGAATCTTCATCATGTGCCAAAAACATCCCTTGCTTGCTCCTGCACCTAAACAAGACCTGGGGAGCTAGAAGAGATTATTAGAGAAAGTGGCATCCCAGATGAGCCCAGAAGGTGGGGGGGGGATGCTTGCCAGGAAAGCAGAGATCTGTCCATGTTGCCTCAGGCGCATTGTGGTCCGTCCTCAGGATGCCCCATGCCCTCATTTGAGCAACAGAAGACAGAGGCCCTGGGTTGTCAGGGACGACACAGCTTCTGCAGCTATGCTGATATCATCTCTTGCAGCCTCTCCCCTGCCTCAGCTGCCTGGTAAGTTCACCATGGGGTCCTGTTGCCGACCCCCAAGAGGAATCAGAGAAACCCGGGATCCTCCCTCCTCGGGATGCAGTAGTGACCACAAACACATTCCTGGCACCAACTCTCACTGGGTGGTGACTGCCAGGGGCAGCTTCCACTAGAGCAGCTGCGCTGCGTGGCTCAAAGAGAGGCCATGGCACCTGGAAACAGCTGCTTCCTGCACCTGCTGTGATGAGGTCTCAGCATCTGCATTTCCCTCCGGGGAAGCAGATGCTCCACTGGCTGCTGGCCAAGCTGGTACATCCTCCCGCAGTAGCGGGTGCTGGGCCGGTGTGCCCAGCAAGGTCAGCGCGGCTCAGCAAGGTCAGCATGGCTTTCTCAACTCCCATTTCTTTAGACCTTGACGGAGGAGAAGATAATGGAATGGAATGGAATGGAATGGGAGGAGAGGACAGAAGAGGAGGAAAAGAGAGGAGAGGAGAGGAGAGGAGAGGGGAGAGGCGAGGGGAGGGGAGAAGGGAATAGTCATTTAAGGTGTGAAGAGGATATGTTGGGAAGGCAGCCTGACATTCCATCACATGTGTGACATTTCCTCTCTCCTCTGACCATGGTTCATAGGAAGTATCCAGCTCAGCTCTCAGACAGCTTGCTCGACAATCACCCCTTGAGAACTGAGGGTCAGAGGATGTTGGACGGAGAAGGTGAATTAGAAGAAATCAAGCAGTTGTCCAGCCCATTAGCTCAGAATATCCCATGTGACGAAGGCCCAGGCCACAGGGATGAAGAAGCAGAGGGTGTGTCCTCTCCTGGTCACTAGCCAATCCCGTTAGGCAGGCTGGCTGGTGAGCCTGGGATGGGATGGGAATCTGCTTGTTTAGCAGCTGGGCAGAAAGCGTGGCTTCTACAGGGCAGCTCTGTGGCTTCCTCAGATCAAACAGGCACGTGAGTTGAGTTGCCTCCACCAGCAGAGAGACACAGAATGACCCACACTCCGTGCCCATGGGCAACTGTACGAACTGTTTCCAAGACAGCTGTGGCAGGTGATTCTCCTTGGGCATCTATTTGGGAACTGGGGAGATGCTTGGGGTTAAAACTCTTGCCTTGCAAGCAAAAGAACCCAAGTTCAGATCCTCAGAACCCACATAAGCATGGCAGACAAATACGCAACAGCCTGCACCTCCAGCCCTGGAAAACGGAGCCTGGGAAACCCCAGAGCAAAGCAATAAAGAGGTAGAAAAATCCAGAATGATTTCCAACCTAGTGTGCACACTGAAGTGCTCTCTTGTACACCACACACACACACACACACACACACAGGAAAAAAAGAAGAGAAATATCTATTTCCTTAGATGGCGAGATCAGTGATACACCAAAGAGAGGATTCTGTCCAAAGCTGGCTTGCTGAACCAATGAAGATACTGGGTGACTCTCGAAGGCATGGGAACACTCAAAGCAGCTACCACCACCCAGGAGCCCTGTGGACAGTTTAGAGCAGTAACAGCACCCCAACCAGTCCTGGGAGGAGGAGGCCCTGCCTGCTCTGCCCTCCAGGTGCCCCTGGGGTCTCGTGTGGGTCGCCCAGCTGCGCTGTCTTATGTTGCTAATGTTCACGGTCAGCTGGAAGGGCACGGTCCATTTCCAAGCAGGTTCAGACAGTCGCCATCACTCGAGGGCCAGGCAAGGAGACGTTCATTCTGCTTCTCCTTGATCCTTGTCTCCTGCGAAGTGTAGCAGCTCTCAAGTGTCACTTTCAGTCTGACTGCTAGGAGGCTGGGCACTGGGCACGCTGGGCACTGGGCATGCTGGGCACTGGGCACGCTGGACACTGCACACGCTGGGCACTGGGCACACTGGTCCCTGGGCACGCTGGCCACTGGGCATGCCCGTAATGGATGTGGGAAGACTCAGACCACTTTGGGCAAGATACATTCCCTTCCGTGGGGTCCAAGGCTGAGTGAGGGGGAGGAGGGAAACAGGACGACCATCTGCATCGGCCTTTGCTCTTGCTCTGCTGTGGTCATCACATGACCGCCTGCTTCAAGATCTTGCTGCGGTGATTTCCCACCATGATGGAACGGAGTCAATGGAGCCCTTTTCCCCTATGTGCCTAGGCTGCACACTCTGTTTCAGCTCTGGGTCATGAAACTACATATTGGCTTTCAGAAGTCTTTGGCCCTAAGATTGTTCCTTGGTCTACAGTTCATCTACAGTTCATGCGACTTCTAGGGTTTGACACCAGGGGTATCCAGCACGTGTCTGCACGCCCCCTCCCACACATGTACGCCAGTGTCTCTCCATCCCACCCA
>JALPQD010000437.1:660035-865035 GCA_023101885.1 Typhlomys cinereus | reverse complement strand
ATGTGCACATGTGTGTGCAGGTGTGTGTGCGTGTTTGTGTGTACAGATACATGTGCATGTATGTGTGAAGGGTGTGTGTACAAGTATGTGTGCTATGTTTGTACTGGGGTGTGCAATGTGAGTACTGGTCTGTCCGTACGCCACAGGTGTGAGTACTGGTCTGTCCGTACGCCACAGGTGTGAGTACTGGTCTGTCCGTACGCCACAGGTGTGAGTGCTGGTCTGTGCGTACGCCACAGGTGTGAGTGCTGGTCTGTGCGTACGCCACAGGTGTGAGTGCTGGTCTGTCCGTACGCCACAGGTGTGAGTGCTGGTCTGTCCGTACGCCACAGGTGTGAGTGCTGGTCTGTCCGTACGCCACAGGTGTGAGTGCTGGTCTGTGCGTACGCCACAGGTGTGAGTGCTGGTCTGTGCGTATGCCACAGGTGTGAGTGCTGGTCTGTGCGTATGCCACAGGTGTGAGTGCTGGTCTGTGCGTATGCCACAGGTGTGAGTGCTGGTCTGTGCGTATGCCACAGGTGTGAGTGCTGGTCTGTGCGTATGCCACAGGTGTGAGTGCTGGTCTGTGCGTATGCCACAGGTGTGAGTTCTGGTCTGTGCGTATGCCACAGGTGTGAGTTCTGGTCTGTCCGTATGCCACAGGTGTGAGTACTGGTCTGTCCGTATGCCACAGGTGTGAGTGCGTGCTCACACACATGTATGTGCATGTGGGCATGACAGGACGTGCTCAACTGCTACGTCTCAAACACTATTTACTCCTCTTGTTCTCTGTGTTCCAGCATCTCTCGCTGCAACCTGCAGCACAGCGCTTCCCTGTTTTCCTGGCATAGGAACATGAGCCATGCACCCCCATGCTGGGCTTTTATGTGGGTGCTGGGGACTGAGCTCAGGTTGCCGTGCTTGAAAGACAAGCGTTTCTGGCTGAGCTGCCTCCCCAACCTGGAGTCTTCAAGGTTGAAGGCAGCCGTGGAGAGGTGAGCCGGAATCCGGAAAGAGAGGTTCCACCCTCAGTGAGCAGTGGCCGGAAGCAGGGTGTCCCCGGCACATCCCTTGCCGGAGCAGTGGCCAGAAGCAGGGTGTCCCTGGCACATCCCTTGCCGGAAGGCGTGTTGCTAGCAGAGCCTGCAGCTCCACGGTGAATCTCTCAGGCATTAGCAGAGCGCTCAGGCGTCCCTCGTGGAATTGCAGCTCTATTATGTAATTGAGTACACATCACTCCTTATTTCCACGTCGTTAGCTTGGAGAAGGCTATTTCCAAAGCACTGAAGTACGGAAGAGCCGCTCAGAGACAGAAGAGTCGGGAACCCAAATATGAGTGAGGGGCAGCCGTACTCTGAGCGACGCGTTCACAAGTCATCTGGGATAATTAGCTGGGGCTGAGACGAGACGGGGTGTTCCGCTTCCATTTTTACTGCTGTGTGGGCAGCCGGGATGTGAATCACCTGTCGGAGCCCGCGAGACTGTGCTCCCATCCCCAGGGACACAGGAGGCCTGACAGCCTCCCACAGATCCAGAAAGGCTCCTGGCAGTGAGCGCTGGCCCTGGGGGCCATCAGGAAGGAGGGGGCTCTTCTCAAATATCTGTCCCGCTGTTTTTGAATGACAACCCCAAACCTGTTAGCGACTGAACAAACTATGGAAACGGTCAGGCAAGTAAACTACTAAGATTCAAATCCTGGGGGCGGGCGGACGAGTCAGTCAGTAAAGTGCCTGCTGCACAAGCTAAGGTCCTGAGTTCAGATCCCCAGCACCCATGTAAAAGCCAGGTATGGCAGCACGTGTCCGTAAGCCAGCACAGGGGCAGCACGTGTCCGTAAGCCAGCACAGGGGCAGCACGTGTCCGTAAGCCAGCCCGAGGGGCAGCACGTGTCCATAAGCCAGCCCGAGGGGCAGCACGTGTCCGTAAGCACATGGAGGGGCAGCACGTGTCCGTAAGCCAGCAGGTGGACAGGGCAGATATGGTTGTATCCCTGATGCTTACTGGCTACTTAGTCTAACTAACCTATTTACTCGACAGCTTAAAGACACCCAGTCTCAAAAGTTAAGAACAAGAGAAGGTGCTCAGCCTCACTCTAGCTTCCTCATGCACCGTGTGGACTCCTGCCTGTGTAGACACACGCAAGCACTCACTCACACACACACACACACACACACACACACACACACACACACAGATTTAAGGAACTCCACTCCCTATAGAGTCCCTGGCAGACACTAGTGCCTGTAACTATGAACTCCTCGACTATTACACGTTTCCATGTGTTATGGTTTGAAATGTGTCCCCCACAGTCTCATGTGTTTGGCACGGTCATGGTACCTTGAGAGGTGGAGCCTTGCTGGAGGAAGGCAGTCACAAGGGGTGGGCCTTGAGGTGGATGAGTCCCACCCTACCTCCAGGAGAAGTCAGCCTTTGCAGCAAGCAGTCTGCAGCTCTTAGCTTGCAAGATGTCTGCGGTGACTTAGCCTCCTCCAGCTTTGGCCAGCCAGCCATGGCGCCTCTGCTTTGAGAGACTGTACCTTCCCTCTGGAACCGTAAGCTGAGTAAACCTCCCTTTCTCCCTTAAGTTGCTTGACTTTGAGTGTTCTTTCACAGCAACAGTTCAGAGTAACCGTTACAGGATGTAAGACCCTCTTAACCTTTTCCAGCAGATTTAAAAGCAGTGGTGGTCGTCACTGCTGTTGGAAGTTGAGGGTCCTTGGCACAGAGAGGGGAGTCTATGCCTCCCTCTGGACACCAGCAGGAGGCTCGGCAAGCAGGGTAGGAAGCAAGGCTGCGCAGAGGGGGACCCCAGGAATGTAGAAGCTGTCAAGGCCGTGGGATGGGGGTGAGCAGCTCCTCAGGGGAGCAGAGACGGCAGCTGCATGGCCTAGGGACCCCCAGAGGGCAGCTGTGCGGGACCCTGGCACGGAGCAGAGGGCAAAGTTGGTGCCTGGAGATGAAATGTTGGTGGAGGAGCAGCAATGTGCAGAGGCCACGCCATGGGTGTGCACGTGAGGGGAAGGCAGGGGATGGGCCGGGGACCTCTCCCTCTCCACAGCCCTCCGTGTGACATTGCGGTGCCCCCCACTCCGTGGCTTCAGTGACTCTATGACCCGTGGGCAACGGGACCCATCGTCGCCCGTGGCATGGTTGGTACGGCATGGTTGGTACACAGATAATCCCTGTCATGCCTCCAGCTACATCAGCTCTAAACCCAAGAGCCACGTTGAGCAGCTGCTAAGGAAGGTCTTGCCAAGGTCGCCACCCACGTGTCCTAGAGAAGTGACCGTAGCCCTGGCTGCCAGCGGACGCTCAGGATCAGGGCAGAGAGAGGCGTGGGTGGGAGGAGCCAGAGAGGCGTGGGTGGGAGGAGCCAGAGAGAGGGGCGGGTGGGAGAAGCCAGAGAGGCGCGGGTGGGAGGAGCCAGAGAGGCGCGGGTGGGAGGAGCCAGAGAGAGGCGTGGGTGGGAGAAGCCAGAGAGGCGCGGGTGGGAGGAGCCAGAGAGAGGCGTGGGTGGGAGGAGCCAGAGAGGCGCGGGTGGGAGGAGCCAGAGAGGCGTGGGTGGGAGGAGCCAGAGAGGCGTGGGTGGGAGGAGCCAGAGAGGCGCGGGTGGGAGGAGCCAGAGAGAGGTGTGGGTGGGAGGAGCCAGAGAAGCGTGGGTGGGAGGAGCCAGAGAGAGGCGTGGGTGGGAGGAGCCAGAGAGAGGGGTGGGAGGAGCCAGAGAGAGGCGTGGGTGGGAGGAGCCAGAGAGGCGTGGGTGGGAGGAGCCAGAGAGGCGTGGGTGGGAGGAGCCAGAGAGAGGGGTGGGAGGAGCCAGAGAGAGGCGCGGGTGGGAGGAGCCAGAGAGAGGCGTGGGTGGGAGGAGCCAGAGAGGCGTGGGTGGGAGGAGCCGTTACTATGGCTGCCAGAGCCACGGGAGACCTTGTTTTCTTCTGAAATCCCCCTCCAGGCCACGGGCAGAGCAGAGCGCACCGGTGAAGCAGAGGAAAGCTACCAAACCAGAGCCAAAGCTGTGAGCACCACTTGGGCTCCCTGGACCGTGGGCTCCCCCGGAGGGCGGGGTCCCATCCTGGCTTGTCAATCATCCCACGTGGCAGAGGGGCATAGGATCCCGGCACCCGGTGGGAAGTGCCACGTGTCTCCAGATGGAGAAAAGCATCCTGAGAACATGTTATGGAAGGGCGTCTCTGCGCCTCTTGGGGTCCTGGGAATCCAGTGTTGAAAAGACCTGAGCTGTGGGAGGAGAAATAAGGAAAGAGACAGAGAGAGACATCGCGCCGCAGAGACAAATCCCCCAGCGATTTCTCCTGGCAGCTAAAGCAGCGCGTGTTTACCGCTGCCGGATGATTCCGGGAGACACAACAAGCGAGTGTGGCCGACACCTCCCTCCCCGTCAGTCACACGCGCGCCGTCTCTCACTTTTAAACCCCGTAATTAAATCTGCACGCGTTGAGGCTGCCGCTACTTCTAAATTATACCTAATGAGGATCCTTCCCATCCACAGCGCAGGGCGCCTGGCACAGAGAAGAAGGGGAAGTCAAGTCCCTCCGGGGATGCGCACAATCGTGCGCGCCAACAGATGCGAGTCAGGGCGAGAACGAGCCGGGGACAGCCGCGCGGACCTCCGGTGCTGCACAGCATGAAGTCGGGATGAATTTGCTCTATGGAACTCATGGTTTCCAGAGACCCGACTCCTGCTTCGTCCCTGGCAAGTGTGTGACCCTCAGTCACAGCCTGGGCGGGGCCCCATGGATAATGTGCAACTCAAGAGGTCCCACACCTCCCTGAGGGACTGATGAGGCTTCATCCTGATGGGGGAGATGCTTTCCTTAACAGTTACCGCTGCTGTATGAGTCATGCTGTAGCAAGCGCCCAGACACAGCCATCAAAGCCCACGTGAAGCTCAGCGCAGTGGACGCTCATGCAAAAAGACAAGAAAATAGGAGGGAGATTGGCGGGGAAGAAAAGAGGTCATGGGAAGAGGAGGGAGATGGGATTGGAGGGGAAGGTGTGAAAAATCATAAATTCACTACAATCGTGTATAAAACTAAAAGAATAAAAAGTTAACTTAAAAACTTGAGCAACATTTCACCTGTCCTTCTAAAGGAAAAAATCCCGGGACTCATTCCTTATGGGAAGAACGAGGAAGGCATTGGGGGGAGGGGCTGTGTTTGATGAAATAAGTACAGCAAGGTGGTGTGAATATTGGAGAAAGGGTACCCCGAAGATGGGCACGTGAAACAGCGCCCATCAGTCACATCATTAGATTGACGAATCAGAATCTTCAGTCAACAGCAGTCTCACATCCTCAGGTCAAAGACTGGCTTCCCGCAGAAATCCATCCCAATCATGGTTGGACTGGTGTGGCAAAATGCCCACTCCTTGTGAACCTTTGCCCCGGGATAGAGTCGTGGCTTCTAATCTCCCACGTGACTTGTATCTGCACCAGCTCAACACACCTCAAGTGGAACTGGATTGGCGGCGCTTCTCTGCTCTTCCCTGCCCATTCCATGGGACGCTACCAACAGTGATCACGCACACGAGTGTGCATGCACGCAAATGTACACTAATGTGTTACTGCTCCTGTGTGTGCAGTTCCCAGTGCACGCAGCGACTGGGCCCTGAGCAGCGCTTGGCTCCCCTCCCCCTCCGGGGCTCCTCTCAGACCCTGACGCCCACTCGTTTCTCTGCGGCTTGTGTATCAGCCTCTTTTAACGCAAGCTCCACTTCTGACCCCGGTCCTTCCCAGAACCCGTTCCCCGGGCAATGCGGTCCAGCTGGAACCAAGAATATGCAGAGGAGTGTTAAAAAGTGGGGATGTCCTGTAGATGCCAGAGCCACAGGAACCCCCAAACAAGAGGATTCCATCAAGGTGGACCCTGGCCAAGTGCATGGCTCATGGCACACTCCCCAGACAGGCACCGGGACAGCTTCAGCGACAAGCAATCAATAGACTGTCTCGAAGCGAAGGACGAATGGAAAGCAGATAGAGGAGCTGCAGCATTGTGGAAAACAGCACTCATCGATTTATGACATGACTGAGAGAATCCTCTAGAAACTTATGGATAGCCATGAGCTGGGGCAGGGAATGCGACTTAGTGGGTACTTGCTTATATCTCCAGCACCGTCTAAGCTCGGGGTTCCAGTTTCTCTACTGCAGCTGATTTGCACACATGACCAAACAGTTCAGGGAAACAAAGTAAACCCTCGCGGATGATTGTTACTTATGCTTCTTCAGCCCAGCAGGAGAGTTCATGCCAACATGGGGCCAAGGGAGCCAGGCATACCATCTCTAGCCACACAGGAGCTGAGAGGGGACACACTTGCTAGCATTCCCGTATGCTCGCGTGCCAGGACACTAAACCAACTCTTCCCATCTTACACAACCGCCCAAGATGGTCACACCCTCTATGGACTGGGCCCTTCCACATCGTTAGGTGATCTCACAAGATCGTCCTAATGAAAACGCTCTTCATAGGTGTGACTAAAGGTGATATCCACCTAACTGCCACTCCGGGCGCTACTGACTCACACCTGCAGTGCCAGCTATCTGGAAAAGCAGAAAAGAAAGATCATCTTGGGCTACGTATCAAGTTAAAGGTCAGCCTGGGCTACGTGACACCCTGTCTCAAGAAAAAAGACACCCAAAGAAATAAAATGACATTGTGGGTTGATGAGAGACGAACACAGCTTAGACTCCAAAGGCAGAAGCCACTTCTCTCGTTCTCCAGAATCTGCAGAGACACAGGTCAGATGTTGTGCTATAAGCTTCCCAGTACTCGAGTAAATACTTAAGGTATTCCCAATACTATAATAAATATTAGAGATATTCCCAGTAATATTAGAGATATTCCCAGTACTGTAATAAATATTAGAGATATCCCCAATACTGTAATAAATATTAGAGATATTCCCAGTACTATAATATTAGAGATATTCCAGTACTGTAATAAGTATTAGAGATATCCCAATACTGTAATAAATATTAGAGGTATTCTCAATGCAGAAATAACTACTTGAGCTAGACAACTCATAAGAGAAGACTCATTTGGGCCCGAGTATTGGCGAGGTCAGCCTGGATCCTTCAGTCCCTTCCCGTCCCCTTCAGCTGGGCGCAATGCCACATGTCTCTGGTCCAAGCTACTTGGGCTGAAGCAAGAGGGTCAAAAGACAAGGACCTGTAGAGGTGATGGAGGGACCTCAAGGCCACCCCACCATCTCAGCAACACTCTCCCTCATACGTACACTAAGAAGAAGAGCAGTTTCAGGATATAGATCAGTGGTAGAGTGTTTGTCCTGGGTTCGATTCCCAAAGTCACAAAAAATGAGTAACCCCCATATGACCTCAACATGTCCAACCAAACTCCACAGCTTAAATCGCCCACTGCTCCAATGACTCCAAGCAAGAGACCAAACTCTTTGTGTTCGGACCTCGGGGTCATTCTAGATCTAACTTTAGCCACTCAGTATCTCATGCAATAACAGGCCGATGGTGAGATAGGCACTCCAAGAGACACACTGAGCTTATCCCTCTCTGTCACAAATAGTGATTAAACAGCCACAGCCCATGCGACACCACCATGGTCTATGCAGCATACAGTAGTTGCTGGAATATTCTACATTATAGACCAAGACTCCAGCAAAGGCACATGTACCCGAAGAGGAAGCCTGATCCCCGGCTAGAAGACAACATGCTACACTTTGGGGAATCCCAGTGGGAATACTGACAAGGCTTTCAACAAAGTGTATAAAGTACAAAGATGTCCTAAATGAAAGATTATAGAGCAAAAGTCCCCAGTAATGTGTGCAGGCATGCGTGCATGTGTGACGTTCTGGCTGCCATGTGGATGTTTTCTTCTTAGGTGATGAGCTGCCGCGGCCAATCTTCAAGAGAGATCATGTGCCTGAGAGCGAGGAAATACCACTCTTGAGAAAGTTCATATGGTTTCCAGTGTTTTGCCTCCATGAAATCCCAGTCCACAAAGATGTACCATTCACAGTAAGAGGCCAAGAGGATTCCCAGCTAAAGTGGACTGTCTAAAGGTAAGTGTTGTCGGCTCCTAACTCCAGGTCGCTGGCAGAATTCCTTTATTCACACACATGGAGGAGATCAATGTTGCTGCTGTTACTTCTTCCAGAAAGTCAGATCCGAGGAAGGCTTCTACTCTCGAAGACCCAGATCGTGTACTGAAACCCAACTCCTAACTAACCTTCTTCGGGTCCTGGTCACAAGTTGTACAAAAATCAGGCATCTGAGCTCGGCGTTCCGGGGAACACCTGTCACTCCAGCACTCAGGAGAAGGAGGAGAGGGAGGACCAGAGTTCAAGCTCATCCTCAGCTGTGTGCCAAGTTCAAGGCCAGCCTTAGTTACATGAGACCATGGCTCATAAACAAAGCAAGGTTTAACAAGAATATAAAAGAAATAAAGAAATCTCTCAAAATGCCATATGAGATAAGGGAGATCTTTTCATTTCTTCACGGTGTGATGAATTTATTCAGCGTGTGTGTGTGTGTGTGTGTGTGTGTGTGTGTGTGTGTGTGTGTGTGAAGTGTGCCCGCACCTCACTCAGACAAGAAGATGAGCAGCACCCACATCTTGTCCTCACCATCTACCCTCCTGTTGCCCACGAGTATCTCAGAGCTCATGGGACGTCTGAGGTTTTCTTCTTCAAGGGCGACGACTCATGATGCTCTCGTACCTGATATCCAGGCACCAGGTCTGCGTTGGCAGGCGACGCATTTCAACACACCTGAAGTTTTGCCCTCAACTTTTGCAACAATGTGGTTTGGTTCTTTCCTGAGAGTGCAAATGAACACAGGCGTCCCAGGTTATTCTCGAAGTAAAACTCTTTTAGCTCTTCACCCTCCGCCGTCCACGTGGCCGTCCCCAGCCGTCGGCGCATCTCAGCATTCTCAGCCAAGGTCAAAGTGCGGCTACCCCATCCCTCCTGGGTTTCCACCATGTTGACTTCAGGACTACTAATTATTGGTGCATGTGGAAGCAGAGCCTGCACAGGCCAATATATTCTTCTGTTTACGGCTTGGAATGTTAAGAGGGATCCGCCAAGCCCGCTTGACAAACAGCAGCCTGGGCTGGCATAAATCAAAGGGCCAGGGGTTCCTTGGGCCTGTGCGTAGTTTTATTGGCATATTGTGAAATAACTGGACTTTGGCCTTCTACTAGGTAAATTGCAAAAGCTAGAAGTCAGCTTTTAAGAGGTCACATCCACCATTCATAACCAGGCGGCTAGGCCAGGACACAGCAAAGGTGCGGTTAGAGCCACTCAGGAGAACAGAAACTTGCAACCAAGAATGTCCCTGGAATGTCAGGGATCTGCATGCTGGCAGGGTCCCCCCTGCTGGGCGGGTGCCCTGGGGTGACCACCTCCTTTCCAATGTATCCAGCATTTCCACCCTCCGTCAGCTCCCTTCCCCCTCACGTCTGCTCTCACGTGAGGCAGCAGGATCGCCCCAAGGCGAGAACACAGGAGCGACAGACAGCAAGGGACCAGGATCCAGAGCCTTCCGGGGTGAGTCAGAGCTGCCTGAAGGCGGGCCGCGGAGAAGCAGACCTGAGAGGTCGATGAGTTCTCGGCCTAGGTGGAGTCAAGATTGAGTGCAGCAGAAACCCCAGAGCTGGTGAAATCTAAGTGGCGGAGGAAATCCAAGAAGAAAAGCAAAGCAAGATGAAGGATCGAAAAAACCAGCAAAGCCTCCTGCTCGGGTGGGCACTGATGGTGACACGGTCCAGGTCCTGGAAGGAGCGGATTTGACTGGCTGTGAAGAGGTGACAAGCTTACCAGGAAGCGCTGTCCTCAGATCTGCTCAGCGTCGGGAAGACCCACGTCCGCGTCCTGACGGAGGTCCCTGTGGCGTTCCTAGCGTGGAAGCTGGATTCAGGTGTCCTCCTGAGAACCGAAGGTCAAGCGCAGGGCACAGGTGGGAAGCATTAGCAGCTTAGTTAAGCCCTGATCGACCCCGCAGGACACTGTCAAATGGACGAGGGAAGGCCTGGCCCATGGTGGGCGGGCCTTTCTCATAGGCAGATGGATAAGATGGGGGGATTCAGGGAGCTGGTATCCTCTGGTACACTTAGACGTGTCTGAAGGTGAGGTTTGCCCTCTCTCAGAAGCTCTGTGGTATGGCGTGGCCGGGTCCTGCTCATGATATTGGTAGGCACCGCTTTCTAAGCCTAAGAGCTGCCACTGAGCAGTCCTAAGTCGGATAAAATCCCTTGTTTCCATGAGCTATTTTTCCGGGAATTTATCACCAGCATGACAATAGTGACGGATTCTGGGGACTCCCAGGTTTAGGGTTCCTGAAAGCCCCCCTGGCTGCCGATAGTGTAGATGCTGCAATGCCATGGGGTGGGGGTGGGGGGCTGCTTCTGGTGACGATGCGGGCGGCGTCTCTGGCCAGGTGACAAGAGGGAACAGCGTGGACCCAGCACGGGCACAGTAAGGACAAAGTGTTCTGGCTGCAGCCGTGGAAGTGAGAGGTGGACCATCCGAAGACAAGAGCTATGTGAGTCTGAACCCCAGCAAGTGAAGAGGAGTCTGTCAGCAAACCGGTGCCAGGGAGTCGAGGGAGGACTAAGGTTACTCTTCTGCCTCTAGCTGGGGCCTGGCTTCCCTGGCCGACGCCCCTCTGACTGGTGGCTGGATCCGCCTGGACAGCACTGGACTTCTGGCAGCAGGTGGCGTGGAGGGACCCCGTGCGTGGAGGGACCCCGTGGCGTGGAGGGACCACATGGTGTGGAGGGACCCCGTGGCTGCTTCAAGATGCAGCTGAAGGAGGAGGTGAAAGGCAAGGGAGGGTGGGGCACAAGTTCTGTGGTGGTGAATGTTGATTATTGATTGAGCTTCAGACTATGGGCCAAGGTGACCCCCAGACTGTGGGCCAAGGTGACCCCTTTGTTCCTTCATCTGTTCTTGTCATGTGTGCTGCTGTCACTGCAGCGGTGAGAAAAGCAACTGATGCACATCGGCAAAAGCCAGAGACGGTTTGCTTTTGCTCTGAGCCCTGGCTGAGGAGCTGTGGTCACAACCCACAGAGAGGAGGGTCCAAGGAAGAGCTGTGTGAGCAAGAGGAGGAAGAAGAGGAGGAAAAGGAGGAAGAAGAAGAGGAGAAAGAAAAGGAGGAGGAAAAACAGGGGAGGAAGGAGGAGGAAGAGAAAGAAGACGGAGAGGAAGAGGAAGAGAAGGAAGAAGAGGAGGAGGAGGAAGAGGAGAAGGAGGAAGAAAAGGAGGAGGAAGAAGAGGAGGAGGAAGAAGAGGAAGAAGAGGAAGAGAAGGAAGAAGAGGAAGAAGAGGAAGAGGAGGAAGAAGAGGAGGAGAAGAAGGAGGAAGAGAAAGAAGAAGGAGAGGAAAAGGAAGAGGAAGAGAAGGAAGAGAAAGAGGAGGGGGAAGAGGAGGAAGAAGAGGAAGAGGGAGATGAGGAGGAGGAGGAGGAGGACTGATACACAAGCCCGTGTTCCAGCACAGGTTCAGAAAAGTCAAGACTTTTGCTCAGTCTCAGACTAAACTGCAGCCGCTTTGGCTCCTGTCACCCTAAGGAGGTTAAAGGTCAACCAGCCAAGAATCTGCAGAGGGTTTGTCTTCAACTACGCATCTCTCTCTTCCCAAAAGAGGGAAACTGAGGCCCCCATCAGAGGAGGCATCCGATGCTGCTGTCCAAAACAAAATCCCATCCTGCCCTCCATAGGTCACACTGCCTCCCCAGGCAGGGCTTGTGCAGATTCAAATCTGATGTGTGGCTTTCAGCAAAGCCTAATAGATTTTCTCTCTCTGCCTTCAGAAGGCATTTTTTCTGAGCTGGGAAAAATCACAGGGAATTTTCACTTAATTGCACTGTGTGTTTCAATAACGGCAATATTCCTGCTCCTTCGGGCAGCACAGCCTCTCTCTCTCTCTCTCTCTCTCTCTCTCTCTCTCTCTCCCTCCCCCCCTTGGGCACTCCTTCTCTTTATCTTTCAACAACTAGCTTTAGATCTCAGCTCTTTCCTGTGGATCTTCGATCTTGTGAATGAAGTACAGGAAGCTGATGGAGGAAGAGGAGTCCTTGTGTACACTCGGCCAGAACGCTGGTCCAGCAAGCAAGAATCGGCCCTTTCTTAGTTGCTGTGTGATGGTGCAGCCAGTTCCCTCTGCCGTTGGCGCTCTCCCACCATCTAGACAAGGAACTGTAATCAGAAATCAGTCATAGGAGAATAAAACCCTTGTTCCCTCCGGCAGCTTCGCCATGATTTTAACAGAGTAACTGCAACAAGGAAGAACCCCACCCCAGGGGTGGTGGAGAGGGGTGTGGCCCCGGTCCAGGAGTTCTTTAGCCCCGCCCTTGTCCCCGCCCTGAACTGTATCATTCTAACACTCCTTTCCCTCTGGCTTCACCATGGTGACAAGATGTGCGCTGAGCTGACTCTTACGCAGAAAGAGTGAATCAGCACCGATACGGTCATTGCTCATGTCTGTCCACACTGACCCCCGGAGCTGACAGGCTGACCTCATCAAGCAAGCTTCCCAAATACATGGAAGAGGGAGCTGTGCGGCAGAAGCCCGCGCTGGGCTGAGTGCAGCCCACACAGCCGGGTCCTCGAGGGGCTGAGGACATGGCTGTCAACATGCTTGTCTTGCGGCGGGAGGCCCCGTTCCATCCCCTGAACCCACGCACACGCTGGAATGCCAGCTCTGAGGGGGGAAGCAGGTGGGTCTCTGGGGTCCCTGCATGAACACTGACCAAAATATACGAGAGAGATCGAGGGTTCTTGATGAGCACATGCCACCCTTGAAGCAGGGGTGGAAGATGCTAGAATAAAAGATAAGATCGACTCTCTGGGGATCGATACACTGAAAGGCAGCACATGGGCTGTCTATCTGATGGGCCCTGAGAGTGAGTGGAGCTTAAAGACAGGAACTGACAGCTCACAAAGTACAGCCAGATGCAGTGAATTCTGTTAATACAACCAAACACACTCGCATTTGCCCCTAAATCTACGAGGCCTTGCGCCCACCATCAGCTGACTTAAAACACAGTTTTAGTTGATGGGGTGAAAGGGGGGCCCTTGGCCAGCCAGATGTCCTATATTTCTAAGCAGCACTTTCTCTATGGCAAACCTAATTAATTCAGACCTACTTCCTTGGGTCCCTTGCGTTCCAAAGTAATGAGGTTGGCACGCAGCGTGTGGGAGAGGCAGCCCCTTGTTGCCCCCACTTTCCTCCACCCAGAGCCCAAGCGGCCAGCCAGAAAAGCAAAGGTTCTCCTTTAGATGTAGAGAGTTGGACCCTGCGTCCTGACGTCAGAGCCCAGGACAACGCAGAGCATTAACGTGTCTACCGTGCCCAGGAAGCTGCCTTCACCCCCTCCACACCCACCCTCGGGTGGCCCAGCTCTCCCACCTCCCAGATGACTTGAGGTCCAGCTTGTCTGCCCCCCATGCGAGTGTTCCCTGGGGATGCCTGTCCTTGGCAGGGTTTGCTGACATTCAAGAACCTGCCTCTCCCCGACTCCCCCAGAGCCTCTCAGTTAAGCTTCCCTTTGGCATGAGCCTGTCTGCCTGCTCTGCAGACTCTCCTTCCTGCCGTCCCCATCCTGGGCCTTTCCCATGGAGGGCTGTGTCCATGCCCATGACGCCCTCTCTTCTCGCCACTCAGCTGTGGCTGCCTTGGTTTGCCAAGTCGTTCTGTTCACCTGCGTTGGCTGCTCCTGATGATCTCAACGAACAGTATATTCCGGGGGCCTGTGTGTGTGTGTGTGTGTGTGTGTGTGTGCAGGTGCCTCCGTATATATGATATGTGTGTGTGTGTGTGTACAGATGTGTGTGTATAGATGACTGTATGATGTGTGTAAGCGCCTCTGTGTATATGTGTGCATAGAGATGTGTGTGTGTAAGCGCCTCTGTGTACATGTGTGCATAGAGATGTGTGTGTGTAAGTGTCTCTGTGTATATGTGTGCATAGAGATGTTTGTGTAGAGATGCGTGTGTGTATAGATGACTCTGTGTGTGTGCATATAAGCGCCTCTGTGTATATGTGTGCATAGCGGTGTGTGTGTGTGCATGTGTGCATAGCGGTGTGTGTGTGTAAGCGCCTCTGTGTACATGTGTGCATAGCGGTGTGTGTGTGCGTGTGTGCATAGCGGTGTGTGTGTGTACGTGTGTGCATAGCGGTGTGTGTGTGTGCGTGTGTGCATAGCGGTGTGTGTGTACGTGTGTGCATAGCGGTGTGTGTGTACGTGTGTGCATAGCGGTGTGTGTGTACGTGTGTGCATAGCGGTGTGTGTGTGCGTGTGTGCATAGCGGTGTGTGTGTGCGTGTGTGCATAGCGGTGTGTGTGCGTGTGTGCATAGCGGTGTGTGTGTGTGCGTGTGTGCATAGCGGTGTGTGTGTGCGTGTGTGCATAGCGGTGTGTGTGTGCGTGTGTGCATAGCGGTGTGTGTGTGCGTGTGTGCATAGCGGTGTGTGTGTACGTGTGTGCATAGCGGTGTGTGTGCAGAGATGCCTGTGGGGAGCACATGCATGCACAGGTACAAGTGCTGCGCTGCGTGAGGAACCTTGACTGTTCTGTTCGTCCGCTGCCCACATTGCTTCTTGGCACGGGGTCTCTCAAGGCCTAGCGCTCACCCGGCAGGCTGGGCGGGTGACCAGCAAGCCCCAAGGAGCCACAAACCTCTACCTCCTCAGTTCTGGGATTCCTCTGCTGTATTTTATTGAATTCGTTTATTTGAAGTCCTGTTGCAAATGTGTGGAAAGCATCTTTTAGAGAAAGGAAATGAATGAACGAACGAACAAACGAATGCATGAATGAATGAATGAATGAATGAATGAATAGATAAATGGATGGATGGATTCTCTGCATTCCAGTGTTCGCCCTGGCTGTGCATTAGGCAGAGCCCTTCCTCTCGCTTGTTTTGGCATCAGGTGGCCACAGAGGGCCATCTGTTGCCATCTTGTCACCATGCCCGCTGCATGGCGTCGCTGCATGGCATCCTCCTGGCGGCGTCTCAAAGGACCTGCCTCGCATGTGCATCTCCAGAGCATTAGCTCCAAGCCTGTCACTCAGGCGGGGGCAGGGAATGGATGAGAGCAGACGGCTGCTGGCCACTCGCTCCCCAAGTGCCACCCCTACTTCACGGTCTCCCTGTCTGCGCGCACGCCTCTTCCCAGTAGGAAAAAAGGCTGCAGTAAAGAAAGGAGTGTTGAGCCGGCTCAGCTATGGTGGCTGCAGCCCCGAGGGTAGTGACGGGGTCGGCCACAGGGAAGAAAAGCGATGTGCAGGCGACAACCTGAGGTGTGAAGCAAATGCCAGCACCGCGTGGGGGCTCCGGGGAGGACGACGGTCCAAGTTCCCTTCGAAGGAGCAAAGGGGGGGGGCAGCTGCAGGCACAGCTGGACCCAGGACTCGGGCACCTGGCCCGGGCTCAGCACTTGCTTCCACAGATCTCAGCACAGGAGCCCGGCTGCTGGGTGCTCCATGCACCCAGGCTGGGGACACGGTGTGGAAGCTGCTGTGTCATAAACCGCAGCAGGAAGACGAGCTCAATGTGCCGATTGCTGCTGGTGCATTTCTGTCCACTCGGGGTCAGTGTCTTACACCTCTGCAACCCACGGAACCACCGTGGCCAGAGAAGGCCAGGGCACAGGCCTCAGCGGACAAGGAGAACAGGAGAGAAATCTGCATCCAGAGGAGCAGCTGCAACCGTCACAAGCCAGGAAACCTCACCTGGCCAGACCTGCTGCCTCCAGAGCCGCAGGCAGCAAGGTGACCACAGTGCCCGGGGCACCTGTCCAATGCGGAGAGCTGAGGCTGCAAGTGGATAGTGGGCTGGAATGAAAGAGAGAAGCCGACACCCACTTTGCCTCTCTGTCCAAGTTCAGCTGCGGGGGACCTGCTCTGCCCCACCCCCCTGAAAGACAGCTCACGAGAAAAGACGAACGAGAGGACCCTGGGCTGGAGCACCCGCCCACTGCAAAGGGGAACATGCCCAGAATCAGGGAATTCCAGAACAGTCCGTGATGACCGCGGAGCCCCCAACCACCCCATTCCCTGACTGTAGAGAGCAGACAGCAGATGGCGCTCACGTCTACGCAAGGAACCACATCACAACACATAGCAGCCCCCACAGGCGTGTGTGTGCGTGCGTGCGTGTGCACGCGCTTACACTCGCACCAAATAAATCAAGTTTTAAAAAAAGAAAGAAAAAAATGCTTCAACTTGCTTGATTTTGACCAAATGAAGCTCACATGGAGAGATGGAACATTAGGGGAAGAGAACCAGTCATTTGGGGGACCTCGGCCCCCCTTACTTACTCAGGCCACCAGGAACAGGCGCCCTCTAGCAGCCCTGGAAATCCAGTGCAGAGACACAGCACCAGCCGCGTCCATTGCCCTTCCAGGGACGGGCTGGCTGCCCGTGAGGTGTGCCGACCGGCTCCTGGACATCTCCAGCTGCCTGACGTTCCGTGACACCACCTGTCACGGTTAGGCACAGGTGTCAACTTGACAGCTGAGGGTGTGAGCTCTGGGCACATTTGTAGAGAATTAGTAGTTGACTTAAGCCCAGAGCAAACCTGCAGGAGATTGTCTAGTTGATGGGGAAGACCCAGCCCGTGGTGGCTGAACTAGACCCTGCAGAGCTGAATAAAACACAGAGAGCTGGCTGAGGAAATTGGTATCCTTGTGCACACTTGGCCAGACACTCTGGTCTGGCAAATAAGGATCGACCCTCTCTCAGCTGTTACGTAGATTTAGTGTGACCAGTTCCCCCGGCCCTGGTGATGGCGCACGCTCTCCTGCCAAGCTGGACGGAGAACTGTAACTGGACAATCGTAAGAGAATAAAAGCACTTGTTCCCTTAAGTAGCTTTGTGGTGATTTTATCACCGAACATGCAGAGTAACTGCTATACCACCTCGCCCCTCACTTTCCCTTGCCTCACTTTCTTATACTTGTCCTTAACTGAGCAAGAGCTGGTAGTGGGTGCACCTGCCTTCCCACCTGGCTGAAGCACGCAATTGGGAGCCACGGAAGATAGGTCAGGGGAGCTGGGTCTCAGAATAACCCCGAGAGCGCAGGGACCCGGAGCGGGGCACTGACTATACTCTGAAGCCTTGTGTGTCTGTCCTGTCGGCCTGATGGACGGCTCAGTGGGTTGGGGTTAGAAACCAGATGACCTGAGACTGACCCCCTTAAACTCAGGTAAAAACCAGTTGCACAATGGCTGACATGTCGACAAGCCCCCAGAGATCAGCGAGGATCTCAGGGGAGGTGGTTTCAGGCAGTAGATCCGTAAAGGCAAGGGGTCAGACAGATACAGGGGAGTTCCCATATTTGTAGGTGGCCCAAGAAGGAGCCCCAAGGTATGTCACAGAGGCCTGAACCCCCACTAGAGAAGATGATTCAGAGGGAATTTCAGGGCCCATATAAGCCCATAGACAGAAGACTGGGAGGAAGCAGGTGGGAAACAACAAGAGAGGGGAGGGAGGGAGGAAAGGGGGGGAGAGGGAGGGATGGGGGACAGCAGGGGGGAAGGGAGAGAGGAGAAGGGGGAAGGAGGGGCGAGGAAACCTACTCATTGAGCTTGCGTAGTTAGGAAAGAAAAAAGCCAGACACAGTGGCACACATCTGTAATCCAGCACTCGGAAGGCTGGAAGCTGGTCTGGGGTGCTCAGCAGGGAACCCCACCTCACAGCAAGGTGCAAAGAAAGAACCGACTGAAGGAAGTTGTCCTCTAACTTTCACACGCATACCATGCAGCCTGCATGCACGCGTGCACACACACACACACACACACACACACACACACACACACAGAGTCATGGCTGGAATGTGAACTGTCCCTCACAGGCTCATATGTTCGCATCCTTAGCTACCTTTAGTATTTGGGAAGGTCACGGCGACACTAGGAGGTGGAGTCTTGCTAGAGGAAGAGACGTCCCAAGGGAGCCTTGAGGCTGGGTAGCCCCGCCCTGCTTCCGCTAGAGCTCTTCTCGGCCTCCATGATGACGTCTGCAGTCATCTGCCAGTTCTGCCAGTCAGACATGCCACTTTCGCCATAATGGACTGTATCTTCCTCTGGAACCAAAGCCAAATAAATGTCCCCTTTCTTCACTTCACTTATGTTTGAGTGTGGACACACAGCAGCAGGAAAAAGAACTGCAACATGCATATATGCATGAATACATGTGTAGCAGTCCGTCTGCATGGTTGCCGATAAATGACTATCAAACAGTTTAAGGGAGCAAGGGATTTATTTTCTTGTGATTACTGGTTACAGTTCCCAGTCCAGCTTGACAGGAGAGCTCACACCAACACCAGGGTCGAGGGAACTGGCCACACCATCACTGCATAATGGCTGAGAGATGGGCAATCCTTACTTGTCAGACCAGCATGTCTGGCCAAGTATACAGAAGGATGCCAACTCTCTCAACCAGCTCTCTGTGATTTATCCAGGGCCTAATCCCACCCACCATGGGCCGGGTCTTCCCATCAGCTAGACAATCTCCTTCAGGTTTGCTCTGGGCTTAACTCAACCATCAACTTTCTACAACTGTGCCCAGAGCTCAAACCCTCAACAGTCAAGTTGACACTTGAGCTTAACTATGACAACATGAAATTAAAATAATGCCATTTGCAAGGAGCTAGGATGTGAAACCCTGGGAGTATAGAAGGACTGGTGGCTCCATTGATTCGGAACGTGTGTGGAGGACAGGGCAGCCGACAGAGCCCGGCCTCTCCAATGGACCTCCAGAGCGCGACCCGGGAAGGAGACCCCATCCAGATGACCCGCACACCTGTCCGCAGGATGGTCTGACCCTGGCCCTCCACTGATGATTTGGTTTCTTCTCTCGTGCAAAAGACACAGGTGTGAAGCCACCAGCTCTGAGGCCCACGGCTGCCCACGTGGACACAGTCCTCCTGATGTCGCTGCCTTGCAGCAAGCTAGGCATAATTTACATCTCCACGGAGAACACAGTCCTTTCGCTAAGGTACATTCCAGTAAGTGACAAATTCCAGAATGCTAGTGCTTTCGTTACAACCAGTCAGGAGGAAATTATCAGCAGAACTCGGGTGCCTCATGTGCTGGGACAGAAGCCAACGCGCACCATCTATCGGCCTTACCCGTGGGGCTCAGGGGAGGGCAAGGAGGTCGCACCTCAGACTCCAGGACAGTAAGTTCCCACTAGTCGACTAGAAAGGGTCAATGCCTTGACCTTCTCCAGCAGGAAGGGGCACGGGAAACCCCAGGGATTTCTAAAACGCCCTGCCTTGAATTCCAATCCCGCTTCTGTTGCTACTAAGACTTGCCATGTCAGGAATAGCCGCTGTCACAGGGCAGAGGGTAGCGTGTGCCTTCAGGGTGGTCGGACGCGAGCTTGGGACGAAGAAAGGTTTCAACAGAAGAAGTGGGGGAGGAGAGCAGCAAGGTTAAAAATGACTAAGGTTCACTGTGTACATGTATGCAACTTCCAAGGAATAAATGATGTGTAAATAAGTAAGACTAGGAGCCAACAAGAGAACTCAGCGGGTAAAGGCACCACACGAGCCTGGCTCCCTGTTTGCTCCCTGGAGCCCGTGCACACAGCTGTCCTCTGACATCCATGTGTACATGTGGTACTTGTATCTGTATACACACACACACTCACACACACACACTCACACACACACACATACATACACATACACACACATACATACACATACACACACATACATACACACACATACATACACACATTCATATACACAGATACACATATATGCACATACACACATACATATACACATACACACATATACATACACATACACACACATGCACGTACATACACATACATACACACATGCATACACACATGCACACATACACACGAACCTACACATGCACACACATACACACACGCACATACACACGCACACACCCATACACATACACACACACACACACACACACACACACAATTTAGAAAAGTGTAAAAAGAAAAGCAGTTCAACACATGAGAGGTTAACACATCTTCACAGCTTCAGGAAAACGAATAAGCTAGAGCCACACTAAAAACATACAGCACATAGGACTGCAGAGCTGATATTGAATAAAGACATGCTATACACTGGAGCGTAGCTCAGTCATAGGGCACTTGTACCCAGCATGCAAGAGGTCCTACGTTCAATCTCCAGGACTGGCAGGAAAAAAAAGAAAAAGAAATTTTATGACTCAATTTTCAAAAAGGCCAAACAGGATAACAGGTTTGTATGTGGCAGGATGGAAGTAGACATGCAAAAGACTCAGAAAACATAAGTTTGTACCCACACTCAGTTTATATTAAAAGACACAAATGGAAACAACATTAAAATTATTTATATAGATCCATGTATGACGCACAGACATCTGACTGCAAGGTGCTGCACACTGCTGGTATAATGAGATCAATGCGCTTTCATGCCAACGCTATCCACTTTGAAAAATTAGAAATGAACAAAGTAAACGTACTCTCGGATTGGCAGATTCAGTACGGTACAAATTTATTCTTCAGAGAGGCTCGTGGGAAGCTCAGATCCACGCGCTCATAGAGCACAGGCCAGGAGCGGATGCGTGGGCCCCAAGATAACCAACAGGTAACTGTGTGGTTTGGGGGTCACGGGAGGAGAGGTAACAGAAGCCTGGGGCGGGGGGAAGTGGGGAGAAGCACCGAGCAAGGAGAGGAGCCCTGCTCCACAGAGCTCCTGACGCCTGAGTCTGCCCCTCGCCCAGGCCGAGGGTGCGAGCCCCACGCAGGAGGTGTGCGCGGCGCCTGACCTGGGCACGTGATGGGCACACGATGGGCACATGATGGGCACGTGATGGGCACTTCAGACTGACATTTGCCTTCGGAGATGATGACAGCAGCAGCCGCTGCTACCTTGGAAGCTTCTAGAAATCAGATAGATGCTAGGAAAGGGGCAAGGAACAGGCAGAAACTCAGAGTTTAAAACTTGGCCTTGAGCAATGGGGATGGTTCAATGGTTGAAGCCTTTGACTCGCAAGCTAAAGGACTTGAGTTCAAATCCTCACACCCCATGTGAATGTCGGGTGAACATGGCGGGCTGCCAGCCCTTCTAGCCCTGGGAGGCAGAGCCTGGGAATCCCCAAGAGCAGGTTAACTAGCCAGACCAACCCTAAGGGTGTGCTCTGGGTTTAACTGGAGCCCCAGGCTCACAAAGATAAGGTGGAATAGTGATTGAGAATGACTCCTAACATCAACTTTGGGCCTCCACAGACACACACACTCACATTGCGCACACACATACACACACCATACATACTTACACAGAAGAAAATATCCTATGCGTACATACATGGAAGAAAAACAAGGTAAAATTAGAAAATAATAATAAAAAAGCTTGGCCTTGAGCAAGTGACTAAATGCAATCTCAGCTCCCAAGGTGAAATGGACAGAATGGTGCTTCCCCCCCGAGGGGCACACCCGAGGTTGCCAGCTGCAGCCTGGAGCCAAGAGCAGCCGGAACTGCAGAGCGTTCAGATAAACAAACATCAGAGCACCCAACAGCTTCTCCTGCTTGATTCGGATGCCCAGTGCGCCGTCTACTCAGGAACTGTTCTCCAGGCCTCCGTCCTGGGAGGAAGCGAGACCCTCAGGCCATTGCAGACTGGGCTAGGGTCCCCACTCTGCACCCTGCTCCCACCTCAGCCACCACAGCCTGACCAGGCGTTGGGATCTGAGGAGACCAGACATAGCAGGATGCCCATCCACAGCCCAGCCTGCGCCAGGACGCCACCTACCCCAGCCTGCGCCAGGACGCCACCTACCCCAGCCTGCGCCAGGACGCCACCTACCCCAGCCTGCGCCAGGACGCCACCTACCCCAGCCTGCGCCAGGACGCCACCTACCCCAGCCTGCGCCAGGACGCCACCTACCCCAGCCTGCGCCAGGACGCCACCTACCCCAGCCTGCGCCAGGACGCCATCTACCCCAGCCTGCGCCAGGACGCCATCTACCCCAGCCTGCGCTTCCCAGCCCAGCCTGCATCAGGGCTACAGAGCTATCAACCCCAGCCTGCACCAGGTTTGCGGGCGCCACCTACCCCAACCTTGGGATGCTGGGCCAACTTAGCAAAAAGTCAGAGGTCAAAGGGTCAGGCTGCCTCTACTTAGCACTGGAGGACAGCAGCTCCCTCCAGAGCACCCCCCAACCCACAAGCCTGGTGCCAGAGCTTCTGTAAACATCTGCCTTCCGCCACCCTTTGGCTTCGTGTAGCATGTAGATCTTACAAATGTGCTTGAATAAATATCTTGGACTTATTAACCTTGTACCGCTGTTCTAATTATGTCTTTGGGGAAAATAGAATTTCTAGGTCAAGAGATTAATGTATCTTAAGGTTTCACACGTTTTTCCTCAGCGGCTTCCTGCAAGGTTTGCATCAGCGTGGAAGGCGCGTGGCCGTGCGCTGTCTCTCGGTTTTCTTGCTAATTGTACGTGGTGTTCTTGCGTGTGCAGGCGCAGCCGTGAGCGCATACATGCATGTGCGTAGGGGTCAGGGGTCAGCCTCGGTGTCTTCCTCAGCTGCTCTCCGGCATTGCTGGGCTTGGCTGGCTGGGATCTGCGCATCTCTGCTGCCCAGCGCTGGAATTAGAAGCACCATCGCCAGGCCTTTTTTTTCTCTCACGTGGGTTCTGGGGCTTAAACTCGGTTACTCACGCCTGCACGGCAAGCACTTTGCCGACTGAGCCACCTCTAAGCCCAGAACACTCCTTAATGTTGATGGACAGAACATGTATCTTGTTATTTTTGGAAACGGGTCATCAGAGTCCCAGGAATTTCCATCGTGACAAATGCCATTAGACTTTGGGTCTCTAAAGGGAAGGAGGGAGGGGGTGAGGGAGGGCGAGCGGTGGAGGGGAGAGAAAGAATATCCCACATCCCGTCTACAGCCCACAGTCTCCTTGCGACAGGAGAGGGAGATGGAATGTTTTAGATGTAGACGGGGAAGTGAAGTGGATCTGGGGCACGGACCCTCTTCATCACAGGGGCGGGGCTTTGCTGGGAAATGTGACTAAGCAGCCCAAGCTGCCTGGAAGACAGGGCTGCCCACCCGTGGCTGAGAGGCGCAGGAGCACCGCCTTGTCTGAGGCTGGAAGCTTCCAGTGACTGATGCTCAACCCTGCCCTCGCTTCTGGGCAGGCGCGACTGACACTGGCTGCACACGCTTCAGAAAGGACAGGCGCTCTTTGAAGGAACCGCCTCCCCGGCCAGAAGTGATGGGCGTGTCTGAACACTTCTGCTTATTTATTTAATTTTTAAAAGCCACTAGTCACATGGTCCTGAAGCCACATGCTTCCTGAACATACGCATCTCTGACCACGCCCCCCACCCCCACAAGCAGTGGGATAATCACGTGACCTCAGACTCATAAGCCCCTGGGGACAGACACCCTCAGGCCTCCTTACAGGTCCACCAGCAGGAAGGTCCTGCAGGTAGCTCCCTGGGGAAATCCAGGGTGCTAGACTAAGAAGGAAGAAGGCAACTGGTCACTCCTTAGTCACTCTGAGGTCCCTGGAGAATTTAAAAGACCCATTTAAAGACTCTGTGGAATGATCAAATACAAGCCCCAAGCATTCCTGGGTTATTTGAAAATGGCACAAAATATTAAAGAGGAGAACGGTTTGGAACAATAGATGAATCGCCTTGTCATGCAAAGGAAGCCTCGAGCCAGGAGAAATGAGGGTCCCTTGGTCTTCTTTTTGCAAATAGGACAGAGGAGCCCGAACAGGCTGCATGTGACCGCTCCTGAGGACACGCATGCTGTGGTGCTGAGTGGCTGTGACCGTGAATCCCCCATGCATCACTGGGAGTATGTGCACAATAGAAGAGGAGGAGTTCACCGTTTTTAAAGAGTAACCGCATTTTACCTTATCAAATAATCTGTAAATTCTCCTCCCACCTTAACCCCTCCTTCTAGCATAAGCTCTTTTGAAGTAAAACAGCAAAGAGCTGCTGGCTAGCCTGGTCAGAGACACAGAGCCTTTGCTCTCAAGAGCTGTGACAAGAAGTATTCCTTTGATGGCCACAAATAACTTCCTTATATTGGCTTTGTTTTCTTAACCACAATGTCACACAAAAATAGGGTTTTCTTTTCTTTTAAGGAAAATTCTGAAAATAACTTTTCCTTACTCAGAGATTAACTAAGAAAAACATTGCTTACAAAGAGTTAACAAAGGGGGCTGGAGTGGTGGCTCGGGTTAAACCTCGGCCTTGCAGGCAGAAGGTCCTGAGTTCGGATCCTAGACCCCACGTATAGAAGCCAGGCGGAAGGGGGAGGGCTGCATTTCTGGTCCTGGTGGGCGGAGCCTGTGAATCCCGGGGCAGAGTAAACAAGGAGGAAGTGGAGGCGGTCCATGCTGGTTCCCGAATTCACCCATGGTTCTACACACACACACACACACACACACATACATACACACACGCGCACACGCACACACGCACAATTGAATAAATAATTAAAAAAAGAATTAACAAAGGTCAGCCAAATGTGAGCTTTGATAGCTCCCTTAGGTTACAGAAATGGGTCCACTCTCAATTATAGCCAAAAAATAAGCAACGCCATTAATATCATGCATGGTAATAAAAATGTGGAAACTCCACAGAAAAAGGTTTATGATGGTTTTCTAAGCCACAGTATTTTGATGGCTGTTCGGTAATTATAAGAGCTGGGATCTAGCAGACCCCATTAGCAAAATCCAACATTATTAACGGGACCATTTCGCACAGAATAAGGGAAAGGGGAGGAGCTGGGGAAGGACACTTGTAAAGCCAGAGAACAAGACACATAAAACCCAATGTTTCCTCAGGCCGGAGGCCAAACCATAAACTCACTAGGAAGCAAAGATCTGCTCCCGGTTATACTCGGAGGGAGACAGTTGGGAATTATTCACCACGCCCAACACGTTGACACAATTCCTTGCACAGTGAGGAGCCCCAGAGAGACGCTGCAGGATTTATTGCTCTTCACCCACGCATCTCCTGCTCCCACACGACCCAGGGCAGGACAGGTCGCTCCACGGGTCTCATGGTCCACAGCTATTAAAGGAAGAGATTGAGTTCTGGGATCTCTAAGGTCTTTCTTTGAGTATTTTTCTGACCCCAAGGACTCTGTGTTTAGAGTTCTTGAAGCACGAAATTGGCCATTTTGAAAGATTTGCTATTTTGACCTAGCAATGTTCCCCGGCCTGTCATTTGTTTTCCCATTAGAGAGGACATTTAAATAAAAATGAAAGGAGCCACTGTTGTTTTTCCGATCACCCTCAGTGTGCAATGAAGTGATTAGGCAAAAATCCAGCTCAGGGAAACTGACAATCAGCCCTCGTCCTCCCTCTAGTGGTCATACCTGCATTGCTCTACGTGGAATCCATCAAGCGAAAGGAGGAGGAGCCAGTCAATGGGGCAGGACAGTCAGCCTCTTGGTTTCTACATAAGCTTCCTAAACTTGCTGCTTTCTTAAGGGAGTTAAACGTCAACGATCAGAGGTTGCAAAGCATCCTGGACGTGCTATCTGATCTTCGAGTGTGCAGCTTGCAGATAAATTCACCACCAAACAGCTTACGGGAACAAGGGATTTTCTTTTGCTTTATACTTGTCTGGCTGCAGCTCTTAGTCAAGCTCCCAGGAGAGCTCGTAACACCAGGAGCTGAAGGAAGTGGAGGCACCATTCCTATAGGGCCTCTGAGAGAGGAGATCCTTACCAGACAGCATGTCTGTCCAGATGTACAGAAGGATGTCAACCCCGATCAGCTTCCTCCGTCTCATCCACCTCCCAGGGGATTCATCCCACCCCCCAGGGGCTGGATCTTCGCTGTCAGTTAGACAGTGTTCTGCAGGCTTGCTCAGGGCTTAACTCGATTGCTAATTCTTTACCAATGTGACAAGAGCGGAGCCTAAAATTGTCGAAGTGCCATCTGTAGCTATGCACCACATGGAGTACAACGCGCGGGGCCAAGAGCGATCCCACCGCATCCTGAAGTCATCACTAGGGACACCCTGGAGAAAGCACACAGCTGGGGAAGACGAGGAACAGAGCCGCGGTGCCTGGGAAAGAGAAGGAACGCTCCAGACCAGACCAGGGGTCAGACTCAGTTTCCCCTGCAGGACATCCATCCCGAGCAAGGCGCTTCTGAAGCTGCCTGTCTGGGGCTCTTATGATTCTCCCGGCACAGCCAGCCCCTCTTTGGTCTGCCCGGCACAGCTGAGCTCATCACAGGAAGACAAGGGGAGAAAGGAGCCACCCAGCCACGCCCTGTGTCATGGTCCGCACACGTGTCAGCTGACAGTTGAGGGTGTGAGCTCTGGGCACATCTGTAGAGAGTTAGTTGAGTTCACCCAGAGCAAACATGCAGGAGATTGTCTAGCTGACGGGGAAGGGCCAGCCTATGGTGGGTGGGACTAGGCCCTGGACAGGTGAATAAAATACAGAGAGCTGGTTGAGAGAGCTGGCATCCTTGTGTACACTTGGCCAGTTGGCAATTAAGGATCGTCCCTCTCTTAGCTGTTATGTGGAGATGGTGTGGCCAGTTCCCTTGGCCCTGGTGTTGGTGCGTGCTCTCCTGCCAAGCTGGACTGAGAACTGTAGCGAGTAATCCTAAGAAAATAAACCTCTTGTTCCCTTAAGCTGTTCATGGCAAATTTATTAGCAACCACGCAGGCTGACTGCAACACCTTGTTTATCCTGCTCCTCACAACTCTGGAGGACAACAGTGGGAGGGCAGCGGCTGGAGCGGGGCGGGGGCAGCGGCAGGGGCGGGGCGGGGGCAGCGGCTGCAGTGGGGCGGAAGCAGAGACTGGAGCAGGGCGGGGGCAGCGGCTGGGGCGGGGCGGGGGCAGCGGCTGGGACTTCGCGGCACCCGCTTTCAGGGGTCTGGAGCTAGCTGTGCTGTGGTCTGTGTGTTTTTTGAGACTGTCGTGTAGCTCACCCAGGCCTCCATCACTGCGCAGTCAGGGACGGGTCACAGGAGGAGCTTCTGATCCTCTCGCCTCCACCTCAGGATGCCAGGATCACAAGTTTGCTCCTCTGCACCTGGCTCGATACCATACAGAAGATGAAACCCGGGGCTTTGTGCCTGCGACAAAGTATCAGAACCCCATCCCCAGCCTGGAATCCAAAGTCAGATCCAGTTTCACTGACCGAATCCACCTGCCAGCCACACCTTCCAGCTGGGATGGGAGAGACCCCGAAGTTTCCTGCTAGGTCAGATGCTGTGTTAGGCAGGACTTCACAAAACAGTGGGGACAGAGCCTTCGGCTGGAGCCCCCTGCAAGATCCACAAGGGTCCTGGGCATGCTCTCTTCTCTCCACTAATCACAGCTGAGGCACACTTCCAGACTCAGAGAAGCATCTTCCTGGGAAGACGGGAAAGGCACAAATACACCAAACAAGCTCCACCTTCAGGAAACTGGCCTTCTGCTGCAGCAGCTGCAATCGAGCAGTAATTTTGCATCCACTAAAAGTAAGACAGTAGTAAATGACATCTAAAGAACATGAAAAAGAAGGAAGGGAGGAGGAGGGAGGGAGGGACACAGGAAGGAAAAAGGGAAGAAGGGAAAAGGGAGGGAGGGGTAGGGAATGGAGAAGGGAAGAGGGAGGTAAAGAGAAAAGGAGAAAGGAGGGGAAGCAAGAGGGAAAAAAGGAAGGAAGATTAGAGGGAGTAGAGAAGGGAAAGGGGGAGGGAAGGAGAAATGAAGGAAGGAAAGGAGGAAAGGAAGAGGAAAAAAAGAAACCAAGGAAGAAGGGAGGACGGGGAAAGTTAAGGGGAGGGGAGGGAGGGAAAGAAGCTAATCTGAAACTCAGAAGTTGGACAGCAAAAATTAAAATCTAAACTGAACATTTAAAACAAAGTATGAAATAATACAAGATATAGTGAAGGTATAAAAAAGGGAAAGGAAAGAAAATTGGACAACCAGCCAGATATGCTCTAACATCTGTAAAGAATATACAAGAAAAATGGGTTAAGAGCAGAATTAAAAAAAAAAAAAAAGAAGAAGTTCATTCCCAAGCGCTGAAGGACATGAGCTTCCAGGATAAAAGGAGACCGGTCTGGGAGCCAGGCAAAGAGTCCAGTGCTGGACGCAGCGGGTCTTGAAGCACCAGTTTCTTCCTTGGACCCGCCCAGCAGCTTGCGGTGGAGGGAAGAGTGCTAAGCTGTCAACCAATCAGCAGTTGTGTGAGTGATTGGTCAAGTCGCTCCAAAGCCTGATGTTTCAGTGCCTGATATTTAACAGCACCTGATATCACAACACCTGATATCACAGCACTGATGTCTCCCCGGCCTTTAGAAGTCTGACCATCCCACTTGCCAGTGTATTCCCTCTCCGTTCTTGGTGCAAATGAGAAAAGAATGTGGGTTCAATTTCAAGGACTAGAAGAAAGTCAACAGGAGGTTGGCTTATAGAGGAAACGGACTCGCCACGACCAACCACCAGGAAAGCGCCTCCGGCCGCAAACCTCTACCTCCGCCTCTCCCTCGCTATAGGGGGGTCCTCCTCCCCTATCTCTGCATGGCTCGCTGTCAACTCTTAAGGCAGTTGGACAAGCTGGGCAGCTGGGATTGGGCAGTAGTAGCTGCTGACCTTGGTCAGTCTCCTCCTGGCTGCTGATACGGCACAACCCAGCAACCAGGAGGAGTTTGTCCTTCTTCCCGAGGGAATGAGACACTCGTCTGCAGGGATTGCTGCAGAGGAGGAAAAACTGGAAGCCAGATCTCTCCATCTTATTCCCCTGCCCAAGGGACCAGGGGCCGGGTCCTCCCATGTCAACTAGACATCGCTCCCAGACTTGCTCAGGGTTCGCCTTAACCACCAACTCTTGACAGAGGTGCCCGAGGCCTCAGCTTCCACCGTCAGTGCCTGCATCTAACTAGCATACATCCCTCCTGCTCACTGCCCGTCAGTCAAGGGAGCTTGAAGGTGTTAGGGTTCCTGCTCCACTTTGATTTGCGCTGTCTCCCCAGAGGTGCTTTTAGCGGGGATACAGATCAAAGACGGATCCCGACCACACCTCTAGGGCTGGGCAGTCCCGGAAGTCACCTCCAGACTCCGCTCTTCAGACCACCCACTGCCCCGAAGATATAAATCCCTCGCTTCCCTTCTCTCCATTCTCTTTTTCTTGTTCTCTTTCTCCTCTCCCTCCTCGGGCCACGGTGTGGTGCGTTCTTACGCCGCGGCAGGCACACGCCCGACTCCAGGTCTGCTGCTTTGAAGGAAGGGAGACTCTGTCTCTGGGACAACGAGCTTTCCTGGGAAGAGGGAGGCACTACCTTGTGGCGCGCACACCCAGGCAGTGACCCTGTGCTAAGGGACAGAGCTGAATTTTTTTTTTAATTTATTAAACATGTGTGTGTGTGTGTGTATGTGTGTGTGTATCAGAGGGCACTGTTATGTCCCTGTGGAGGAATAAGGGTATCATAGTTAGGCATAGGTGTCAATCTGACAGTTGAGGGTTTGAGCTCTGGGCACATTTGTAGAGAATCAGTGGTTGAGTTAGGCCCAGAGCAAACCTGCAGGAGATTGTCTAGCTGATGGGGAAGGACCAGCCCATAATGGGTGGGATTAGGCCTTGGAATAAATCACAGAGAGCTGATTGAGAGAGTTGGCATCCTTGTGTACACTTGGCTAGACATGCTAATCTGGCAAGTAAGAATCACCCCTCTCTCAGCTGTTATGTAGAGATGGTGTGGCCAGTTCCCTCAGCCTTGGTGTTGGTGTGAGATCTCCTGTCAAGCTAGACTGAGAACTGTAACCAGATTATCATAAGAAAATGTGGGAACCGGTTCCCACTCACACGCTCATTCACTCACCCACACACACAGCTGCTGGCTGTGATGAAAGCAGGTTCCAGCCGTCCCCACCTCCGCCTCTACCCCCAGAGACTCGGCACAGGATGGGGAGATTGTCAGAAGCAGATCTCAGTTTATTGGGAGGAGAAAAGGAACTTTTATAGACAAAGGCCACCAAGGCACGAAACAGGCATCCAATTGTGTCACAGGTCAACACATCCTACAGGTGCTAATGGTCAAGTTCAATGTCAATCACCACAAAGGGCAGGTAGACACCTGAAAGCCAATTAGGGCTCTCTGTGAAGTGATCAGGTTATGCCCAAGACCCTTGCCCTCAGCACCATCTTTAGTCCCATGTGCTCGGCCATGCCCTGGGGCAAATCCTGGGTGGGCCCAACAAGGAAATAAACCCCTTGTTCCCTTAAGTCGTTTGATGGTCATTTATCAGCAACCATGCAGGCGGACTGCAACAGAATTTGGTACCCAGGAAGTGGAGTGTCAACTTGACAGTTGAGGGTTTGAGCTCTGGGCACATTTGTAGCGAATTCGTGGTTAAGTTAGGCCCAGAGTGAACCTGCAGGAGATTGTCTAGCTGATGGAGAAGGCGCAGCCTATGGTGGGTGGGATTAGGCTCTGGAGTAAATCATGGAGAGCTGGCATCCTTTTGTATACTTGGCTAGACATGCCAGTCTGGCAAGTAAGGATTGTCCCTCTCTCAGCTGTTATGTGATGATGGTGTGGCCAGTTCCCTCTGCCTTGGTGTTGGTGTGTGCTCTCCTGTCAAGTTTGACTGAGAACTGTAACCAGACTGTCGTGAGGAAATAAACCCCTTGTTCCCTTAAGCTGTTTGATGGTCATTTATTAGCAACCATGCAGGCAGACTGCAACAAAGGGCGACTTGGGGAATCATCCTGGATTTCTTCTACATCCTTTTTGCTTCGCTCTGGGATTTTCCAGGCTCCACCCACCAAGACCGGAAGTTCTAGCCACCACTGTTTTCTACCTGGCATTTTATGTGGGACCTGGGATCCGAACTCAAGACCTTCTGCTTGCAAGGCAGCGTCTTAACCCCTGAGCCATCTCTCCAGCCCAAGGAGCTGACTTTTAATATGAATCATCCACCCATCAAGTGTACGAAGAAGCTAGATACTGGAGGTGATTTTGTTTGTGTATGTAGTGTGCATGGGGTGCATACGTGTGCAGGTATATGTTTACAAGTGCGTTTGGATGTGTGCGGAGGCTACTGAGAGTAATGCTGGGAATCATCCTCCATTGCTTTTCCACCTTATCGTTATGAGCCTGGGTCTCTAATTAAATGGGTCTCTAATTAAACCCCAGAGCACACTCACTTCAGGAATTCCCAGACTCTGCCTTTCCAGGCTAGAATTACAAGAGGACACCCGCCCACCCAGCATTTTTAATGTGATCTGGGGACCTGAACTCTCAAGTCCTTTTGTTCGAAGACAGGTGACACTCTTTACAACCATCTCCTCACCCCCAGAGGTTATTTTTAAAATCTTTCTACTATTTACATTTATCACACACAAACCCCCCAACATCTCCCAACTATAAATTCCACATACTGCAGGCTCCCATCACAACCCACCCTGGAAAGGGGAGCTTACAGGAAGTGTTTTCAAATAAATGTCACACAACCGTGACGGTGCGGATTAGAAAACCGTAACAAGTTTATTCATCGGCAAGATTCATAAAGAAAGCTTTGCATGTATTCCTGGGTTACTGGCATAATTATCTCCAAAGGTTTAAGATAAATAAAAGCATTCACACAATACCCTGTTGCAAAGAACCCTGGGGCAATCTATCAACTTTCAAAAATACTTTCCACTGAAACCAAGGAACAGCTGCATACATCATACACAATTATCTATGGTTCCCATGAAAATATATTAGGATGTCAATCCTAAATTTATTATACTTTAAAATTTCACAGAGTAAATGTGATATGGCTTTGAATTTAATTATCAGGGGGTAAGTTCTTCTGAGGAAAATGGCGGGTCAAAACCACTAGCAGGTTTACCCACCTTAGAACCAGAGCACATTTAGGTAGTATGGCCTGGGATACTAACCCCACAACTGTCCCTTCTTAGATCAAGTTGTTGGGATGACTGATGTTGAAAGACCAGCCAGAAGCCCCTCCGCTGCAGAGCACACCCTTCCTCTTCGACTCTTCTCTAGCCAAAAACCTGCTGATGCTACCTCTCTGCATACAGCTTGCTCAGATGGCAGATTTCGAACTAATTTCCTGTGTCCTCATTCACTATCCACTGTGCTCGAGGTAAATCAAATTTGTGCAACGTAAGTAGCAGCACGTATTGCTTCTTGGCTTCTATTTTAATTAGCGACTCCTCGCAGCTCCTACACCAAGGAGAGCCACCCTGCGCCATCCATGTGAACAAATTGCTACGTTGTGCAGTGAAGGGTGAGCACACTGCTGGTTATGTTCAACCACCACCAGGAGGAAAGCAATGGAACACAAACAGGTTACATAGAAGGCGGTAGACAGTAGGTTTGCAGCGAGGCTAGGGATGGCGGGAATATCTTTATTTGACTCTGATAAGATCCAGCCTTCTCTGTAAGTGTCCCCTCCGACAAAGAGCTCCAGAGGAACGTCCTTGAGCAGCCTGGCCCTAGGCTAATGCGTGGCTGTGGGATTCGGGGGCTGGAGAAGGTGGAGGGAGCCCACCACAGTCCCAGGCTGCTTCTGATGTCACTGGGACACGGGTGTGGGGTCCAGGGAGGTCCGTCTGACTGAGGCAGGCCATGGGGAGGTGGGCACAGATCAGAAGGCATTCTGAGGAGATGTGTCCTCAGCCAATCAGAAGCAAGTACCAGCTGCTGATCAGCCAGACGTGAGCAAATGTGCCCATGTCCAGCTTCCTGCTCTCAGCGCGTTGGCACCATGGGACCTGCAGCTGCACCGTAAATCCGCTCTGGGGAGCGGCACACTGGCCGGAGCTGCTAGTGACCAGCGGAGAGGATCAGCTGCAGAACCGCCTGCAGGACCAGCTCGCGAGAAGGACTGGCATCCACCAGGTGGCAGCCCGGGTTCTCCATACGCTGGTATGTCATTTCCACCCTGGGGACAGACAGAAGGAAAAGGGTCAGCACGGATCCCGCCCAGCTCTCCCAGCTGATGGGGTTTTCCGACCTGGGCTCCGGCTCACCTCGTGTCTCCCTGGCAGCTGGCTCTGCCCTCCCGGTGCTTTGTGGAGTCGGAAATGATGCTGAGCACAGCCATACATACCCAGCATGCAGCCTGCCTTCTGCTCAGCCTATCCCAGACTGACCCGGGGGGGGGCACCCTCGTCCTCAGCCACAGTTGGCAGATAAGGCAGCCGAGGCTCAGACTGCACCCCAGACACCGTCCTCATAACCCCCCCCCCGCTTCCACTGCACTCTGCGCACACTTCCCGCTGCCCCCAGAATCCACAGGTCCCCTGTAGTTGGTGAGCGTAGCATCCCATGCAGCCCTCCCCGACGCAGGACACGCAGCCCTGCTGTGCACTGTGGAAGCTCTGTGACAGGGGTGTGGAATGGAGCCCGGTGCCAGGCCACCCGCTTCATGACACTACAGAAAACAAGTAGCTTCCTTAACTCTGTGTGTCTGTGTGTGTGTGTGTGTTTTATGCATGTGCATGTGTATGTGCACATACACATGTCTGTGTTATGCATGCACATGTACATGTACAAAGGCACACATCTGTATGTGTGTTATGCATCTGCATGCATATGTGTGGGGGCACAGATGTGTGTGTAAATGTCTATGGACATGTCTGTATGTGTACGTGTGTGTATGTACGTGTGGAGGTTACAGGTCAATGCCAAGTGTCTCCCTCTATGACCCCCCACCTTCTTTGCTGAGACAGCGTCTCCCACTTATCCTGGGACTCCCCATTTCAGCTAGACTGGCTGCCCAGCAAGCTCAGCAGCCACCTTTCTGCAGACCTGCACCCGGGAACTGCTGGGCCTGGTTTTTGTGGGGGTGCTGGGGATCCAACCTCAGGTCCTCGTGCACACACAAGTCCCGCACCCACTGAGGCGGCCCCCCAGCCTTCACACAGGGTACAGCGCAGCAGGGTGGCCATCTTTAATCCCCAGAGTAAGATAGGCCCATGCATTGCCGGCAGCTGCTGTCTAATGCTACGATAATATTTCTGCTCAGCGCCTAGACCCGGCGCTCCGGAGCGAGTCCACTCAGCCACGAGGCGGTACGGGCGTCAGACTCTCTCCTGGGATTGTGTTCAGAGCTTTCTCTGCTTTAAACTCAGAACCATGAAACCAGACTGGTCCTCGCAGGCTGGGTCCCCCTGTGCCAGGCCTCTAGCGCACACGACCGTCTGCTCTACCACACGGGCCCAATCCTGATAAGATGCCAAGCGAGAAGCCCACCCGACTGGCACTGTTCCTCTGAAGACGGCAGATTTGGACATCTTTTTCCTCCTATCATACTTCTGAGTTTCCTCTGGTCACTTCTGCTTCTTGGCTTCTGGAACTTGGACTCTTAACAGGGATGGAAATAGAGACAAGGGCCGAATCCTTCAAGCCTCCGCTTTCTAAACTGCTAACATTTGGGCCACGTTTTCCCTGTAGCGATGTCATGGGCTTGCAGGGAACCACAAGGAAAAAGGCTGGCACACAAGAACACACAGCACATGGGCACAGGACACGGGGACACACAACACAGGAACACACAGCACATGGGCACAGGACATGGGAACACACAACACAGGAACACACAGCACATGGGCACAGGACACGGGAACACACAACACACAGGAACACACAGCACATGGGCACAGGACACAAGGACACACAACACACAGGAACACACAGCACATGGGCACAGGACACGGGGACACACAACACACAGGAACACACAACACATGTGCACAGGACACGGGGACACACAACATACAGGAACACACAGCACATGGGCACAGGACATGGGGGACACACAACACATGGGCACAGGACACGGGGACACACAACACACAGGAACACACAGCACATGGGCACAGGACATGGGGACACACAACACACAAAGCCTACTTCATGAAATGGGCTCCGTGTCTGCTGCATTATAATTGAGGAGACTAAGGCAGAGGCACTTGGGTGTTTGTGTGTGTGCACTCAACATGTGTGTACACATGACGTGTATGGATGTGTGCACATGCAATGTGTACATGTGACATGTGTGCACGTGGAACATGTATGTACATGTGCTGTGTGCAGGTGTGCGTGTGCAACATGTGAGTACATGTGACGTATGTGTGCACGTGGAGACCAGAGTTGATGTCAGCTGACTTTCTCAGTCACTCACTGTCTTTGACACAGGATCTCACGGCTGAACCTGAGCTCCCGGATCAGCCCGCCTCTCCGGCAGCAGCTCCAGGTGTCTTCCGCCTCCTCCCCACCCCCACCAGAACCAGACGAGCAGCCACCCGCTGCCATGCTCAGCTGTTTTGTTCATTCTGTTCTGTTTTTTCCTGTGGGATCTGAGGATGGAACTCGGATCCGCACACTGGTACGGCAAGCACCCCATCGCCTGAGCCGTGCCCATGGCCCCAACCCTTTGGGCCTTGTTCAAGCACCTACACTTTCGGGCACGGTGGGCACAACAACGCCATGGCTCAGTGCTAACAAGCTACAGTAGCGCAGGAGATGTCACGGGGTCCCACGGTACAACATGGACACTACGCCCGCCCCTGCGCTCAGAAAGCATGTCTGATCCTAGCTGGTCTCCCCATGGGAAACGCTCACTTCACCCCAGGGACACTTACTTCTGGCGAAACACACTGTCCACCTCGAGCTCCGCCTCCTCTCGGGTCTTCTCCAGGCCCCGGCCCTGCAGCCTCTGGGCCCTCTCCTCCGGACTCACGGTGAGAAGCAGCACCAGGTCGGGCTTGAGCAGGTCCGCCGGCCACTGGTACACGGGGTGGTGTGCGGGAGGCAGGTACTGCCCACCTCCGCTCACCTCGGTGGCAATGGCGTAGGTGGCCGTGCTGTGCCAGTACCTGGGACAAAGGCATCGCGAGCTCTTGTTCTGGGAGAAGTCAGGCTGGCAGCTGACGACGCCCCCAGAATCCAATAAACTATGTAGTTGGGATGACTTTTTGGTGTTTAATATATGGCGTTTAATAAAAAATCAGAATCAACACTGGTAATAAACAGTGGGCTCCCATGAAGTCACATTTGTTCGATGGAAGCTTCCATCTAAAGGGCCGGCAAGAGGGCTCAGTGGGTAAAGCTCCTGGACACAAATCTATCTTACCTAAGTTCAACTCCCAGCAGTACACATGGTAGGAGAGAAGTGGCTTACAAAGGCTGTCCTCTGACCTCCACATGTCAAAAGCCTCTCTCTCTCTCTCACTTTCCGTTACTTTCTCTAACTCTCTCTCTCTCAAATACCTTTTAAAAAAAAGTAGATCTGCCATCTATAAGAACAGATGCCGACTCTTTGGGGCCTCCAGTTGGCATTCTGCTCCGTGGAGGTGCGGTGGGCAAGAGAGAGCCCCTGGCAGAGCCTGTGTTTCCACATCTGTTATGGCCACATGCGGTCTGCAAGTCCCGGTCAGTCCGTGCCCTGTGCCAGAACTGAAACTGCCCGTGAGATCCACGATCAGGGAATCAGGCAAGAAGACCCCTCGCTCCTTCCCACGCTTCCTGCCATCTGACTGTTGTCAGCAGGCAAGATGCCCACACAGGCACCATGCAGCTCTCGAGAAAAGAAAAGTCAGCCCAGACCCTGCCAAGAGGCCCGGTCGCTCTGCACTGCCTACAGGACAATGTTCCATCGTCTCCTGAGCCGAGAACTCCCTCCAGCCTGAACGTGGGGCTGTCTCCAAACCCAGGTCTCTGGCGACAGGGGGTCCCTCATCAGCAACACGCGCCCGCGGCGACACATGCCAACTCCACGCTCTTCCTCAGGCTCACGCACACACATCTCTAAGTGGAACACGCTTCTTCGCTCTGAATGCCAGACCTGAAAACTGCACCCGGTTGCAACAAACAACACTCTCCAAGTCCATAAATGCACGCATGCATGCATAACAAATGGCACTTAATAACAGGCGGCCAATAAATACACTGTTTAATTCTACCAGCCGTGGTAGCTCAGGGGACGCAGCCTCTTGCCGTGGAAATGCGGAACTCTCATCCTGCCCCCGCCCCCTTGCATTCCAACAGCAATTCTGGTCCTACTTCCTCTCTCGCAGGCACTCCTTGTGAGTAATTTCAAATGAATGAGTGAATGAATGAATGTCATCAGTAACAGGTTATAATAATCTAAAGTTCAAATCTGTGGATGCATGCATGAATGAATGAATGCATGGATACATGCATGAATGAATGGTACTAGTAACAGGGGCGCAATAAACAAATGTTTCTTACGTCTATGAATGAATACACATGCACAGGCATGAATGAATGATATTCGTGACAGGGGTGACATAAACAAATGTTCTTTTACATCTATGAATGAACACATGTAAACATACATGCATGAATGGCATTCAGTGACAGGTATTCAATCAATGAATGCTCCTTAGGTCCATGAATGGATACATGACGCATTAATGAATGAATGACATTTAGTAATGGGTATGAATAAATGAATATGCTTTAAGCCTATGAATGAGGGTGTGCATGCATGCAAGCCTGAGTAAATAAACGAATGACATTTAGTAGCATGAATGTGTCGTTAAGTCCATGAATGAGGGCACGCATGAATGCATGCGCTAGTAAGTGAATGAATGACATTGAGTGACATAAATGAATAAGCTTATGATATTCCTGAAGCCCTGGGTTAGAGGCTCGCCGCTGGCTGTTCCAACAAATCAAGGCCAACAATGCACCAAAACCAATCAGAGATGTTGTTAACAAGGAGAAGCAGCAAGAGCCCTAATCAGACAGCCCAACCAGCAGGCAAAAAGGAACTGGGAACCCTCAATTCTGTCCTTGTAGTAACCAACTCAACCTTCAAGATGAAACAGGGAAGGGACAAGCGTGGTGGGCATACAGAAGTACTGTCCAAGAGTGGCCTGGCCGACCGTTACCTCAGAAGCGGTTGGAGGGATCGGCCCCCAAGTGGACACTGATTTCACTAGGGGTTAGAGTCAACCCTTGTTGGAAGATGTTTGTCTACCAGACAGATCTTCCTGGGAGTCACAGGTGACCACAGGAGAGAAACGACCCAGGGCAAAGGGGACATGTAGAATGGACGCTGAGAGGCCAAGTTTGCACTTCACTTCCGGTGGTCCACTGGCTCGCACCCCAGTGCTGTGGTCCACTGGCTTGCACCCCAATGCTGTGGTCCACTGGCTCGCACCCCAATGCAGTGGTCCACTGGCTCGCACCCCAATGCTGTGGTCCACTGGCCCACACCTGCTTCCGGCAGCCAGCTGCGCTCCTGCAACCCAAATGCACAGGTCCTTGGTCTCCTTGGCCTACCGGGGCCAAGTTCTACTTTCAATTGACTAACTGCCAAACTTCAGCTTAGACATTAGAGAATCGCTACAGACACAGCACCAGCCAGATGTCCTAGAATGAAGTCTCCCGTGCCTGAACTGCTCCGCTGACGGGAACTTTGGAACGGCAGGGGGTTGGAATGTTGCAGGTGCAGAACATAACCATCTTGGCCTGTCTTCACTCCTCTTTATGGCCATCTATGACTGCCTTAACCTCTTCGTGGCTGGCGGGTGGAAGCTTTGGAATGTACTTTCTTGACACCCACTCGGGACAGCATCTGTAAACTCAGACAGGTCTCTCCAGCTGTGCTGTCACGGCCAACTGACATCCCGACCTTGATGAATGCCATTCTCCTATTCCGTGGACATAAAGGCTTGCGCAAACCTGTCCCAGGCCAGGCTGTCTCTTTTTATTCTGAAGGGCCTCTACAGCAGGGAGAGGCACGTGGCCCTCACCCTCACTTCAAGTCCTGCCTTCCAGTTTATAAATGCTAAGTGTCTAATGGCTGCAGCCCAGACTCCTCCTCCTCCCCTCCCCCTCTCCTTCCCTCTCCCTCTTCCCCTCCTCCTCCTCCTCCTCATGGGAAGGGCACAGTGGTTTCTACAGGACAGACCCACTGCTTTCTGGGATCTCTATGTTCATTCACCTCCTTCCATCTACTTGTGTTTCTGACAAGACAAAAGTCACCAAGCCCCACATGGCCACGAATCCCCCTTCTACGATGGAAATCAGGTCGATAGGATTTTCTTCCTTTCCTGGCAAACACAGACAGCAGAGTTTTAAAACCTGTCCCACAGCCAGGACAAGACAGCGTCCAGGCCATCACAGGGGCTGAAAGCCTTTCAAATGGCAAAGTGAGGCTGTGGGCAGCAGGGAAATCGCAGACTCCTGCACGGCCTTTGGAAGGTGACTGGTCCTCACAGCCTCACCTCCGCAGCCGGTGCCCCTCCAAAAGTGTCCTGAGAACCCCGGGCCACTGCGCTGGAGCTGCTTCTGCAGGACCCTGACTCACCCTGACCTGTGCCTTCCTGGGCAGCTGCCGCCCACATGCCCATCATTGCGTGCTCTCTGCGCACCAGGGAGAGGGGAGCTGAGCCCTTGCGTTAGATAGAGGGGAGCTCAGCACCCCATGTCTCCCCAGACCTGGCAGACTGACTGCTGCCCACATGTCCTGCTGCACGTCTGTCTGGGGCTTCCTTTTGTGGTTCTAGACATTCTAGATCATTCATAGCCCACACACGCTGCTTGGATTACCACGTGTCCACTCTTGTGCAAAAATGCCAGGATTTGCCCTTCCTCCCACTGATGGGCTTCTGGTTTCTCGGCTTCCCACGGATATGAACAGATGTGGAGTGGACTTCTTGAGTGGGCGGGAGCAGCCTCCCCGTGATCAGACTTCAGCCAGCAGCCGCTGGCTCAGCGTCCGTCCGCCTCAGCTCAACCCCGGCCACTAGGGAGCTCTGACTTGTCTTTGCCCACAGGCTGTGCATGCCATGTCCCCGAGTCACGTGATTTTAAGCCCAGGGGACCCACTTGCCACACACTGTGCTGCTCGCCCATTCTGCTGCATTTTTAAGGTATTGCTCATGTGTGGAACTTTTAAACTGCCAATCACTCTGCATTCTTCCTTGAAGGAGGCTCACCAAGGTTTGTCCTCTGACCCTACCCAGAGCCTCGAGGTGTCCCCACCCTGCCCCTGCCCTTTTCTTATTCATCCAGCAAGCCCTCTGCACACTGCTTCCGGCAGATTAGTCTTCTTCTAGATGATTCTTTTCCTCTATGGCTTAGCTCCTGACAACAACCTTTGGTCCACAAACCCCTTCTAACCTGAGATGGGCTCTGTGGTAACTTCTCCCACGGCCCTTTGCATCATGGCTACAGGCAGTGTAGCCATTTCAGCACGTTTCCTTGGCTTTTCCTCTTCTAGTGCTACCTCTTCTCTCATCTTCCCTGGGGTATTTGTCCCCCAGCTTATCTTCAGAAAGGGTCAAAGCCAAGGCACAGGCACCATGCATCCCCTTTGTCTCCCACACTGCTGGACTGAGAAGACTAGCACACATCAGGAGCTCAATAAATGTTGCTGAGTAAGTCATGGACCACCGCGATCATGGACCCCTGAGGTGGACACTTTTGAAAATACTCATGGGATACTGCTACGCGCTTAGTCACTTTGGCAGGTTACTTGACTTCTCTAAAAATCTAGGTTTGCTCTCAGTATATTGGAGCTAATAGGTAATATTCACCTATTGCGCTGTTCCAGACACTAGTAGAATGTCAGAAACTGATGTGGGTAATTAATAAGTCACAGATATTATTCCCATTATAATCATAACACTGCTTTACTAGATGAACACAACTGGACACTTGCATATACATATATGCAACATGCAACACATGAAATACATGTTCACAACTGCACACACACGAGCATACACACAGTGCGCACACACTGTGCATATACATGAAGAAACACACATGGACACGCATGTGCATGCACATGCATGAGGAACACGTATCCTGCTACCCACCTGTCAACGATCACAGGAGACCTGGCGGACTCTCTGGCTATTTCAGCAGCCACAAGGTAGTTGCCCAAGGAGTAAAAAGCTCTTCGGATGATCGTGGGTTCGTCATCAAAGATTTTCCTCCAGTGGCTGAGGCAAGCGGGCGGCGACTGCAGGAGCACGGCCCCGAGGGATGCTGCCACCGACTGCGTCACTGTGGTCTTCCCTGCGGGCCACGCACAAGCAGAAAACAGAGCCTCAGCCACAGCGTGAGCAACGCCCGCCCCCCTCCCACAGAAGAATTCACTGGAAAGAGCAGAGAAAGCCAGCCCGCGTTCACAGCCAGTGTCCAGTAACGCGATGCTGCATGAAAAGGTGCCGATCAGAAGCGCTCAGGCTTCCCATGTTTGTCCTTAGAATACTTGAAGAAGAGAGTCCTCTGGGTTCGTCGCAGGTTCTCTGCGTGTTGCCAGTAAGTTCATGACCAAATGGCTGAGACCGGAACAAAAGGTCTTATTCTCTTAAAATGGTCCACTTACTGCTCCTTGTCCATCTTGACGGGAGAGCCGGCCAACACCAAGGGCTGAGGAAACTGACCACACTGAACCCACAGACAGCTGAGGGGGCAGTGGCAAAATTTACAGAAGGATGCCAACTCCTCTAACCAGCTCTCCCCATGCTATTCGCCTGCCCGGGACGCGCCCCGCCCACCATGGGCTGGACAGTCTCCTGCCAGTTCTTTGCGAATGTGTCCTGAGCTTGATCTTCAGCCGTCACCTTGACACTGGTGTGTAACTATGAGGGTCCACTGACTGATGATTCGCTCTGGGGGATCCGCTGCTCAGAGCCCCTCTCAGGTGCTGCCTTCACTCCTGGCCACCATCTCCCCACCTTTACCTGCCCCCGTTTCATAGCCTGCCTCGCTCCACTGGTTCCCATGAATCTCCAGGACCCGGTGCCATGGTTGGGCACAGGTGTCAACTTGACAGTGGAGGGTTTGAGCTCTGGGCACATCTGCAGAGAGAGACAGTTGGCATCCTTGTGTACACTTGGTCAGACACGCTGGCCTGGTAAGTAGGATCAGCCCTTTCTCGGCCATTATGTAGAGATGGCGTGGCCAGCTCCCTCGGGCCTGGCGCTGGTGCGCGCTCCCATCAAGCGGGACAGACTGCACCGTTTGTTGGTCCCTTAAACTATTTGAAGGTCATTTATCAGCAACCATACAGGCAAACTGCAACGCCAGGGATGTGTCTCATGCCTGCGACACTCCTCACCTGCCCGTTGCAGACGCTTTACATCCTTCCCTCTTCTCTGCTCAGCCTTTGCACTGGATGTCCTGCCCCACTCGCCTCCACTAGACCCTCTGCCGGGCCTGCCTGCCCAGACCTCTGCACCTCTGCACCTCTGCTAGGTCTCTCTCCAAGGTTCATCCACTCCACTCCTCCTCTGTCCACCCTGGACTTGGCCTCTGGGGCTTCTTTGCTGGTTGTGGGGTTCAAGTCCCTCCTCGGGTGAGGATGAGCTTCTCCTATGGGCCTCTCTTGGCACAGCCTCGGGTGTGTGAGGCTGAACTGAGCCACTTCTGAGCCCATCTGAGATGGGGGGTCATGGGAGGGCAGAGCATGGGGTGCATCAGTGATGATAAAATGTATCTACACTGGACAGATGCTGTTCTCTGAGCTCCACATGTTCATACCTCATGTCGCTTCTCTGTCATCTTGAACCCTCCATTTCCAAATGTTCGCCTCCCTAGTGCCACCAAAACACGCAGGGTAAAGTCTGCGTCCTCTCAGGGAACACAGAAGCTTCCTCTGCAGCGTGTCCCCCAGCAGCACTCTCCCCTGAACTTGCGCACTGTGGGGTCAGCGCATGTGCAGCCCCTACTTTGACTGTGGGCGCAGCCCCTGTTCTGACGCCCCTCGAGCAGCCGGCAGGCTTGGCCTCTCGGTTTCTTTGTTCTTGCTGTGGTGCCAGGCGCATCTTCTGGAACAAGTCCCCACAACTCCCAGGCCACCGCTTCTGTCTAGAGCAGCTGCCCTGAGGGTTCCTCAGCTTACAACCTGCTCTGCCGGGCTCTCAGAACGCAGCCTGGGTGTTCCCCTGACCCTGGGCCTTATGCAGGGAGCCAGGATTCTTGCTTTAGGCACAAAGCAGAGCCCATGAAGATTCCACTTCCTCCTCCTTGAAGCACAGGGCTCAAGTAGCTCATCAGAGACGGGCTTTGATATACACCAGGCTCTGTATAAGCTTTTGCTTCGCAGGAACCTTTCTGCACCTACAACGTACCAGCCGACAGCCTGGCATAAACCTCGAGGTAAGTCTCACCAGTGGCATCCAGTCCTTCGATAGCAACCACCTGGAACTTTCCTTTCTGGACCTGCTTCGGGCACTGGTCGACCAGGTCAAGCACTGTCCGTGCTTCCGGAATGAAGGATGTGCACTGTGGAAACCAACATCTGTGTGTGAAGAGAGGCATCCAGGGCTTAGGGAGAACCTGCCTCTGACTTGCCAAGGGCAGCACTGTCCAGTGCCAAGGAGGCTAATGCCAACTGAGCACTGTGCCAGTCTTGGGGAAGTCCTAGCGATCACTAGCTGGGCAGCTCCACCTGCGTCCTGCACTGGCCAGTCTTCCGCACAGCAGGAAGGCCAGGCGAGCCTCTCCTACAGGAGAGTGTCACAGTGCAGCTATAGGTCCCCTGGGAACAGAAGATCCTGGATGGGGGAGCTACCTTGAGAGTTGAACCAAACAAGGACATCTGCTCCTGACTTTGCAGAGAGCTGAGGAAAGTGCCCAAGTTGGCCCAGGACCCACCATGCACAGAACTCCATAGCTCCTTACTGGCTGTCTCCCTGTCCCGCACCCCCATCTCCATGGATGTGTCCCTGTCCCTCGCCCCCCCAATTCCATAGCTGTCTCCCTGTCCCGCACCCCCCATCTCCATAGCCGTCTCCCTGTCCGGCACCCCCCATCTCCATGGCCGTCTCCCTGTCCCGCACCTCCCATCTCCATCTGACTTGCTTAGGTGCTTACTCTGAGCAAGGCAAGTTCTGGTTGCTTTACACATATTAAGTTTGTCAACCTCTATGACGATGCAACGAAGGGGTGCTGTTCTTATCCCCATCTTATGAGTCAAGGAAACTGAGGTAGTTTCCTCCACAGACTTGCTGAAAGCTCCTCATAGGTGGGAGACATGGGGCTCTGCCAAATGACTGACTTCACACTGTGTAATCCCCATCCCAAGGCAAATATGAAATACGGTAAGATGCGAGGGGCAGTGAGCCTGTTGCCTGCCCCGGGTACTGTGTGAGTTCAAACAACACTCAGTATCCCCTGGACATCCATCCACTAAGAGCCACCGGCCCTCTGTCCTGGGAACATTTACGGAGGAAGGTGGAAAACAAAAGCAGAAACAGGAACAGGGAGATGACTTGGCTGTTACAGCCTCTACTTCATAGCAACAGGACTTGAGTTCGGATCCCCTCATCCCACGGAAAAATGCTGGACCTGTAATTCTGTCCCTGAAAAGTGAGCCTGGGAAACCCCAGAGCAAAACAGTAAAGTGGTTCCTAATGTCACCCTTGGGCATCTGCAGGCACACACACTCAAGTGCCCTTGTAAACATACCAGCACACACACAGGTAAACATCCACCCACATGTAAACAGAGAAAAAGAGAGAGAGAGAGAGAGAAGAAAGGAAAGGAAAGAAAGGAAGAGAGAGGGATAGTGAGGGAAGGAGGGAGGGAGAAGGAGGGAGGAAAGGAGGAAGGGAAGGAGGGAGGGACAGGGAAGCAAGGAGGGAGGAGGAGGGAGGCAGAGAGGGAGGGGGAGGGAGAAGGGGAGGGAGATAGGGAGAGGGGGAGGGAGGGAAGGAGGGGGAGGAAGGGACGGAGAAGGAGGGAGGGAGGCAAGGAGGGGGGGAGGGAGAGGGAAAGGGAGGGAGGGAGGCAAGGAGGGAGGGGGGAGGGGAGAGAGAAAGAGAGAAAGAAAAGAGAGAGAAAGAAAGAAGGAAAGGAAGGAAGGAAGAAGAAAGAAAGAAAAGAAAGGAAGGAAGAAGAAAGGAAGAAGGACGGAAGAAGAAGGAAGAGAGAAGGAGGAAGGAAGGAAAGAAAGAAAGAAAAGAAGAAAGAAAGAAGAAAGAAAGAAAGAAAAAAAAAAAGAGAAAAGAAAAAGAAAAAGAAAAGAAAGAAAGAAAGAAAGAAAGAAAGAAAGAAAGAAAGACACTTGAGTGTTTGGGGGCACTTATATAAGGTTCACAAGTTGGCAAGGAAGACCACATTGAAGTCTAACTTTAACACCCCTTAAGTCAAGTCGTTTGCTCCGCACCTCGGGACCAGTGCCCAGCAGCATGACCTCCAGCTAGCCGCACCTTCCACATTCCCTGCAGCTTATTGAACCCCTTGTTCCCTGCGCCCCTCCCTCCGCACCTCCAGAACACATGGCAAGCAGCCCCGCCGCTCTGGTCACAGAGCGCTGGACGCGAGGTCAGCGTCTAATTCCTCTGGCAGTGATTTGGGAACAAGAACCAACCACTCACCCAGGCGGCAAGCTCTGTGCCCGCCAGGCTGCGGAGGGCTTGGCACAGCCGGGTTCTGGGGTTCCCCGGGGCCACGCAGAAGGGCGAGCACGCTTACCTCCTGCAGCACCGCGCGGGCGGAGTCCCTGTCCTGGAAGACCACGGAGTTGAGCAGGTCGGGCAGCACGGGGTGCAGCGGAGGCTCGGGGGCCGCCAGGACGCGGGCACGGTCCACCTGCATCTGCCCCCCGCCCTGCAGCGCCCAGAGGCGCCGCCACAGCGCTCCTTGCGCATCCGCCTCAAAGTCGCCCAGGTGCGGGCGCGCGGCCTCCGGGCACGAGCCCAGCAGCTCCAGCAGCGCGCGCCGCGTGTCCGGGTGGTCGTGGGGGTCGCGCAGCAGGAAGCCGTGCTGGGCGCCGCCCTCCTGGCCGCCATAGCACAGCAGCCTGCGCAGCTGGCAGCGCTGCAGAAGGCCGGCGCGCAGGTGCAGCCGCAGCCGCTGCTGCAGCCGGGCGGCCCGCACCCGGGCCCCGCACGCGTCCCCGGGGGGCTGCGGCACGCACAGCGAGTAGCTGCGCCCCGGGGGCCCGAGCAGCGCGGCCAGACGCGCGCCCGGCGCGGCCGCGTCCCCGGCGCTCGGCGCGCCCAGGGCGAAGTGGGTCAGCGTGCCGTCGGGCAGCTCCACGGCGAAGCGGCGCGGCGCCGCCATGGGCCGCGCGCACAGCCCGCGCCGCGCGCACAGCCGCCCCGAGAGCCGCCCGAGCCGCAGCGGGCCGCGCCGCTGCACCGCCGACGCCATGGGCGGGGCGGCTCCGCCCCCGAAACCCACCGCGGGGCGGCCGGGAGCCGCGGGGAAACGAAAGCGAAGGTGGCGGCGGCCGGCGGGGACCGCGGGGCGGACCGCCCTCCTCCCGGCCCGGGCTGCTCCGCCTCCTGCCGCCGCCGCGCCGTTAACAGCCGGCGCGCGGGCTGCAACGCTCGGCCCTGGGGACCCGGGCGCGTCGCCGGCCCGCGCTGGCCCTAGGCGACGCCGGCTGGGGCCGCTGCTGAGGCCCAGCCCTCAGGATGGTCACTTCACTTTTGGGGGGTCAGGTGTCCCCAGCCCAAGGTTTTCACTCCAGCCTGTTCGATTGTGCGGGCTTTATGAGGGGCGAGGCGAGCCATGCACGCGCTGCGACGGAGGGACAGGTGTGTCTCTTCCTGGAAACCAGGTCGCCGTGCTTAACACCCTCCAAGGAGACAGACTCCTCTGCTCCACTTGACTTGGGAGACTCCAGTTCACTGCAGACCACCCAGGCAAGCCTGCGCTTCAACCAGGCTGGGCACCTTTTCAGCTTTTCGAGTGGGAGACTCCTCCTCTCCCCCCCAACTCCTCCCCCACTCCGCGCTCCTCACTCCTGTGGGAATCCCAGTTGCAAGGAGGGATGTGTGATCCAGGTGGTCACCCCAAAAAAACTGCCCATCAAAGATTCCTGCGTTGACGACTAGTTTTTTGAAATCGCTCTCTTCTCCCTCCCGTGTGTGCATGCCTCTGTGTGTGTGTGTGTGTGTGTGTGTGTGTGTGTGTGTGTGTGTGTGTGTGTCCGTGGGCGAGGGCATGAGCTAGTAATCCCAAGAGCATCTTTTTACTCATTCACCCCAATGTCTCAGTGATGTGCTTCCAGCTAGGCTTTGGGCCAACATAAGGAAGTAGAGCAAGAACTGGGGTGAATCTAGTACAGTTTGGTGCTACAGGAAGATGGATGGACATTAGGGTCTGGAGTGGCACAGAGCTCGCCGTCTCCCCCACTCCCATACCTTCTGGCCTGTAGGGGAGACACTTTCTTCAAGCAGAGAACTACAGAAGTTCGCCCCATGCCAAGGAGTCTGGGTCCAACCATAAGCATGAGCTCTTAGACCCCTTCAGTGGAAAGAGGTGCAGATTTATGCGAATGACTCTGACAAGTTGCCTGGCATGGCCAGGAGGGTCCCCGGGTTGCCCCTCAGTGTCCAGCTGTGGAAAGTGGTGCCACTGCCGGCTGCTTTGCAAAGCCTTCTCCACCCTAGTTGGAATGAGGAGATTCCCTACACAGACCAGACCCCCTAAGCCCCCAGTCTTTCACTCCCCACCCCCACTGCCCTACTTCTGCAGCACCCCCAGGTGGCTCCTTAGCAATGTCCAAAGGCCTTAAAAGCTGTCGCATTACTGCCTGGGCTCTCTGCACCCTCAGGGGATTCCCCCTCCCCCCCTCCCCTCCGGTCCTTCCATGCAAGTCTCTCCCTGTCTTCTGACTCTAAGCTGTCTCTTCTCGCTTCTGTCCTAATTTCTCCTGTCATAAGACCTAACTTAGGTTCCCTTGGCCAACCAGGCCCTCTCCTCTGACAGATTCTACTTCTTACGTATCTCCTCCACCTTAGCCTCGATTTTTCATGGAACTGCACGTGATCCCTACATACTGTCCTAGCCACATCCCCCCCCCCAATCCATCTAACAATGAATGTGCTCCTGCCAGGCGTGGGGAAGACCTGGTTCCTCTCTGGGCTTCTGTAGAGATGCCCAGGAAATGGGGTTCTCTCTTCCCTCAGTAGGTCACAGGTGAACTTTTCTTCTTGGGAGAAAAACCAAGCACCCAGCGAAATACGAAGCCTTCCAAACCTAAAGGCCAACAATGGGCCAAAAAGAAACACACACAGCCCCTTGCAGCAATGAAACATGATCTGGAAAAGTCCAAGAACAGAGATTTGGTGGTACCAGCCGGTTCCGACTGAGTGAACTGGAGCGACTCACCCTTGAGGGGGTGGAGACCTGGGGAGATACTTCCTTGCAGTTAGTTTGCATATTACAGGTAAACTCCTGACCAGACCAAACTGCTTAAAGGGTTTTCTTCTAGTTTAAGATTCTCGGTCATGCCCTACCACCCCGGAGCCCCACGCGTCCGGCGGCGAGCACCCAGGCCGACTCCGGCTAGGCCTGTGCCCCGGCACAGACGACCCCAGCCCCCTCCGTGCCGCCCCGCCCCACCCCACCAGCTGCCCAAGGTGAGTGAGAGAGCCCAGCCCCGCCCCGCCCCCCACCCGGTAGCCGCCCAGCCAGCAGCACCGCGCCCCGCAGCCCCTGGCTTTGCCCCGGCCCCCCCCCTCCGCGCCGACCTTCCCAGGTTGCAGGTGAAGAATTCTGCCATCAACATCAGACCCTCTGCCTCTCTGGCCCACCGGGGACCTATGCACGTGGTCCACGGAAGACACACTGCTACTCAGAATTCAATAGAGTCCAAAGGAAACTCAAGCAAAATTCTAAGGAACAAAGGGAACACAGGCCATACATCTGGACTCCACTACAATCAGTATATCACGTGGGCGAGATTCTTCTCATCCAACCCAAAGATAAGTAAATTTTTTCTTTTCACCTTACTGATCCTTTAAAGTATCAATGCTGTAGATCAACTTTCTCATACAGCCACCCCACAACATACAACTCCAGGGAGTACACCACTCACCCCCACATTTCATCAAGAAACTAAATCGTAAAAGTGCACTACCAAACTAATACTCACCCCCTGGTAACGTAACCTGACTTAACAGCCTAGTAGCCTCATCTAGGATATAACAATAACAATACACAAACATACCCAATCCAAGGCAAGCACTAGTAATAACTGGCAAGTGTAACAATACCAACTAGGTGGATTCAGTGAAAAACACACAGAAACTGAAAGGTCCTAAAAAACAAAACAACAATGTACAAGTCAAAGTGCAGATCCACGAGAAACAAAACCCAAGAAGACCAATCTCCTGCGAAAGAGTCAATCCATAATGAGGGATTCTGACCAGAACAAATCCACAGAAAATAGCCATGAAAGCCAGACCCAACATAACGACTTTCAGAGTATGATCATTACCATGATTAATACTATGAAAGAGGAAATCCGAGAAGAGTTAAACAACCATATCAACCACTTCGAACAGGAACACAACAGGCACTTGGAGGAGTTGAGAAAAAGAGTTCAAGAAACAAAAATAGGTATAGAGCAATTAAAACAGTCTCAGGCAGAGTTTAAAATTGAACTAAAAGACAAGTTATCTTCAACCCAAAACTCAACAGAGAGTCTTATCAGCAGAACAAATGAGGCAGAAAATAGAATTTCAGATCTTGAAGACAAAGTGGGAGAATTAACCAGCTCAATGGAAGAGATTGTTAAAGCCAAAAAGATACTGGAGAGGAACATTCAAGAGATATGGGACACCCTGAAGAAGCTTAACATGCGCATTCATGGAATACCAGAACAAGAATCCCAAAATACCACACCGGAGGAAATCTTTCAATTAATCATAAATGAAAACTTCCCACAACTAAAGAATGAGAGGCCTATCCAAATACAAGAGGCATTTCGCACTCCAAACAGATATGACCAAAATAGAAAATCGCCACGGCAAATAATAGTCAAAACACTCCACATTCAAGACAAAGAAAAGGTGCTGAGAGCTTCAAGAGAAAAAAAGCAACTCAGTTTTAAAGGTAAACCTATTAGAATAACAAATGACTACTCAATGGAAACAGTAAAAGCAAGAAGAGCTTGGAGAGACATACTTCAAGTATTAAATGAGCAAAAATGCCAACCCAGACTGATATACCCGGCAAAACTATCTGTCATGATTGAGGGAGAAAGAAAAATTTTCCAGCACAAAGACAACTTGAAGGGATACATGTCTACCAAACCAGGCCTTCAAAAAATCCTAGAAATGATACTCAAGCTTGAAGAAAAGAACAAGCATATCCAGGAGGACAGAAGGAAAGTATAATACCACCAAAACATAAATATCAAACAACATGGTAACAAAGTCTACTAAACATAAAAAATGTCCAGAATTAAAAATAATTTCTCCATTATAACATTAAATGTCAATGGTATTAACTCGCCGATTAAGAGACACAGATTACAAACTTGGATTAAAAACCACAATCCAACAATCTGCTGCCTTCAGGAAACTCATCTCACCACAAAAGGTAGGCACATCCTAAGAATGAAAGGCTGGTCCAAAATCTTGCAAGCTAATGGAACCAGGAAACAGGCAGGGGTAGAAATTATGCTTTCAGACAAAGTGGACTTCAAACCAAAGAAAATCATAAGAGACACAGATGGATACTACATTTTAGTCACAGGTACAATTCACCAGGAAGACTTCACAATACTGAACATATATGCACCCAATATGGGCCCCTCCACATTCATTAAGAAAACCCTACAGCGCCTAAAGCAAGAAATCAACCGCCAAATGATAATTCTTGGGGACTTCAACACCGCCCTCTCAACATGGGATAGATCAACAGGTCAAAAGCTTAACAAAGACACTTTGGACCTTAATCAAACCCTTAAAGAAATGGACCTTACAGATCTCTATCGAACTTTTCACCCATGCACAAAGAATACACATTTTTCTCAGCAGCACACGGAACTTTTCCAAAATAGATCACATATTGGGCCACAAAACGAATCTACACATATACAAAAAAGTTGAAATTCTAACCTGTGCCCTATCAGACCACCACGGCCTAAAGCTGGACATCCACAACACAACAAACAAGAGAAAATACACTAACTCCTGGAAACTTAACAATATGATGCTGAATGAGAACTGGATTCAGGAAGAAATTAAAAAGGAAATTCAAGATTTCCTGAAAGTGAACGATAATGAAAATACAACTTACCAAAATCTCTGGGACACAATGAAAGCTGTTCTAAGAGGTAAGTTCATAGCTCTTAATGCCTACATCAAAAAAATGGAAACATCAGAAATAAATAACTTAACGATGCAGCCTAAAGGCTTTAGAGAAACCTTGAGCAATCTGATCCAAAAGTAGTAGAAGAGAGGAGATTAGCAAAATAAGGGGAGAAATATCTGAAATCGAGACTAAGAAAACGATAGAAAAAATCAACCAGTCAAAAAGCTGGTTCTTTGAAAAAATCAATAAGATTGATACACCCCTAGCTAAATTAACTAAAAGCAAGAGAGAGAAAACCCGAATTAACAAAATTAGAAATGAACATGGAGTTATCACTACTGATACCCAAGAAATCCAGAGAATTATAACATCATATTTAAAAACTTATACTCATGTGAAGTTTGACAACACAAAAGAGATGGATGAATTTCTAAGTAAACACAACCTACCTAAATTGAATCAGGAAGTTGTGAATTACTTAAATAGCCCTATAACTATAAGGAAATTGAAGAAGTAATCTCAAATCTTCCCACCAAAAAATGTCCTGGACCAGATGGATTCAGCACAGAATTCTACCAGACATTTAAGGAGTTAATAACACCAATACTCCTTAAACTGTTCCATCAAATAGCAAAGGAAGGAACACTACCAAATTCCTTCTATGAAGCTAATATCGTCTTAATCCCAAAACCTAATAAAGATTCACTTAAAAAAGAAAACTATAGGCCGATCTCTCTGATGAACACAGACGCAAAGATTCTCAACAAAGTCTTAGCAAATCAGATTCAAAAACATATCAAAAAGATCATTCACAGGGACCAAGTAGGCTTCATCCCCGGCACACAAGGTTGGTTCAACATATGAAAATCAATAAATGTAATTCATCATGTAAACCAGTCCAAAGACCAAGACCACATGATACTCTCGATAGATGCAGAAAAAGCCTTTGACAAGATCCAACAGCCTTTTATGATCAAAACGCTAGAGACAGTAGGAATGGAAGGAACCTTTATCAATATAATAAAAGCTGTATACAACAAGCCCACAGCAAGGATTATACTCAATGGGGAACAATTGGAAGCATTCCCACTTCGATCAGGAACTAGACAAGGCTGTCCACTCTCACCACTTCTATTCAATATTGTACTTGAAGTCTTAGCTGAAGCCATAAGACAAGAAAGGGACATAAAAGGGATTCAAATTGGCAAGGAAGAAGTCAAGCTATCCCTATTTGCGGATGACACTGATCTTATACCTGAGGGATCCCAAAAACTCCACCAGGAAGCTCCTGGAACTAATTGAGAAGTTCAGCAGGGTGGCAGGATACAAAATAAATGTGCAAAAATCAGAGGCCTTCCTATATGCCCAGAATGAAAGAAGTGAAAAAGCCTTGAGAGAAACAATCCCATTTACTGTAGCCCCTAAAAAAATGAAATACCGTGGTATAAACCTAACCAGGGAGGTAAAAGACCTTTACAATGAAAACTTTAAAACCCTAAAGAAAGAAATTGCAGAAGACACCAGAAGGTGAAAGACCTCCCATGTTCCTGGATTGGCAGAATCAACATTGTAAAAATGACCATCCTACCAAAGGCAATATACACATTCAATGCTATAACAATTAAAATCCCAAAGCAATTCTTTAAAGAAGTTGACCAAATAATCTCAAAATTCATATGGAGGCACAAAAGACCCAGGATAGCAAAGACAATCCTGAGTAACAAAAACACTGCTGGAGGTATTACCATTACAAACCTTAGTCTATACTACAAATCCATAGTTATAAAGACAGCCTGGTACTGGCTCCAAAATAGACACACAGATCAATGGATAAGGGTTGAAGACCCAGATATAAGCCCACAAAAATACAGCCATTTGATCTTTGACAAAGGGGCCCAAAGAATCCAATGGAAAAGGAACAGCATCTTCAACAAATGGTGCTGGCAAAACTGGATCTCCACATGCAGAAGATTAAAGCTGGACCCGTACTTGTCACCATGTACAAGACTTAATTCCAAATGGATCAAGGACCTTGATATCAGGCCAGAGACTATAAAAATCATAGTTCAAAGGATAGGGAACTCCCTTGAGCTGATTGGGCAAGGCCAACATTTCCTAAACAGACATCCAATGGCACAGTCACTGCTACCAACTCTCAACAGTTGGGATCTTGTGAAATTAAAGAGCTTCTGTTCAGATAAAGAGGTTGTAACAGGAGTGCAAAGGCAACCCACAGAATGGGAGAAAATCTTCACTAACCACATATCTGATAGAGCCCTACTGTCCACAGTGCACAAAGAACTTAGAAAACTAAATACCAAGGAAACCAATGGCCCAATTAAAAAATGGGCCCTGGAACTTAAAAGAAATTTTACCATGGATGAAATTAAAATGTCTAACAAATATCTTAAAAAATGCTCCACTTCTTTAGCCATGAGGGAAATGCAAATCAAAACCTCCGTGAGATATCATCTCACCCTGGTCAGGATGGGAAAAATCCACAATACAAACAACAACAAGTGCTGGAGAGGATGTGGAGAGAGGGGAACTCTGCTACATTGCTGGTGGGAATGCAGGCTCATACAGCCACTCTGACGAGCTGTCTGGAGATTCTTAAAGAAATTAAAGATTGAAATGCCATATGACCCTGCTATTCCACTTTTGGGAATAACCCCCCATACAGCAGAGGTTCATCTCAATAGCACAAGCATGACCCTGTTCATAGCAGCACTGTTTACAATAGCAAAGTCATGGAATCAACCTAAATATCCAACAGTTGACGAGTGGATAAAGAAACTGTGGTACATCTATACAATGGAGTACTACACAGCCATCAAAAATGATGAATTACTGGAATTTGCTGGGAAATGGATGTCATTAGAAAGAATTATATTAAGTGAAGTATCCCAGGCCCAGAAAGTTAAGTGCTGTATGTACTCCCTAATAGGTGGCTCCTAGTACCAAACTCACCCAGCCCACATTGAGACACTCAAAGGTAAACCTATGTAATACAGTAATTGCAAGGATTGTGAACAGGAGGGATGCGGTTGTAGGGCCACACCAGTCAAAAGGAGAAAGGGGACCATGTTACAGCAGAGAAAATCGGCCTCCAAGGAATGCAAGTAAGTAATGTGACACTTGGTTAAGTCCACAGACATTCGTTCCTGATCATGTACAACTGAGGGGGTATGATCTCACCAGTAGGGAAGGGCACATAGTCTGGCAGATGAAAGGTGATCATTTTGCAAATGGGTGACTGACCCCTCCCTCACCGAGGCTTCCTGCTTTTATTACATCTACCCTTGAATGTGCTATTATAACAAGACTCCAGTTTAACAGTTTTTTGTCTCTGGCCAGGGGGTGACATCCAATACCCATCAGGATGGAGTGAAGGGCATTGCAGGAGCAGCAAAACCACAAAAGAAAATCAACAAACCATAATCCAGAACTGAAGAGACTCTATATCAACCACATAGAACTAAGCCAGGCTAATCTCCTCCCATCCTGAAGCTCAGGGACATTTGCGGAAGAGGGGGCGGTAAGATTGTAAGAGCAAAAGGATGGGAGGAGCAATGATCTGAAGATTCTCCACACTAGTTAGGGCTGAAGCAGTCATAATAGGACTTTGCATGCCCTGCGCAATGTCCAACACACTATTGACCTCACAAAGACTAGCATCCGCTAAAGGCACCAAGATCCTTGGAGGCAAGGGATTGACAGCTTAAGGGGAACACAAGAAAGGGTTCAGGGAAATGCCCTGGGTCCTTGTACGTCATCGGAGAGGAGGACCAAGAGGAGAGTTAGGCATACACAATAAAGGAATCTCTGGGAATTGGGGGGGAGGCACTGGGAGATGGGGAGGAGGGAAGGGGAGCAGGGGGTTCAGGGGGAGGAGGAGCGGGGAGGGAACTGGTCTACCTATTAAGTGTGTATGAGTGGAAATAATAATAAAAAATGTTAAAAAATTTAAAAAAGAGTTCTCTATAAACAAAAGATAGGTAAAAATAAAGATAAATATGGGTCAGTGCGATGTCTCAGAAGGTAATGACTGCTTACACACCTAGAGGATTGAGTTTGATCCCTTGGAAACCTACAGAGTTGAAGGAAGGTTACTGATTTCCTGAAAGTTGTCCTTTGATCCTCGTCTCCATGCATGTGTGTGCCTTCTCTCTCTTTCTTTCTCTGAAATAATAAATAAAGCATTAAAAATGAAAGATAACGCTATAAACATAGCCATGATTGGTGAGTGAAAAATAATATTCTTCCCGTAAAGAACCTCAGCAAAATCCCAGTACATTCACCTTCCTTCCTTTAGTCTGTACAGATCCTTCCGTACGGTATTTCAGATTCTAAGGCTGGATCATTGTAATACTTTTCTGACTTTAAATATTAACATGCACAGTTTTTATTTCTCCATCATGCCTCACCAAATATAGAAGGGAAAGTTACAAAAAAAACCTGGAGATATAAAAATGTCAAAAAAAAGCAGAATTTTCCTCATTATAACTGTGAGACTTTGACTACTTGGCCCAAGTTACTTGTGTGTTTCATACAAACCTCTAGTGACTGTCATAGGTTGAGTGTGAGTTGTCTCCTCAGGCTCATGAATCATTACTTGATGTCCATGTCTGGGAAGGTGGTGGCATATTTAGGAGATAGAGTCTTGATGCAGGAAAGAATGTCACAGGGGCTAGCTTGAGGTTGGGTTATTCTTGCTCTCTCTGTCTCCATGATGTTTGCAGTGACTTAAACGAGGCTCCTGTTTCTGCCTTTAGTTGTATCTTCTGCTATGGCATTCCCATCATAAAGGTACGCTCTCTCTTCTGGAACTGGTCAAAAAAATCTGCCCTTTCTCCCTTAAGTTGTCTGAGTATTGTCTCACAGTGGCAGAACGAATTACTGTTAAAAGACACATGATGCCTTACCTTGTTGTACAGGCTCTGGAAAGTCAACCCCTATTTCCCTCAAGGGTAATTCTCTCTCAAAATTCCCCTTCTGTTTTTCTAGACATATTCCAGAGACATCTAGACATCTCTAGAACATATTCTTTTTACCATGTCTTCTGTATCCATCCTGGTCTGGTCAGTACTTTTACTCTCTTGCTGTCAGGCACATCAACATGATGTGGTGCTGCTTACAGAGAACCCTCCTCTTGCCTTCTTTGGTCTCTCTCCAGTCTGATGCTTGAGGTGATGGGTGATTCACCTGTGGCAGTTGAAGATTTCGGGCTTCAATGAGACCCCCAGACCGTGATTCTGGATCACCATCACCCCTTAGGCATAAGCCGAGAAGTTCTTTCCAGTCCCTTGCAGGAAGCTTGACTTACCATTTGAAACCACAGGGCCCCAGACAATGTGTTCTTTAGTGGTATTTGGAAAAGGAAGGAAGACTGACCAGTTCATGAAGGGAGGAGACCCTGAGACTTCTTTCTGTGTGTGGTGAGGCTGACAAGTGGCAGCTTGCCTTGTGAAAACTCCTCTTCCCTTCTTCCCTCTTATTACTTCTATGTCTTGCATCTGTCCCTGATGCTCTCTTTCATTTGAAGCTAGCTAAAATCATGAGTAAATATACTGCTTTAATTTTAAGAGTTAGGAATTTCAAGTCATTCTGGATGCACATTTTACGAGTCAAAATTCTCCAGACAAAAAGCTTCAACAACTAGGGCAGTAGTCTCAAACTCTTCACCCTCCTGTCATAGTTAGGTACAGGTGTCAACTTGATGCTTGAGGGTTTGAGCTCTGAGCACATTTGTAGAGAATTAGTTGAGTTAAACCCAGAGAGAACTTGCAGGAGATTGATGGGGAAGGTCCAGCACACAGTGGGCGAGCCATTGGTCTGGCAAGTAAGGATTGTCCCTCTCTTAGCTCTTTGTGGATACGTTGGAGCCAGTTCTGTAGGCCCTGGTATTAGTTTGAGTGCTTCTGCTATGGTGGACGAGGAACTGTAACAAGCCTATTATTATAAGAGAATAAATTCCTTGTTTCTTTAAGCCATTTGATGGTGATTTTATCAACAACCATGCAGGCTAACTGCGACACCTACTGTATAGTCAAGGTCTTCAGTAACTGAGAGGACATCGCAAAAGCCAAAAGGACCAAATGGAGAAAGGGATGGAGGGAAGCGCCACAGAGGGTCTTGCCCAATCAGGAAGCACAGGGCGCCATCTAGCGGCCATTTAGTTCAATCACGGGATCCTCCTGCAGGTTGAAGGATTCTGCTACTGTGATCAGTGTATTTCCCACAGGAATACCAGAGACACAGGACTATTCACAGGGACATGTCCAGTCTACAAAGCAGGAGTTCAGTGGAAGTAGAAATGCCCTTTTCTTCCTCTTGAAAGAGGCCCAACCTTCACCCAAGGATTCAGTTCAGACCTGAAAAATGATAAATGATTTTTTTCCCATAGGCTATAAAGGACAAGAGAAGAACAGAGTTTCCCCTTCCTCTGAGGACTCATGGGTTGTCCATAATTTTCCTTTAAGGATGAACCTCTGGTAACCCAAGATATGATAGGGCAAAAATTTCATTTCTTATCATTAGGAGAAAAAAAACTTTTCACCCTCAGTCAGTCTTCCTCACTAATATTCATGACATGCCTCATAATCGTGCTTAACTTGTATGAGGGTTGATTTTTTTATCGATTCTTTTTTCCTATTGCCTAGATGCTTCACCTCAACTCCCCACACACCAGGCAAGGATATCATGTCTAAACTCAAACCAGTTCTGTACTTTTGAGAGGCCAGAAGTTCTTATGGCATTCCTCACATTCCTTAACAATATCCTGAGATAGCCAACATTATCTGGCAGAATCAGAGACTCTTCTTACGGTGTCTACAGGCTCCTATATCACTTAGTATGTCAGTAAACACACACACACACACACACACACACACACACACACACACACACACCATTCTTAGATACTTAGCGGCAGCTGCTCTGGTCTCACAATTGCCCTCACTGGTCTTCATGACTCTCCTAATACATCCCAATAATCTTTAAAACCTAAGCAATGGAGAGACTTCAGCTTCTCATTGATAAATTCCCAGCTGCTGGGCTACAACACTCATGTAACTCTCTATGCAACACCACTAACTTAGCAATAAAGTCAGATGGATCTTACAAAATGGTCCATGAAGTGAGACCCATAGAGAAGACCGTGGTCATGTTGCATCTCATAGTTCCCATTCCTTATATATCCTCTTGGGGCAGATGCTCACCCACATCTCCTGGTTCCCAGTGTTACACCTTCAGGGTGTTTTGCTTTGTTTTCTCATTCATCCAGGCTTCTCATTTGCCTTCTCACAGCTTACCTGCTGTGGCAGGTACTTATAGCTGTGAGCTTCAAACCAGAGAGAGGGAACTCTGGCACACCTATGAGGAATTGTTCAGTTAATACAGGGGCTTGAAGGAGATATGGAAAGACCCAGTCCACAGTGGGCAGGACCATTCCCCAGGCAGGGAGATAACACAGAGGAAGAGCTAGCTACCAGGCTAGAATGCAGCTCTGGTCCTTGCCCCTCTGCTCTTGCTGTGGGTGAGGTGTGGCCAGGTCCCTGGTGTCTTGATTCTGACACAGCTGCCTGTCATAATGAACTGCAACCTGAAAATGTAAATCAACAAAATCCCCTTGTTCCTCGAGTGTTTATTATGCAATAGAATATGAAGCTCATACACTTGTGCTCTCTTAGCCTGCAGAGGAATGCTGGCTTCCCTCCCCTCAACTCTTTATTGGTCTTGTAATACTTATACATTTGAATAGAACTGATGTCTTTCTCCACATGCACTTCCAGTGTAACCTGTAGCTTACTGAACTTATTACCCTTTTTACTATTTTCATGGCTGCTATAAATACACATTTTACTTCCTTGCATCTCTGTGCTTGCTAATCAATTGCACGGTGTTGTCAGATGTCAGCCTTGTAATCCAGTTTCTCATCACTTCATCTTGTGGATACCCTTTCACCATGCAACCTTCCCACACTGTTACACAGAGCAAGAAAAGCCCCCTGCCCTCCTGCTTTCACACATATTCTCAACATGCCTGACAAAACTCTAATTAAAAACTTGATTTCAAAAACTAAACCACCAGCTCCCTTTTCACCCCACCCCGTTCCGCCTGTGGGGACGCACGCGCGCGGTCCAGCAGGGCCTCACACTGCGCCCTAGGTAAGTCCCCGTTCGGGCCCCGCCTACCAGGACTCCAGGTCAGCCCACAGGTACCAGGCTCCGACTCCCACCATCCAGCCGGAGCCGCGCGCGGGGGCCAAGGGACGAGGAGGACCTCCCCCTGCGCCAGGACCCCGCCCCAGCTGCCCTCGGGTTAAATAGCTCCACGCCACACGCCCATCCTCCCTTTTCACCCCACCCCGCTCTGGTCGGGACACGTGCGCGGTCCAGCTGGGGCTCACCCCGCGCCCTAGGTAAGTCCCCATTCGGGCCCCTCCCACCAGGACCCCAGGCCAAATAATTCAGTTTAGTGAAATTGAGAGATCTTAAGAGTTAAAATGACAATGCCAAAGTCAAAGTGCAAATCCATGAGAAGCAACACTCAAGTAAACAAATTTCCCACTGAAGAAATTAATCCCATAATGTTAGACTCCAACAAGAACAAACCCACCAAAAAAGGCCAAGAAAGCCTCACCCAGGATAAGGACTTTCAAAATATGATCATTACCATGTTCAATACTATGAAAGAGGAAATCCGGAGGAATTACATAATCGAATCAATCACTTTGAAGGGGAACACAACAGACATCTGGAGGAGTTGAGAAAAACAGTGCAAGAAACAAAAAGTGGCATAGAGCAGTTAAAACAAACTCAAGCAGAGTTTAAAACTGAGCTAAAAGACAAGTTATCTTCAACCCAGAATGCCACAGAGAGTCTTATCAACAGAACTAATGAAGCAGAAAACAGAATTTCAGACCTTGAAGATAAAGTGGGAGTACTAACCAGCTCAATGGAAGAGGTTGTTAAAGCCAAAAAGATACTTGAGAGAAATATCCAAGAGATATGGGACACCCTGAAGAAGCCTAACATGCATATTCATGGAATACCAGAGCAAGAATCTCAAAATACCACCCCTGAGGAAATTTTTCAAAAAATCATCAAGGAAAACTTTCCTCATCTATAAAAAGAGAGGCCCATCCATATACAAGAGGCATTCCGCACCCCAAACAGATAAGACCAAAATAGAAGCACACCACGGCAAATAATAGTTAAAACACTCCACATTCAAGATAAAGAACTGGTGCTGAGAGCTTCAAGGGAGAAAAAAACAAGTCACTTTTAAAGGTAAACCTATTAAAATAACAAATGACTTCTCAGTCGAAACAGTAAAAGCAAGAAGAGCTTGGAGAGACATACTTCAAGTATTGAATGAGCAAAAATGTCAACCCAGGCTGATTTACACTGCAAAACTATCTGTCATGATCGAGGGAGAAAGAAAAATTTTCCAGCACAAAGACAACTTGAAGGGATACATGTCCACCAAACCAGGCCTTCAAAAAATGCTGGAAATGATACTCAAGCATGAAGAAAAAAAACAGGCATATCCAGGAGAACAGAAGGCAAATATAACACCATTAAAAGCGAATCATTATACTTATAAAAGCTACTACACATAATAAATGTCTGGAATTAATAGTTTCTCCATTATAACACTAAATGTTAATGGAATTAATTCACCGATCAAGAGACACAGATTACAAACTTGGATTCAAAATCACAATCCATCAATCTGCTGCCTGCAGGAAACCCATCTCACCACAAAAGATAGGCACGCTCTAAAAATAAAAGGCTGATCAACAATTCTACAAGCAAATGGAAGCAGAAAACAGGCAGGGGTAGCCATTATGCTATCAGACAAAGTGAACTTCAAACCAAAGAAAATTATAGGAGACACGGATGGATACTACATTTTAGTCACAGGTACAATTCACCAGGAAGACTTCACAATACTGAACATATATGCACCCAATACGGGCCCCTCCACATTCATTAAGAAAACCCTACAGCGTCTAAAGCAAAAAATCAACCCCCAAACGATAATTCTTGGGGACTTCAACACCGCCCTCTCAACATGGGATAGATCAACAGGTCAAAAGCTTAAAAGAGACACTTTGGAACTTAATCAAAACCTGAAAGAAATGGACCTTACAGATCTCTATCGAACTTTTCACCCACGTACCAAAGAATACACATTTTTCTCAGCAGCACACGGAACTTTCTCCAAAATAGATCACATATTGGGCCACAAATTGAATCTACACATATACAAGAAAGTTGAAATTCTAACCTGTGCCCTATCAGACCACCACGGCCTGAAGCTGGACATCCACAACACATCAAACAAGAGAAAATACACTAACTCCTGGAAACTTAACACTATGATGCTGAATGAGAACTGGATTCAGGAAGAAATTAAAAAGGAAATTCAAGATTTCCTGAAAGTGAACGATAATGAAAATACAACTTACCAAAATCTCTGGGACACAATGAAAGCTGTTCTAAGAGGTAAGTTCATAGCTCTTAATGGCTATATCAAAAAAATGGAAACATCAGAAATAAACAACTTAGCAATGCAGCTTAAAGCTTTAGAGAAACTAGAGCAATCTGATCCCAAAAGCAGTAGAAGAGAGATTAGCAAAATAAGGACAGAAATATCTGAAATTGAGATTAAGAAAACGATAGAAAAAATCAACCAATCAAAAAGCTGATTCTTTCAAAAAATCAACAAGATTGATACACCCATAGCTAAACTAACCAAAAGCAAGAGAGAGAAAAACCAAATTAACAAAATTAGAAATGAACATGGAGTTATCACTACTGATACCCAAGAAATCCAGCGAATTATAACATCATATTTCAAAAACTTATACTCTGTGAAGTTTGACAACACAAAAGAGATGGATGAATTTTTAAGTAAACATAACTTCCTAAATTGAATCAGGAAGTTGTGAATTATTTAAATAGTCCTATAACATATAAGGAAATTGAGGAAGTAATCTCAAATCTTCCCACCAAAAAATGTCCTGGACCAGATGGATTCAGCACAGAGTTCTACCAGACATTTAAGGAGTTAATAACACCAATACTCCTTAAACTGTTGCATTAAATAGCAAACGAAGGAACACTAACAAATTCCTTCTATGAAGCTAATACCGTTTTAATCCCAAAACCTAATAAAGATTAACTTAAAAAAAAAAAAACTATATGCCGATCTCCCTGATGAACACAGACGCAAAGATTCTCAACAAAGTCTTAGCAAATCGGATTCAAAAACATATTAAAAAGATCATTCATGGGGACCAAGTAGGCTTCATCCCCGGCACACAAGGTTGGTTCAACATACGCAAATCAATAAATGTAATTCATCATGTAAACAAACCAGTCCAAAGTCCGAGACCACATGATACTCTCGATAGATACAGAAAAAGCTTTTGACAAGATCCAACAGCCTTTTATGATCAAAACGCTAGAGACAGTGGGATGGAAGAAACCTTAATCAATATAATAAAAGCTGTATACAAGAAGCCCACAGCAAGGATTATGCTCAATGGGGAACAATTGGAATCATTCCCACTTCGATCAGGAACTAGACAAGGCTGTCCACTCTCACCACTTCTATTCAATATTGTACTTGAAGTCTTAGCTGAAGCCATAAGACAAGAAAGGGACATAAGAGGGATTCAAATCGGGAAGGAAGAAGTCAAGCTATCCCTATTTGCAGATGACATGATCTTATACCTGAGTGATCCCAAAAACTCCACCAGGAAGCTCCTGGAACTAATTGAGAAGTTCAGCAGGGTGGCAGGATACAAAATAAATGTGCAAAAATCAGAGGCCTTCCTATATGCCCAGAATGAAAGAAGTGAAAAAGCCTTGAGAGAAACAATCCCATTTACTATAGCCCCTAAAAAAATGAAATACCTTGGTATAAACCTAACTAAGGAGGTAAAAGACCTTTACAATGAAAACTTGAAAACCCTAAAGAAAGAAATAGCAGAAGACACCAGAAGGTGGAAAGACCTCCCATGCTCCTGGATTGGCAGAATCAACATCGTAAAAATGACCATCCTACCAAAGGCAATATACAGAGTCAATGCTCTACCAATCAAAATCCCAAAGCAATTCTTCAAAGAAGTTGACCAAACAATCTCAAAGTTCATATGGAGGCACAAAAGACCCAGGATAGCAAAAACAATCCTGAGTAACAAAAACACAGCTGGAGGTATTACCATACCAAACCTAAGTCTATACTACAAATCCATAGTTATAAAGACAGCCTGGTACTGGCTCAAAATAGACACACAGATCAATGGATAAGGATTGAAGACCCAGATATAAGCCCACAAAGTTACACCCATTTGGTCTTTGACAAAGGGGCCCAAAGAATCCAATGGAAAAAGAACAGCATCTTCAACAAATGGTGCTGGCAAAACTGGATCTCCACATGCAGAAGATTAAAGCTGGACCCGTACTTGTCACCATGTACAAGACTTAATTCCAAATGGATCAAGGACCTTGATATCAGGCCAGAGACTATAAAAACCATAGTTGAAAGGATAGGGAACTCCCTCGAGCTGATTGGGCTAAACAGACATCCAATGGCACAGTCACTGCTACCAACTCTCAACAGTTGGGATCTTGTGAAATTAAAGAGCTTCTGTTCAGATAAAGAGATTGTAACACGAGCTCAAAGGCAACCCACAGAATGGGAGAAAATCTTCACTAACCACACATCTGATAGAACACTGCTGTCCAGAGTGCACAAAGAACTTAGAAAACTAAACACCAAGGAAACCAATGGCCCAATTAAAAAATGGGCCCTGGAACTTAAAAGAAACTTTACCCGGGATGAAATTAAAATATCTAACAAATATCTGAAAAAATGCTCCACTTCTTTAGCCATCAGGGAAATGCAAATCAAAACTTCCCTGAGATATCATCTCACCCCGGTCAGGATGGCAAAAATCCACAATACAAACAACAACAAATGTTGGAGAGGATGTGGAGAGAGGGGAACTCTCCTACATTGCTGGTGGGAATGCAGGCTCATACAGCCACTCTGGCGAGCCGTCTGGAGATTCTTAAAGAAATTAAAGATTGAAATGCCACCCTGCTATTCCACTTTTGGGAATAACCCCCCATACAGCAGAGGTTCACCTCGATAGCACAAGCACGACCATGTTCATAGCAGCACTGTTTACAATAGCAAAGTCATGCAATCAGCCCAAATGTCCAACAGTTGACGAGTGGATAAGGAAACTGTGGTACATCTATACAATGGAGTACTACTCAGCCATCAAAAATGATGAATTACTGGAATTTGCCGGGAAATGGATGTCATTAGAAACAATTATATTAAGCGAAGTATCCCAGACCCAGAAAATTAAGTGCTGTATGTACTCCCGAATAGGTGGCTCCTATTACCAAACCCACCCAGCCCACCTAGATACAGTAATTCCAAGGATTATGAACAGGAGGGATGGGGTAGGAGGGCCACACCAGAAACAAGGAGAGAAGGGTCCATGTTACAGCAGGGAAAATAGGCCTCCACCAAAGACCCAAATAAGTAATGAGACATCTGATTAAGTTCACAGACTTTTGTTCCTGACCATTTACTACTGAGGGGGTGTGATCTCACCAGAAGAGGAGGGCATATAGTCTGGCAGATAAAAAGTAACCATTTTGCAAATGGGTGATAGACCCCTCCCTTAGTATGGTTTCCATACTTTTATTACATCTACCTTTGAATGTGCTTTTATCACAAGACTCTAACAGCTTTTTGTCTCTGGCCAGGGGGTAACATACAATGCCCACCAGGATGGAGTGAAGGGCATTGCAGGAGCAGCAAAATTGCAAAAGAAAATCAACAAATCACAATCCAGAACTTAGAGACTCTATATCAACCACCTAGAACTAGGCCAGCTTAATCTCTCCCCATCTTGAAGCTCAGGGAAATTTGCAGAAGAGGGGGCGGTAAGAGTGTAAGAGCAAAAGGATGGGAGGAGCAATGATATATAAGATACTCTATACTAGTTAGGGCTGAAGCAATCATAATTGGACTTTGCATGCCCTGCGCATTGTCTAACACACTGTTGACCTCACAAAGTCTAGCTCTGCTAAAGGCACCAAGAGCCTTGGAGGTAAAGGATTGGGAGCCACAGCAGTGTTCCTATCCCTAAGGGGACCACGGGAAAGGGTTCAGGGAAAGGCCACTGGGTCCTTGTATGTCATCGGAGAGGAGGGTCCAGAGGAAAATCAGACATGCACAAGAAAGGACTCTCTGGGAACTGGGGCAGGAGGCACTGGGGGATGGGGAGGGAGAGTGGTGGCGAGGGGGAGCAGGGGGTACGGGGGGAGGAGGAGGAAGGAGGGAACTGGTGTACCTAATAAGTTTGTATGAGCTGAAATAAAAAAAAAAAAAAAGCTCACAGACCTAATATTACCCATGGACTAATCCAATAGGAATCTATTTAGTTTCAATATAAAGAAATTGAATAATGCAATAAAAGTTTATCATTATGCTAATAATAATAAAAAGGAGATGACTATTAAAAAAAAAACTAAACCACCAATGTATCCCAACCTGTCTCTTTAGCAAGATTTTTATAGCTCTCCTCAAAAATCCGTTCAAATTTCCCCTCTCTTTTAACAGTGGATCATAATAGATTCCCCCCTCCAAATTCAACCCCATATTAGAAAAGTAAAATATTCTCAATACCTCAACATAAAATCTCTCAGGTTTGAGCTTCTAACCGTTCTAGGGATGGCGATGGCTTTTTGCTGTTATCTCATGCTTCAACTTTCTCCTTTATGAAAAGGACTAAATGTCTTGAAATTGTGTTTGTGGGTATTGTGTGTGTGTGTGCATGTGTGTGTTTGCCCCATGTTGCATATGTGGTAGCCAGAAAAACAGTTTGGGATGTTGTCATTGCTTGAACCATTCTCTCTTGCTGTCAGCTGCTGGCATGTCAGGCTGGCCCTGGAACTCCCAGGGGGGGAATTCCTGTCTACACTTCACATCACACCAGGAGAGTGTTGACAATACTGAGGACATCTCTGTGTATGGATTGACGTGTTCTGGAAATCTAGATGCAGTCCTTCACATCAAACCTTATCACTCAATGCCTTACCTTTCAGGGGAAGAACAGCGTGGACCTGCAACTTATGGTCATAAATTCATTGGTTAAGTCCTGTTCCCATCTAATATTCACATGCTGGCTGGCAAGTCCAAACTTCTGCATCTTATTTTCCTTAGGCAGAAAAACTTTCTAGATTATTTCCCCAATCATCTCGTATCTCTCATTGCACTTCCACCAGCAGTATATGGAAGTTCTGCCTTCCAACGTTCAATATTAGCAGCTTGTAAAGCATCTTGGTAACACACTGGAAAAGACATCAGGCAGTAATGCACCACATCCTACATAGAGCAATGGCCTTAGAATAACATATTTGCAAACCTTTGATTTATTTATTGAAAAAAGAAATATGGGCTGGGAAGATGGCTCAGCAGGTAAACATGCTTGTCGTACAAGTGTGAGGATCTTCGCTAAAATACCCAGAACCTACATAAAGAAAAAGAAAAAGAAAGGCTCTAGTAATCCCATAGCAACGGAGGTGGGGGAGGGTGAAAAGAAGAGAGGAGACTCACAGGGATTTCCTGACTGCCATCCTAGCTCCAAGGAGACTCTCTGAGTTTGACCGTCATGCTTGACAGCAAGCTTCAATACCCGCTGATCCATCTCAACAGTCCAGTTTTTTTTTTAAACCAGTGTATAATGTCTATGTAGCATTGCTTATTTTTATCTGCTCCATTTCCCAGAGGCAGGTTTTTATTTGCCAGTTTTGTTATTTAATGTTCTTTTTCAAACTGGAAACATATTATTCAACTGGAAACATATTATTAAGAAGAGTAATTTGCTTTGTGGTGGAGAGACACTGAATGTAAAACTTCCCACTGCCCATCTCTGCATCCGTGTTTGTATTCAATCCATGGTTTGAAAAGTGCACACACAGTCAGGGCACAGTGATTACCACACAAACTCTCTGAAATGCATACATTACATAACACACACGCACATTGACACCTATGCACATATCACACCCACACTCTAAAATGCACACATCACATAACACACACACACACACACACAACATACACACACCATACATACTATTCACATTCACCCTATCACATCTGAGCACTGGCCACATAGTACCACTCCACCCCAAGCCCATTTAAGAAACTGCACTGAATTGCTTTGACAGAACAGAGTACTCTTGTCAAAGAAAGTAAGGAAAGAATAAAATGAAAATTATCAATATGATGTCACTATGGAAGGAACACAGAGTAGAAGCTGAAACATTTTATTTTCTTTTTGTTATGCAGACTTGCATAAAGATATTTTCTTGCAAGTATATAATGTATGCTGTTCAGATTTCTCCCCACCATACCCCATGCTCCACTTGAAACATTTAAATCAATAAAAAATTCCTCCATAGAAGCAAAACGAGGAAGCACAAAAAAGGAGCCCAACACTCTAATTTGATTTCAGCATTTTAAAACAAGTAAAAGTTAGACGTGGAACAATGAATGAAAACTGCAAAGAAATGCAGCAATTTTTCATTTTCTCCCTTTCATTTATCTACTACATAGTTTCTTTTTCATCTAAACAGCAGATATTATACTTACAAGTTTATAATAACCCTTTCTAGCATCCATTTATCCCATTCACAGGCACACACAGCCCTCTGACCCTCTGATGCGCACGCGCGCACACACACACACACACACACACGCACATGCACATATGCAAAAAAATAAAAAGAAATCCGTGTCTAGTCTTTGATTTCAGAAAGAGCTCCACTGAAGAGGAAGTCCATGACGGCCAAGTATGGCTATAAGTCTGCACATGTTTGTCTCCATCATGTCAACTAAGGTCAGAACAAAAAAAGAGAAAAACACTTTTCAAGGAACACAACAGCAGATGATGTGTCTGAGGCAGATGACACACAATATTCATCCATCACTGGTCAGAAATCACTGAACACAAGAAGATGTGAGACACTAGGTAACAAATTGTAAGATGTGTCTCTAGATGAATCGGATTCTGTAATTCATAACTAAAGGATGTCATACAGTCCTGGTGAATATATTCAGAAAACAGACACATGACAGGAGCATGATGGAAACAGCAGAGAAAGGGAAGTAATAAAACACGACAAAATTGACTGGAATCTTTCCTGGACAGACTGAACAGTGGTTTATCAGAAATCGTAGAAACGGTAGAAATGGTGGAAACAGACGAATAAACTTGGAGAGAGGGAAACAGATATTTTCTAGTTGAAAGGAACCACCCACCTCTTGCAAAAAAAGTGAAAGTCTTTTGAAAGATTCTGCAATGATAAACATTCTAGTTTATAGGTGCTTAAAATATTTTGAGACCAGTGGGAAAAAACGTCTCATGTCAACATTTGTGAGGTGGGGTTCAGGAAGTATATAGTAATAACTTTGTATTATTAAATGATTTTAAAATAAAATAGTAGTCCTTTAATATTTAATGTCTGAACACTCTAATATGGTGAGAAAATTAAATATTAAGCCAACTTTTGAGGAAATACTTAAGAATACTTATGATGGGGCTAGAGAGGTGGCTCTGGGCTTAAGCTTCTGCCTTGCAGGCAGAAAGTCCTGAGTTCAGATCCTAGACCCCACGTATAGACACAGGGCAGAAGCGGGGACGACCTGCATTTCTGGTCCCGGGGCAGAGTAAACAAGGAGGTGGTGGAGGCAGTCCATGATGGTTCCTGAATTCGCCTGTGGTTCTACACACACACACACACACATACACACACACATGCACTCATACACAATTGAACAAATAAAAAAGAATACTTATGATGATCATAGAAATAAAAATTAAATCAGAAGCAATGAGCCTAAAATTAGTGTTTGAAGATATTCTAGATAAATTGATGTGCATGTGTGTGTGTGTGTGTGTGTGTGTGTGTGTATGCGTGTGTGTAATGTTAAACATCTGTTGTCTTGATTTCTCTATCTGTCATCTGTCTATCTATTTTGCTGGTAGATAATCATTTTCTTTAATACCTCTGTTAAATACTATTTCATTAAATGACTTTGTTTCTGTTTCAAAGATCAGTTGCTGGTATTTGAGGGCCCTTGCCTGTGTTTACTTCTCTTTCTCTTTCTCTCTCTCTATCTCTCTTTCTTAGTTTATTATCAAGAGATCATTTATTGTCTGAATTACAGCAATCCTTTGAATTTTTACCTTAACCTGTATTAACTTTACCAAGTATCTTCAAGGTTATTATCTTTAGTGTGGAGAGTGATCTGTCATTTTTCCTGACTATTCAGCAGAACGTACTGCTCTAAATGGTGCTTTCAAAGTCAGGTACCAAAAACTGTGCTTGTCTAACACACAGATCATCATTTCAGAGATCAGTTCATGTTTCTGGAACCATCACAGTTAAAGATGAACTGTCTCTCACTCTTGGCCTCTAAGTTTCTTCTCACACTCTTCTTGCTTTTGATAGAGAGCCTTAAATTTAAATGCGGTCAATACTATTGTTGATTTTTTTGCATCTGTGTCCATGAGAGATACCGTCCACACTCCTTTCCACAGATATCTTTACTTGATGCTGTTCTTAGAGTAATTCTGGCCCTATGCAAAGGACTAAGGAATTATACCCCTTGTATCTATTTTCTAGGAAAGATTCTAAATGGTTTGCACAATATATCCTCAAATTTGGCAGAATTTATCATCAAAACCCTGTGCTTTCTTTTTTAAGTGCCATTAAGCATTAAATTTAATTAATAAATTCACAGTATTTTTTAAATAATATTTGTTGAGCCTTATGTAGAGCTGAGTACTTTGTGCTTCTCAGGAATTGAGAGAATTTAGGAATACAAAAGTTTTGAAATATTCCTTTATTTTTCTATTCATAAGACATTTTTCTCCTGTTTCATTTCTTTTTTTAAATTTTTTATTTATTATTTATTCAATTGTGTGTGTATGCACGTGTGCGCGTGTGTGTATGTATGTGTGTGTGTGTGTAGAACCACGGACGAATTCGGGAACCACCATGGATGCCTCCATTTCCTCCTTGTTTACTCTGCCCCAGGATTCACACACTCCGCCCTACCAGGTCCAGAAACGCAGGCCGCCCCCGTTTCCGCCTGGCGTCTATACGTGGGGTCTAGGATCCGAACTCAGGACCTTCTGTCTGCAAGGCAGAGGCTTAACCGCTGAGGCACCTCTCCTGTTTCATTTCTAATAGCAATTGGCAACTATTGTTTTTCTTAGCATGGATAGAGAACTGTTCATTTTGACTATATTTTCAAAAAACCAACTTTTTGGTTTCTTCTATTTTCTCTCTATTTTTCAGTGATATCTACCCTACATTTTTTTCCTTCTCCTTGCTTTAATCTAATGTCTCTGTTTTCTATTATCATCAGCTAATTATACACATTTATTTTCTTGTGTGTGTGTGTGTATGATAAGCTTCAGAATTTCCTTTTTTAATATTTATTTATTTATTTCTTCCACTCATACAAAGTTGATAAGTACCCTATTCCCCTTCCTCCTCCCTCAACCCCTCCCTGGATCCCCTTGTTCACTCCCCCCTTTTTACACATTTATTTTCTAAGCACTGCTTTTTCCACACCTTCTATTATCACCTCATCTGCTAAATATGTTTTAACTTCCTTTTGGGTGTCTTTGATGGGTAGTTTCTGCATCAGTCCTAAGGTTAAACAGGTAAGTAAGTGCCATCCATCAAGGTACTTGCAATCTATGGTGCAGTAGGTTTGGGGATGATTGGAGCATGGAAAATGGGTCTCAGCCAACTGGATAGGTGACAGCTAGATACATTGGAAAGCATCTTTCTGGAATATTTAATACTGAACCAAATGGAAATGAAACACGGATACATCAGATGAGACGAACGTGTTCATATACATGGTTCTTAATTTCATTGCCTTCAGATGCTCCAGGAGCAAGACAAATATAGACAAAGTAATTTTTACACTCTTAGAGGCCATGAATAATTGATAAGATATCTCGAGTTCTATACTTAGCAAAGAGAAGTGAAAGGCAAGCATCACTTTGCAAAGTATAAAACCAAATATGCGTACAGCAAAAGAGTCCATGAAAACAGCTGTGTGCTGGTGGGGGCATGCATGCAGTGGGCATTTCTCCTCACAACTAGTGGCTTACAACTGTTGTCAAGGCTATGGCAAAATCTGTGGCTTCCAGGAGGATGTGGAGTTTGGACAGTGATGTCAGCATGGTCAGAGGTGCTGTTTGCTATTTGGCAAAATAGGGGTCTGGAGTATGTGTGAACTGCTTCAGGAACATCCTGAACCTATTCTGTAAGTTTATTTCTTAGAACAGAAACCTGTAATGAAGACGCAATAGAAAGCTTCCTGGCAATGAGGGAGAAAAAAATGAGACCCACCTCAGATATTCACAAAGATCAGGGAAGAGGAGAAAAGAAGACAGGCTCACACCAGCACACAGAATTTATCAATGAGTATTGGATATGGATGGAACTCTGAAAACTTAGAATATGCTTTGCTCTGACTTGTAGTAAAATCTAGGCAGCTTTTACTAGAAATGATATTAGTATCCATGCTGATTGCTATTTACATTTTCTAAGCATACTAAGGCAAAGTGGAAATCTCTTACATGAATTTTTTCTAGAAAGACATTTAAGCCTACCTTCGAGAAGGTTGACAGTGATGCACAATGGGGGAAGGGTAGCGTTATCTTTCTTCAGTATGTGCTGCTGGGAAATCTATGCATCCACTAATGGATAAAATTGGATTTCCATTGCATGCACACACAAAAATCATATCAAAATGGGATGTATTAGCTAGGGTTTATAGAGGAACAGAACCAACAGAATATATATATGAAAAGGGGACGTATTGGATTGGCAGTATGAGATAAGGTCTAGGTTCTTCAACAATGGCTGCCGGTAGCTGCTCAGTCCAGAAGCTGAATGTCCCAGTAGTCCTAGCCTGTGGCTGAAAGCTGGAGGATTCCTGGGGTGTCTCTGGCCTTCAGTCTCCTTGGAGGGTTAAAGAAGCTGGATTCTGATGGTGGCAGGTGAGATGAGTTTGCTAGCACAGCTCTTCTGTCTGGTGATTCCTTTTATCTGGTCTGCTGCTGAGAGGTTCCATCCAGACTTAGGGTTGGGTTTTGTGTTGCAAATATCTTAACCAAAGAGTCTTTCTGGATGGTTTGACAGCTAATCTGTTTGCTAATTCCAAATGTTGTCAAATTGACAAGCAATATAAACTATCACATGTGGTGTCATAGTTAGGCAGGTGTCAACTTGACTGAGGGTTTGAGCTCTGGGCGTATTTGTAGAGAATTAGTGGTTGAGTTGGGCTCAGAACAAACCTGCAGGAGATTGTCTAGCTGATGGGGAAGGCCCAGCCTATGGTGGGTGGGATTAGGCTCTGGAATAAGTCATGGACACCTGGTTGAGAGACTTGGCATCCTTCTGTTCACTTTGCCAGGCATGCTGCTCTGGCAAGTAAGGATTGTCCATCTCTCAGCTGTTATGTGGTGATGGTGTAGCCAGTTTCCTTGGCCCTTGGTGTCAGTACATGCTCCCCTGTCAATCTGGACTGACAACTATAACCAGTAATCATAAGGGGAAATAAACCCCTTGTTCCCTTAAGCCATTTGACGTTCATTTATCAGCAACCATGCAGTTGAACTGCAACATGTGTTAAGGACTTAAATGTGCCTGAGTTATACATCTGCTCTCAGAAAATAGATGGGAGAAAATTCCAGACATTGGCCATGAGGAGGATTTCTTGAATAGAATAATAAAATCAGAATAAATAGAAAGAAACTAGTAGGATTTTATCAGATGAAAAGAAAACAACCAATTGAAAAGTAATATACAGAATGTGGGAAAATGTTCCCAAGCCACATATGCAAAAGGGATAATATCCAAAATTAAACACTGGAAAAAAAATCTTGACTAGTATAAAGGTAAGCAAAGCTGCTAAACAAACATTTCCTTAAGCAACACGAAATCATCAAAGGACAGTTAGAAGACTCTTATTATCCAGCCAACAGAAATGAGATGTAATGGAAATCTAAACAGGCAATGTATCAATGTGTTTGTGCTAGTGCAGTGTGATAGCTAATTGTCATGACACATCTCTGGACATATGTATGAGGTAGCATTTATGTTAAGTTAATTGAGATGGGAAAACCCACTGTAATTGTGGATGGTCCCTTTCATAACTCATTCTGGATTCCTAGAATGAATAAAAAAGAAAAACGTACCTGAGCACAAGCATTACTTGTGCTAGGCTTCTTGACTGGAAATGAACTGTGACAGGATGGATTATATCTTCAGATTGGGAGACAAAATAAGTGCTTGTTTCCTTCAGTTCCAGACACTTTGTCATAAGAAAACAATAAGCAACCAATGCACATAGTCCTGGAGCCTGATTCTTGGGAGCCAGTCTGAAAGTAGGATCTGTGGTTCTAATACTCTAGTCCTTGGAGTTCATCTGTGGATTTATGTCTCAGAGGGCAAATCAGAATCCTGTGGCTGAAGGGACCTGAGGCTTGGAAGGGCAGGCTCAGAGCTGGAGTGAGCCAGGGACTAATCTAGCAGGCGCCAGCATGGGGCTGGAGTGTGGTGGACACGGGGCGGGGGGGGGGGGAGTATGAGGCAGTAGCTGTTTTCCTTTCAGGTGCTTTCTATGGTAGATTCTGAGTATGTACAGAGCACAGGCCTGTGGCTGGGCCTGGCATCAAGGTGGATTTAGGAGCTACCATCTTGCTGATATCATCTCTAGACTGTTCTCCACAACATTTATATGATTAATCTAAAATAGTCAAATTCATAAACATAGTGAATATAACGACAGTTTCTTGGGTTGAGGGTGAGTGAAAACAGAGTGGTACTGTTCAAAAGTACACATTTCTAGTCATACAAGACAGGTGAGTCCTAGAGATGTTAAAAATTGCTGGGAGTATAGATATTGCATTTAATGTCACATGCATATACATCCAAAATGATTGGACATAAGAGGCCAGCAAGCAACTTTTGGAAGTGATGGGCAGATTTAAGACATAGGTTGTCATGATGGTTTTAGAAATGTGTGTTCATTTCCAACCTCATCAAGTTGTGCACATTAAATATGTACAGCATTTATATCTAAGAAAGGAGAAAGAGAAGGAAGAAAAAAGTTAATTCTTCACCAAGTGATATGTTTACTATTAAACATAAAGTATCTTATGGAAAGTAGTTTAATTATATTCAGTAGTATAATATTTATACATACAGAGAATGATATATGAGACCACAGGAAGAAATCTGCATTAGCTATTTAAATAATCTGGGTTTCTACCCTCTTGTTAGCTTGTAGTAGGCCTAGAAGCTTGTTTCACTTATAGATCAAATGAGATTGAAAATCCCATGGTATCTGGAAAGGGTAAGAAAAATACTGCTAGTGTAATCAGATGGCAAAGAGATTTTAAAGGGTCCTTGTACCCCAAGCTCTGGCTATAGAATTATGAGCTACGAGAGACATTACAGGAATGCTTGTGCCATCTGCCACTTTATTCTATCAGACTATCCAAAGAATGAGCCATGAGAACTTGGAAGCTCCTTGCAATCTCACTCTGGCCAGAAAGAGAGAGAAAGAGCTCACAGAGTACTTGAAAAATTGTCAGATCTGGTACCAGTCAGAGGAGGAATTTGTCTCCCAAAAGAAATTTCACACAGCTCTCATACTTCAGAAAAACTTTCAGGATAGTGGGTAGAACCTCGCTTGAGCAAACTGCTAGCTCTTGCCCCTACTTAAATCCATGTCTCACATTGAAATGACTCAGAGAGATGCAGTTAGACATTAGATACTCCCCTCCTTCATGTAAACATAATGAATAAATTTCCTTTTTTCTGACTTTTACTGTTCATTTCATTTGTGTCATCTTTTGAGAATAATAAGGATGGGGAATAGTTGGAGATTTAACAGAAACAGAAAAAATGTAATAAAATTAACTTCAGAGATGTGAAAATGTGAAGTGCAAAAAAGCTATAGCAAGATTTATGTCAGTATCAGAATAATTTCATGTTGGTGATCATGAGTTCTTAAAACAATAACTGTTATTCAAGCAGTTAGCTTCTAGCATTGACAGAAAAATACATGACATCATAGAAGATGCAATTCTACCAAGTAAGTGGGGGAACAAATAGGTCTAGGGCGGTGCAGACCAACAAAGCAAAAACTTCATATAGACCATTGAATCAACCCTGACACAGAGAGAGATGAAGAAGGGAGTAGACTGACAGATTAAAGGCAGATGGAGGCAAAGCGTGAGACACAATGATCATCTGAGGCCTTTTATAGTCTAAAATATTGCTGAGTATTCTTAAATGAAATATTTATTAATCTAAGACAACATTTTACATGCCCAAGAATCTCATTCAAGGTGATTCCTCTAATGGGTAAGTATAGAAGTTTCTACTTACTGGCTCCTTTCATGTTATAAATAGCTGTCATAGTTGGATGATAATTCATATCTCCACTTACAATGGAATAATGGTAGTTGAGCTATTATTAGAAGAAAAATAATAATGTGTAATCATTTAGTATATAAATAAAATATAATAAAAAGTGTGAAAAATAATAATGTATAAAATATGGTATGTGATAATTTTAGAAATAAGATTTTGAACTCAATTATTCTTTCTGCCCTTATTTTTTTGACTTTAAATTTTTCATTTTCATCATTTAACCAATTGTTTAGCTTCTCAAGTTGAATTTATTATTGAGTAAGTGGCTCTTTTCTCAGTATTTTTAATGTTTGATGCAAAGGCTGCATATATTATCTAGCTTTTTAATACTAGCTGACAAATTCCTTTTCACACAGGTGAATAATGTAATTAATATGGAATCCCAGTTACATGTGCAGATTATGTCTAGTTCCTTTTGCAAGTTGATCAACTTCGGCAAATATACATATGATTCAAAACTAGTTGCTGAATTTACATGTAAAAATTATATCCTTGACATATATTTTTATGACTTTCCATTGTCAACATAAACATGTTTGGGGTTCAAAACAACATTTTTTTGTTGGTGTACAGTTAAAGTTTTAACTATCTACCTGAATTCCTTTTTATTTCTAATGCTTTTAGTCAACATTTTATAGGGCATTTGTATATGTGAAATTAGTGATGTAAGTGGATGTAATACTCTAAGTTTTAGCCAGCTTTGTCTATCGCTATGACTATTTTATCGTTTTTTTTCCTAAAGTACTGAATATTTCCATTACACCCCATGTAAAAAGTAGGTGACCATCACATATATCTCAACAACAATCTCCCTACACTTTCACCATGTCTTCAAATTAACTACTGTATCTGCTGGTGTAGGTAATACGTTGGACACACTTTCCAAAAACAATTTGACAAAACATAGAAATGTCTTACTATGATCTTTTTTCTATTTAAATTATTTTTATTTATTTATTTTTATTAGCAGGTTCCTATCTGTTTGCATGCCACTTCCTTAGGGTTTTTCTGAAGTATTATACCTCAAGAAACTGTGATGGCTGAAGAGGGTAATATTTGAAATGCGATTTGTTATTCAATATGTTGAATTTCAAGATTTCACCTAAAATATGTGCCTTAATCTTCAACAAAATTGAAAGTAAGACCAGCCTTTCAAAACCTATTCTGCATATATGGTATATTATATTACATTACTGTATACATCAGTGCACATCGAGAATGTTTGCTGTTTTAAGTGATTCATAGTGTTCAATACATAGGTGGACCATAGTGTAATTAAAAACTCCCTTTTCATGAATGTTTCGATTCTAAATATTTGTGTTTTATTTTGTGTCTCCAAGTTATTAATATTTACAAGATAAAGATATTAATGACAAACACACACGTTATATAAGTTTACATAAATCTTTAATGTGTATGAATTTTTGAAAATTTTTGAAATTCAATTTTTTGAAAATCAAAAGGAGACTTTTACATAATTAAGATCAATAAATATGAGCAATATTTTATATTTCATTGGTTCAGTGATGTTAACAATCCCTTTGCTCTTCTTTATATTTGGCCCCAGAGAAGTTGTAGATCAAAAAAGAGACCATCAAGACAGCTGAATCTCTTCTAGTCTTTTCAGGGGAAAAAATGTCCGGAATAAAGGAGAACAAACATAAAGTAAACAAGCAAGAAGTTATTCAAATAGAAATGGAATCTTCTAGACCTCAAAACCAGCAATGCATATCTATGACGGGGGAGCAGAGCCCTGCCGTGTGGATAGAAGAGCAGACAAAGCAACGATGTGGGAAGTTTCCTAGAACCTCTCACCTCCGACACAGAAAGCAGTCTGTCAGAGGCAAAAGAAAAGGTACAGTGGCAGATACATGTTGTCACAACACATCTTCACTCCTGGTCTTAGAAGGAACCACCATTGAATAGTCACAATACATTCATTGATATCTTTTCAGCTCCTTTCATGATCTCAAAGAGAAATCTTACAGGTTTTACCGCCAAAATGTTGTTACAACTTTTTCTATAAACAATCATGTATCAGTAAAATTATTTAAGAAATCATGAATAAAACAGAAATTAAACAATCCTCATACTATATATAATGTTCTAGTAAGTGATACAAATCTGTTGGAATCTAAGTCAATGATATTTTAAAGGAAATAAACAGAGAAAGAGATAAATTATCCTATGGTAGTTAAGAAAGGAGCTGAAAAGATATCAATGAATGTGTCCTGAGTTCGGATCCCAGATTCCACGTATAGACCGTGGGTGGAACCGTGGGTGGAACCCGGGGCGGCCTGCACTTCTGGTCCTGGTAGGGCGGAGCCTGTGAATCCCGGGGCAGAAGGAGGTGGAGGCCGACATGGTGGTTCCCGAATTCGTCCGCGGTTCTACACATACATGCATACACACACACATGCATACACACAGACACACGTGCGCCCATACATATGCACATGCGCACAGTTGAATAAATTTTTAAAAAAAGGGAAAAAAAACCAGCTTATCTATAACTATTTATCCAGGAATCAGATGACTACAAATGTTTCTCAGTAGTTAAGAGGAGATGTCTCCAAAGATTCTTGTTATAACTGGCTGTCCTCCAGCTAGAAACTGGGGCAGGTGGGATAGACAAGTTCAGATGTGATCCCAAGGTGGGGACTGCTGGAAGGACATACATAGTTGGTCACAGAGAAACAGCTTGGAAAATTTGAGCAGGTGAGGATAGATGAGAAGGAGACACACATATGACATGAGAGAGGTAAACAACATAAAATTTGCCAAATTAGGAAGAGCAATCGTTAAGCAATTGAGCAATTATTTTAAGATGGACAAGGCAGCATTGAGCCTTGAGGGAGGAAACAGGGATGAAATGGGAGCAGCGAAGAACTGGGGGTTTCAGTGCCATTGAGCAGCTGTTGATGTCAGGATGAACTGACCCAGCAATGAGAAGGTGGAAGGCAGCCCTGGGAGACTGAGAAGTGAGGAAGCCTCTATACCCTCCACTTTGTTACTTTAGATCCTCAACTGACAACATGGAAAGTGATCACTGGCATCCTAGGCGTCTCATGCATGATTTTGCTAACAAGAGTGGGATTCTTGCTTCCAGGCTGTAAGTAATTATGAGAAAGTTTTTCTCCCAATACACTGCAAGCTCTACTCACAATGGAGAATGAATTTCACACTGTGCTAGCAATTTTAATCCTAATTCTATTAACTGCTTGTCATTTTTGTCACAGTATCTTCTATCCAAAAAGGGCAAAGAAGAAGATTCTCACTTCTTCCTCTATGTCCTAAAAATCATCTGTGTATTAACTTCACAGAGTTCGACTCTAGTAATTTTGACTGGGGGGGTTCAAAACCTTCCTCCAATCCACAAATTTCAATGAAGAATGATAGAAAGTGCCTTGTCAAACAAATAAGAAAGATGACCAACTTTACTGAGAAGTATGAATTCAGTTTTGAAAGTGGTGGGATCACAGGTTACAAAATACAAGACACTGACATTTTGACCTTTGGGCTCTCATAGAAACAACATTTCTCCAACTTTTCATGACTTTATTCATGTTTTAACCATATAAGATTTTCTCTAACATTATTCTCATTCAAAGCAATGCATAAATTTCAAATTAAGAAAGTAAAATTGTTACGAAGATCTGCATGTGATTTTTACAGGACTTACTTTCTTTTCTAGATACTATACAAAAGGAGCAGATCAATTCCTCCCTGGTAAGAACCCAAAAAGAGACACCATAAATTTTCAAAACCTGATATTTCCACAGTTTCTAATGTAAGATATGAAAAATAGTCATAGATTTCTTAGAAGAGAATGGTCTAGAAATATGAATCCCACATGATCACAAATAAATAGTACAGAAATTAAATCCTTTTGGTCTAACAATAAGAACAAATACTCATTTTAACATAGCCATATAATATTTTTGCTAATTGACTTCAATTTCCTAACACCATATCATTGTGATAAGGGAGAAATAAATTCACTCTTCTAGAATAAGGATTATGTTCCATGTCTCTGCAGAAATTTGTAGGATGGATAAGGATATCTATCTGCTTTATATGGATACACAATCATGGGACCAGAGGGTAACGCCTATGCTTGTGTGTATTTTCTTTTATATGCACTAATTTCCACATTGCATAGATTTTTATATATGCATTTAAGCATGCAAATTAATTTTTAACATTAAAATTCCAGATAGTAAACCACAATATTTCTTCACCATTACTTTGTGAGAACTGTCTGAAGATGTGGCTAGCATATTCCCATAATTGTTATTACTTTGGTGTGGGAAGAAAAACGTGGAATGAGAGCATGGTATCCTGTACTTCTAAAAATTCTACTCTGCTCTATATGGACAGTGAAGAAGAACTGGTAAGACTTTGTTTTAGACATTATGTTACACTTTTTCCCCTGTCAATATCATGTCTATAGAGTTTATCCATTGTCTATATAATATATTCCATTTATCTTCAAGTCTATTAAATTATTGTTTGACTTTCACATTTTTTATATTTGTTTGTATACTGGTAGTGAACGATTAGTGACTTTTTGTTTTCTGTGGGAAACCATTCTTATACAAATAGTTTCATTTGAAAATCAACAATACTGTTTAATTTCACCATGCACAAAGAAAGCTATAATGTCATGTGATGGTTTGGTTTGATCAGAAAGTGAAAAGATTGAGGTAATTACAGGCAGATCATTAATCCAAGATTTTCATTACCCCGAATGTCTCTTGTTATGCCTGTTTTCTTCTGTTCATCCCCCTCTTAAAACTGTTTATCTGACTTTCGTTATTAAAAATGAGCCTTCATCTGACTACTGTCAGATTTTAATATTTTCATATTGGTACCTTTTAACTTGCTCACCGTGTGTATTATTTCATTGACGTATAGTTTCCTTATGTTCACTGTAAATTTAATTTCAAGAATCCACTACACCTGGTGTCTGTGGATGGAGGCAGCAAAGTCATGCTGTCAGAGACAATGAGAGCTCCTTGAATTCATGGGAGTCCCACCTCCAGGCCTTGTCCCCTGATGGTAAGGAGAAGGGTTCTTCTAGACAGCTGATACTGTCAAGTCTCTTGACAGATCAGTCTGTCCTGAGCATTCAGCTTACACAGAACTACAGGTGTGCTTCTCTTCCACATAGAGACATGAGTTCACAGGACCTTTTTGTGCTTGCTTGGGTGCTGGGAAATGGTATGTTGAGGTCTTTGCCTCTATTGAGTAAGGAGCTTTGGATTCTCTGCCACTCTGTAGCACCAATCCTCAAATGCCAAATGCTTTCTACATTGTTCTACTGTAGAATTCTAGCAGTTCATATTTTACTTCCAAAGCTTCTATTGTATTTATCACTGTAACCAAGGCAGACAAATCCACAGAGCCTAGTCAGTAATAGCAGAAATTTAGCTACTTACACAGCAATATGGTGCCCAGTAAGCAAAATTCTTGGTGGCTATGTAACTCATTCTTCCATAGCAAGTCATCAATTTCCTTCTAAAGCCCAACTATGCCAGAGAGAATGTTTTTGCTACCATCCTGACCACGTGTGTGGGATCCCAAGAACACACATAGAGGATGTATTCTTCTGACATCTGCCTGTGCTGTGGCACACATGTACACACACAGGATAAATAAATAAATGCAAGTATTTTTGAAAAGCTCCTACTCTGATAAACAGTAAGAAACTAGATTGATTCAGGACAGTATCTGAAGAGCTTAAAGCACCATATGGAATCTTACATAAGTTTTCCTAAGTTTGTATTAGTGCATCTGTTGAATTACACTTGATCTTAACCAAAAGGCCGAGAAGCGATGCATCTATTGAATTACATGAACCAATCTGAAAACTGTTTACTCATGTGAGAAGAATGTATCTACTAAGCATAAATATATGAAAGATAATTTTAAAACATCATTATAAGCATCCATAATGTTTTTGGCCTTATACAAGGTATTTTACATTAATATATTGATAAAAGGATTCTATAAACTAATATACTACTTTCATTTTAAGAAACAATGAATACTATTGTACGGACCACTTAAATGTACTTTTGATGTTTTCTGATAGATATCTCTACAATCCTACTTTCATATCATCTCATGGGTTGGAATACTTCGTAAAAGCAAAGATCATTCATGGATGTTTAAAAATAACTCAACTTTCAAACCAAAGTAAGTTTTTATAAATAGTGAAATGCTGAAGGAGAAAATATGTAGAAAGGAAAAATTAAGAGCAATGATATTAAAAAAATTAGCTGAATGCAGGGGACTGAAATCAATGAAATGTTCATATAAATATGAAAGAATGCACAACTCCATGTTCATAAAAACCAGTCTTAATTCTTTTAATGAAAATACCCTTCTCCATTTTTGTGCCTCAAAAATGCACTGCATTCAGACATAAGACCATTGAATGTAATTGGATTATCTGTCTCTCCTACTATAGCATAATAGACTCATTTCATGAAGGACATAACTGTGTCATGTTATACTCTGCTGGCTTTATGACAGAAGATTGTAAATTACCAAAACCTTATATTTGTAAATATAAGCTTCCTGAATAAATACCGGCATGTGAAGTCAGGTAACTTTATGCTTCATCAACCATAGATGACAGTCTTAAAATGGATTATGTTATTTGTTCAGATTATGATCATGTTTCAAAAACAAATATTGAAATATAATAAACAGCCCAAAAGCACAACTATATTTGGGTACCTAGGTCTCTTTTACTTAACAGTAGATTTGTGACAATCATCATTTGTAGCACATTACGTACTAGATATGATTGTATTTCTTGAACTATCAAGAAGTGATAGGCACTTACAGAGATATAAAGATTGTGCTTGTCTAGAGGTACAGAGGTAGAATTGGACATCACCACTACTCAGTACAGAGTTTATTTGAGGGAGAAAGAAAGTGAGTTTTGGGTTGGAGAGATGGCTCAGGGTTCACATGTTTGGTGGAAATTAAAAGGACCTGAGTTCAGATAGCCAGATCCCACAGGAAAATAAAATGCTAATGGAAATGACAAAGGCCTGCAAATCTGGCCCTGGAAGGAGGAACCTACGAAACCCCAGAGCAAAACAATAAGAATGTAGAGCAATTCAGAATGATTTCTGAAGTCACTTTTGGGCCTCTACACATACACAAAGGAAACTTAGCTTTAATGTTGGTGATTATTATAAACAGGAGATTATACTACACTGTAAATAGATGAATTTTATTATGTGTACATTATATATCAAGAATACTGTAAAAAGAGCTCTCCCTGTGGTGTCTGCTATAATCATCCTTGTATAGCTGAATTTTCAAATCTATATTGTGGTATGTGCCTTGACATACTGTTGCAGTCCACCTGCATAGTTACTGATAAATGACATCGCACAGCTTAAGGGAAAAAGGAGTTTACTTTCTTACGACAGTCCGGTTACAGTTCTTAGTGCAGCTTGACAGGAGAGCACACACCAACACCAGGGCCGAGGAAACTGGCCACCATAATAGCTGAGAGATGGACAATCCTTACTTGCCAGACCAGCATGTCTGGCCAAGTATACAGAAGGATGCCCACTCTCTCAACCAGCTCTTTCTGATTTATCCAGGACCTAATTCCACCCACCCATAGCTCAAATCCTCAAGAGTCAAGTTGACACCTGTGCTTAACTATGACACATACTTAATTTGTATCTATTGCACGTAATTCTTTGATAGTGACCTTCACAGAAATATAGTTATTTCACATTCATGCCTTTGTAAAAATACCCTTATTTGAAAGTTTTCTGAGGCAAGTAGTTGTCAAAAAGCAGAACTGAAATTGAGCTTAGCCTCTGCTTTTACATAAAGTGACTGTTTGTTTCTTGTTTCATTCTGCAATACACATGCAGATTCTCACAGATTTTTGTCTGTAGTAACATTTAAGTATTTTTCTTTCTGGTTTGCACTATTTTTTCTTGACTTATTTTAACTGACTTTGGTTTTATTTCCTCCACTAGGTTGAAGACACACTGCCGTCCCCATGCATCCTGCATGTCACTTTATAGTCTTAGAAGAACTGATTTCCACATTTCAATTTGATTCATTAATATCAATTTATTCATCACATCTGTCATAGTTAGATAAAGATGCCGGGTTGACGACTGAAGACTTAAACTCCAGGCACAGTTGAGAAGAAGTAAAGTTAAACTCTGAGCAAGGCTGCAGGAGCTTGTCTAATTGATGGAGAGAACCCAAGCCCTGATGGATGGGACTAGTCCCTGGACAAGAGGACGAGACAGAGGAAGCTGGCTAAGGAAGCTGGCATTCTTCAGTATACTTGGCCGGTGTACATGCTTGTCTGGAAAGTGAAGAATGTCCCTCTCTCACAGCAGTTATATGAATATGTTGTGGCTGGTTCCCTTGGCTCCTGGTATTGATTTGAGTTACCTTGCAACGCTGTACTAAGAACTACAACTGGGCAATTTTAAGGCAAGAATAAAATGCCTTGTTCTGATGAGGTGTTTGATTGTGAACTTATCTGCAACAGTGCAAGCTCACTGGTACAAGACCTTATTCTCAAAAGAGCACTTCTGAAATATTCCTATCTTCTGTAATATTATGTTCTTGACTTTTACACTTCAATTATCTTTGCATTAATTACTGTGATGTGTTTTCTCTGAAAAAAGTTATTTACCTCAAATAGTTATGTAAGTATATACTTCTTTTAGTATATTATTTATGTAAATATGTCCTACTCTGTTCCATTTTTGTTTACATGCTCAGTAAATGTCTCTTAGATACAATATCACATTCAGCATGTTTATCTCGGAAATAATCATCAACCATGAATCTCTTGTAAGCAGAATTCATTGTTATCTTTCGTCTGTTTAATAAATTCCTCCACTAGGTTGAAGACACAATGCCGTCCCCATGCATCCTGCATGTTACTTTATATTCTTAGAAGAACTGAATTCCACATTTCAATTTGATTCATGAAGCTCTGGGCTTTCTATTGATAACTTTATAAAATGTTTTCTGTACATATTGACTCATCCTTTGTTTGACTTCTTGTTCTTTGTGATTATTTGATTTTTATGGTGATTAAAGCTGGATTTTTTTCATTTATTCTACATAGGGAATTTTATAGGCCTGAAATAAATATCTTAAATGTACAACACCATATTTCAAACAATATGAACTTAACTGACATAGTAAACTATTAATATACATTTTTATCTCATCTACTTTGTCATTGATTCCGAAAATTATACTATCACATTTTGCATTCACTACAATTTTGGACTATTTGAGTTGGTTCTATAAATTTATCCCACCATTAAAAACGACTTCTCAAGGGCAGTGTAGGAATAGCAAAACTGAAAATAATAACAAACCACAATTCAGAACACCAAAGACCCTACATTAATCACCTGGAACCAGACCAGCCAAATCTCTTCCCATGCTAAAGCTCAGGGAACTTTGCAAAAGAGGGGGTGGCAAGATTTTAAGCCTAAAGATGGGGAGGACTAACAATATGCAAGATACTCCACACAAGTTAGGGCTGCCATAGCTATAATAGGACTTTGCGTGACATGCACAATGGTTGACATGTCAATGACCCCCCAAAATCGAGCATGGATCACAGGGGAGAAAGCTCCAGGCAGTAGGATCGTAATAGAGTTCCCTTGCTAACAGGGAGACCAAAAGGTGGCCCCAGGCTATGCCACTGAGTCCTGAACCCTCTCTAGGATGAAGACTCAGATGGAGGTTCAGCACCCACATAAATGGATGCTCCAAGGGGTGGGAGGGAGGAAATGGGAGGCACTGGGAGAGACGGAGGGAGGGAAGCTGAAAGGAAGGGGGAAGGGATAAGAGTGGAATGGGTGACTAAGGAGAAAGGAGGTTGGAAGGAGAGGACAGGGGCACCTATTAAGTTTGTATGATTAGGAAAAAAGAAAAAAAGTGGGAGGAAAAAAAGAACTATTGAAGGAATGGAATAAACAATTTCAAAACAAACAAAAAAAGGACTTCTCCAAATTTGCAAAAGGGAGTAGAAGCAAACCAGGATGACTCCCGAAGTGATCCTTGGTCTTCCACAGTATCACAGAATGCCCTCCAATACACACACATGCAAGCACACAGGCACACATGCACACATATCCAAAATAAAGTTTAAAATCTATCAACATTGCAATACTTCAGTGTGGTCTATTGTACAGTCCTTTTATCTTCATCAGAGAACTGTATATTTTCATGTGTTTTTGTGGCTGTGTGGCAAAGATTCTTTTAACTTTGAAGACTGACTCTGATACTTTTATAGGGGTGTTCATGTAGTGATGTACTTCAGCATATTTTTAACTGGCAGAAGTATTACGTTCTCCTTCTTGACCATGAGTTTGTGACAAAGTATTGCCATTTTAACATTTTCATTTCTCCAGGCACTTGAATTGCCTCACTTTGCATTCTTTCTGACCTGTAAGATTTCTACTGAGTATAAAAAATCCTTCAGGAAATCACATGATCAAAGTGTTTAGTATCATTTGTATTATATGAGTAAGGCTCTTGCTTTGCACATAATATTGGACTGTCTCATTACAACATGCTTCAGTCGGATGTGGTAGATAACCTTCACTGACAACTTGGCTTGATTTTAAAATCACTTAGGAAAAACTCCTCTAAGTTTTTTTTTTTGTCTTTCCCATCAAAATGAGTTGAAATTGTGAGATAAAATGAATCATCCCTCCCTTAAATTGATTTTATCAGATATTTTGTAATCTCAACAAGATAAGGAAGATAATATAGTAGGCATCTTTGAGTATTATTTTCATTGGAAATTGTTGACCTTCTTCACTTTGTCTATTTCCTTCTTGTAGTTCGAAAGGTTTTGGCCAATGTTTCTTTAAAAATGTTTGATTCTCTGTTTTTCTTTTTCCTTGTAAGTTTCACAGTGTGCACATCTCCTTGAAAAGTGTCATGTCCCAGAGTTCTTGTTTTTTTTCTGACTAATCATCATAGATGGCCCTGTATTCTAGTGTTGACTCTTCATTTTGCTTCATCAAGCGTATTCTTGACATTCTCTGGTGAAATTTTCTATTACTTAAATTTTTGTATTATGAATTTTGATATGCCTTTAAGTCTTTGCATCTGCTGTTATTTTTTGCTTCATTTGCACATATTTTCCTACATCTTAATTCTTCTGACTTCTCTTTCAGTGATCATCTTTGGTATAAGTATTTTATTAGGTAATTAACAGATCTGTATTTTGTAATGTTTTCTAGAAATTCATTATTCCTTTCCTTCCCTTTTGTTTTACAGTTTATTTGTAGGTCTTACAATTTAACTAAGATATTGTCATTTGATAAAGGAGCCAAATTTCCCATTCTTTATGGACCAGCTATATTTTGGAAAACCTTTATCAATCATACTAATAAAAGATTAACAGATCCAAGATGAGCTACATCTTGTAGTACTAGATATTCAGCCAAGATTAATCTCATTATGTAAAAATAAACAGATGTGTCAATCTCCTTAGTATTTAAATTTTCTCACATGTTTAATAACTGATAAAATTACATGCATATACGTAGGAAGAACAGACAATGATTGCGCCACAGAGGTTTCCATCTCCCACATAGAGAGGCTTCTTGGACTCCTCCCTCTTGCTAAGCATTTAAATCTTGTGAGACTACAAATCTCATGAGACTATACCTTCTCCAGAGCAAAGACAGTTGGTGCTGTTAAACCATCTGGCTGAGAGGACCAATCCTGACAGGACAACTCAGCAAAGACTCACATTAGGACTTATGGGATGTCAGGTGGGGTATATAAGCAGCCTGAAACTTATAATATATGAGCCGCAAGCCTGAGATCCTACAAGCCTGAGAGCCAGCTTTGCCATTTGGCTGACTCCCAGAGTCATGCTGTTTTCTCCATGCCAGCTTATCCCTACCCCCAAGGGTCTCCATGGTCCCGTTCCACTGTTAAATTGTTACACATATATACCAAAATTGTGGGAAATAATTTTTTTAATTGTAAAATGTTCCCACAAAATAAAATAATATAAAATAAAATGCTATATATATTTCTGATTCTCAATATTTTGAAGAATTATATATCCCCTGCTCACCCCCAAACCCCAGGTCACCCACTTATCCCAGCTCCTCCCATCCAGTCCGCACAGGCTCTACTCCAGGCTGGGGTGGACCCTTAGACCACACCCCAGGTCCCCAGGCTAACTGTGCCCACCACCAGCACCTCTGCCCTATCCGCCCACCCGCCCAAGCAGGATGCTTGCAGTGCAGTGAGGACACACTGCTCATTAGAATTGAACAGATTCCAAAGAATACCCAAGTAAAGCTCTAGGGGACAAAGGCCACACATCTGGAGTCCTCTAAATTCATCCTATCACATGGGAGAGATTCTTCACATCTACCCCAAAGATAAGTAAACCCAAGTTTTTATCATCCCGTTCCTTTCAACTATTAGTTACTATAGCCAACCCCAAAACATATACAACTTCAGAGACTATACCATGCACCCTCACATATCACCAAGGTACTAAATAGTAAAAGTGTGCTACCATACTAATATTCACCCTGTCCATAAACCTGACTTAATTGATGTACTAACAATCTAATAGCTTCATCTAGGAAATAACAATAACAACAAGAGTAACCAACACCAAGGCAAACACTAGTAATAACTGCCCAAGAATAGTGATACCAACTAATTCAGTTCAGTCAAAAACATGCAGAAATTGAAATAAGGTCTTAAGAGATAAAACAACAATGCCAAAGTCAAAGTGCAAATCCATGAGAAAAACAAATCTCACACCGAAAGAATTAACCCCATAATGATAGAGACCAACCCAAACAAATTTGCAGAAAATAGCCAAGAAAGCCTGACTCAAGATAACAACTTTCAAAATATGATCATTACCATGATCAATACTATGAAAGAGGAAATTCGGGAGGAGTTAAATAACTGCATCAACCATTTTGAACAGGAATAACAGATACTTGGAGGAGTTGAGTAAAACAGTTCAAGAAACAAAAATAGGCATAGAGCAGTTAAAACACACTCAAGCAGAGTTTAAAGCTGACCTAAAAGACAAGTAATCCTTAACCCAGAACTCTAACAGAGACTCTTCTCAGCATAACAAATGAAGCAGATAATAGAATTTCAGATCTTAAAGACAAAGTGAGAGTATTACCCAGCTCAGAAGAAGAGGTTGTTAAAGCAAAAAAGGTAATTGAGAGAAATATTCAAGAGGTATGGGACACCCTGAAGAAGCCTGATATGTGCATTCATGGAATACCAGAACAAGAAACCCAAAATACCACACCTGAGGAAATTTTTCAAACAATCATTAAAGAAAACATTCCTCATCTAAAAAAAGAGAGGCCAATCCATATACAAGAGGCATTCTGCACCCCAAACAGATATGAAGAAAATAGAAACTCATCACTTTTAAAGGAAAACATATTAAAATAACAAATGACTTCTCAGTGGAAACAGTAAAAGCAAGAGGAGCTTGGAGAGACTTACTTCAAGTATTGAATGAGCAAAAATGTCAACCCAGGCTGATATAGCCCACAAAATTATCTGTCATGATTGAAGGGGAGAGAAAAGTTTTCCAGCACAAAGACAACTTGAAGGCTTACATGTCTACCAAACCAGGACTTCAAAAAATGCTGGAAAAGATATGCAAGCTTGAAGAAAAGACCACGCATTTCCAGAAGCACTGAAGGAAAGTAATACCACCAAAGCCTAAAAGCCAAATAATGTACTTATGAAAGACACTAAATGTAAAAAGTATCTTGAATTAAAAGTAATTTCTCCATTATAACATTAAATGTCAATGGAATAAACTCACCAATAAAGAGACACAGATTACAAATTTGGATTAAAAATCACAAGTGATCAATCTATTGCCTTCAGGAAACTCATCTTACCACAAAAGATAGGCACATCCTAAAAATAAAAGGTTGGTAAAAAATTCTGCAAGCTAAAGGAACCAGGAAACAGGCAGGGGTAGCCATTATGCTGTCGGACAAAGTGGACTTCAAACCAAAAAAAATCATAAGAGACACAGATGGATACCACATTGTAGTTACAGGTACAATTCACCAGTAAGAATTCACAATGCTGAACATATGCACCTAATAGGGGCTCCTCCACATTCATTACGCAAGCAAATAGCATCTAAAGCAAGAAATAAAACCCCAAATGATAATTCTTGGAGTTTCAATACCACCCTTTCAACATGGGATGGATCAACAGATCAAAAACGTAACAAAGACACATTGGAACCTAATCAAACCCTTAAAGAAATGGACCTTACAGATCGCTATCGAACTTTACATCCACACACCAAAGAATACACATTTTTCTCATGAACACACGGAACTTTCTCCAAAATAGATCACATATTGGGCCACAAAACAAATCTGCACATATACAGGAAAGTTGAAATTCTAGCCTGTACCCTATCAGACCACGATGATCTAAACCTTGACATCCACAACACAACAAACAGAAAATACATTAATTCCTGGAAACTAAACACTATGATGCTGAATGAGAATTGGATTCAGGAAGAAATTACAAAGGTAATTCAAGATTTCCTGGAAGCAAACAATAATTAAAATACATCAAAATTTTTGGGACACAATGAAAGCTGTCTTAAGAGGTAAGTTCATAGTTCTTAATGCCTATATCAAAAAATAGAAACATCACAAATAAATAACTTAACAACGTAGCTTAAAGCTTTAGAGACACTAAAACAATCCTATCCCAAAGCAGTAGAAGAGAGGAGATTAGCAAAATCAGGGGAGAAATATCCAAAATTGAGATAAGGAAAATGATACAGAGAATCAACCAGTCAAAAAGCTGGTTCTTTAAAAAAATGTTAGGATTGATACACACCTAGCTAAATTAATAAAAAGCAAGAGAGAAAACCCAAATTAGCAAAATTAGAAATAAAAATGGATTTATCATTACCGATACCCAAGAAATTCAAAGAATCACAACATCATAATTCAAAAACTTATATTCAGTGAAATTTGACAACAAAAAGGAAATGGATGAATTCCTAAGTAAGCACAACTTACCTAAATTGAATCAGGAAGTTTTGAATTTTTTAAATCGTCCTATAACATGAGAAAATCGATGAAGTAATCTCAAATCTTCCCATCAAAAATGTCCTGGACCAGATGGATTCAGCACAGAGTTCTACCAGAAATTTAAGGAATAAGTAACACCAATACATCTTAAACTGTTCCATCAAATAGCAAAGGAAGGAACACTACCAAATTCCTTCTATGAAGTGAATATCATCTTAATACCAAAACCTAATAAAGATACACTTAAAAAAGAAAACTATAGGCCAATCTCTCTGATGAACACAGATGCAAAGATTCTCAACAAAGTCTTAGCAAATCGGATTCAAAAACATATCAAAAAGATCATCCATGGGGATCAAGTAGGTTTTATCCCAGGCACACAGGGTTGGTTCAACATAGGCAAATCAATAAGTGTAATTCACCGTATAAACCAGTCCAAAATCGAAGATCACATGATACTCTTGATAGATGCAGAAAAAGCTTTTGACAAGATCCAATAGTCTTTTATGATCAAAACCCTAGAGACACTTGGAATGGAAGGAACCTTTATCAATATAACAAAAGCTGTATACAATAAACCAAAAGCAAAGATTATTCTCAATGGGGAAAAACTTGAAGCATTTCCACTTCAATCAAGAACTAGACAAGGCTGTCCACTCTCATCACTTCTATTCAATATTATACTTGAAATCTTAGCTGAGGCCATAAGATAAGAAAGGGAGATAAAAGGGATTCAAATCAGCAAGGAAGAAGTCAAGTTATCTCTATTTGCAGATGACATGATCTTATACCTGAGTGACCCAAAAAACTACACCAGGAAACTCCTGGAATTAATACAGAAGTTCGGCAGGGTGGCAGGATACAAAATAAATGTACAAAAATCAGTAGCCTTCCTATATGCCCAGAATAAAAGAAGTGAAAAAGCCCTAAGAGAGACAATCCCATTTGCTATAACCCCTAAAAAATGAAATACCTTGGTATAAACCTAACCAAGGAAATAAGAGACTTTTACAATGAAAACTTTAAAACCCTAAAGAAAGAAATTGCAGAAGACACGAGAAGGTGGAAAGACCTCCCATGTTCCTAGATTGGCAGAATCAACATCATAAAAATGACCATCCTACCAAAGGCAATATACAGATTCAATGCTATACCAATCAAAACCCCAAAGCAATTCTTTAAAGAAGTTGACCAAAAAAACTCAAAGTTCATATGGAGGCACAGAAGACCCAGGATAGCAAAAATAATGCTGGTTAACAAAAACACGACTGGAGGTATCACCATACCAAACCTTAGTCTGTACTTCAAATCCATAGTTATAAAAACAGCCTGGTACTCCAAAATAGACACAAAGATCAATGGATAAGGGTTGAAGACCCAGATATAAGCACACACAATCACAGCCATTTGATCTTTGATAAAGGGGCCCAAAAAATCCAATCGAAAAAGAACAGCATCTTCAACAAATGGTGCTGGCAAAACTGGATCTCCACATACAGAAGATTAAAACTGGAACCCTACTTGTCACCATGTACAAGACATAATTCCAAATGGATCGTGGACCTCAATATAAGGTTAGAAACCATAAAAGCCTCAGTTGAAAGGGTAGGGAACTCCCTTGAATTGATTGAACTAAGCCAACAGTTCCTAAAAGGAAATCCAACAGCTCACTCAATACAACCAATGCTCAACAGATGGGATCTTGTGAAATTAAAGAGCTTCTGTTCAGATAAAGAGATTGTAATTCCAGCACAAAGGCAACCCACAGAATGGGAGAAAATCTTCACTAACCACATATCTGATAGAGCTTTATTATCCGGAGTGCACAAAAAACTTAGAAAACTAAACATCAAGGAAACAAATGGCCCAATTAAAAAATGGGTCTTGGAATTTAAAAGAATCTATACCAGGGATGAAAAATATCTTAAAAAATGCTCCACATCCTTAGCCATCAGGGAAATGCAAATCAAAACCTCCTTGAGGTATCATCTCACCCTGTTCATGATGGCAAAAAATCCACAATACATACATCACCAAATGCTGGAGGGGAACTCTCATACATTGTTGGTGGGAATGCATGCTTATACAACCATTCTGCACTTGATCTTAGCCAAAAGGCCGAGAAGCGATACAACCACTCTGGCAAGCCATCTGGAGATTCTTTAAAAAGTTAAAGATTGAAATGCCATATGACCCTGCTATTCCACTTTTTGGAATAATCCCCCATACAGCAAAAATTCACTTTGAGAGCAAAAACACGACCATGTTCATAGCACCACTGTTTACAATAGCAAAGTCATGGAATCAACCCAAATGTTCAATAGTTGACTAGTGGATAAGGAAAATGTGGTACATTTATACAATGGAATACTACTCAGCCATCAAAAATAAATTAATGAATTTTGCCAGGAAAAAGATGGAAGTAGAAAAAATTATATTGAGTGAAGTATCCCAGACATAGAATATTAAGCATCATATGTACTCCCTAATAGGTGGATCCCAGGACCAAGCCCACTTAGTGACACACTCAAAAATCTCTATAATACCTACAGTAATCGCAAAGATTATAAACAGGAGGGAGGGGGAAGGAGGGCACCACCAGAAACAAGGAGAGAGGGGATTTTGCTACAGCAGAGAAAACAGGCCACCATCAAGTACTGCAAGAGGTGACATCAAATACCCATCAAGGACCCAAGGGCGGTACAGGAACAGCAGAACTGGAAGAAGAAAAAAAATAATAACAAACCATTATTCAGAACATCAGAGACCATACATTAATCACCAGGAACCAGATCAACCTAATCTCTCCCCATCCCAAAGCTCAGGTAAATTTGTGGTAGAGGGGGCTGTAAGATTGTAAGATCCTAAAGATGGGGAGGAACAATGATATGCAAAATACTCCACACACGTTAGGGCTGAAGTAATCATAACAGGACTTTGCATGACCTGTACAAAGACCAACATGTCATTGACCACCCAAAGTCTAGCATGGATCACAGGCTCTAAGATCCTTAGAGGCAAGGGATTAATAGCCACAATAGTATTCCTGTATTAAAGGGGAGCACAAAAAAGAGCTCTAGGCAATGCTACTGAGTCCTTACATCTCATCAGAGTGGAGGACCCAGAGGGAAGTTTGACATGCACACTAAAGTATGCTCAGGAATGGGGGGGACCGGGCACCGGAAGAAAGCAAGGGATGGGGGAAGGAAGGGGAAAACAGGGGAGGGAGCCATGGGATCCAGGGATAGATGAAGGGAGGAGGGGAATGGGGAACCTATCAAGTTTGTATGAGTGGAAGAAATAAATGTTTAAAACAGTCCTGGGCATACTAATGCTCAAGAACAATCCTTAGTGCAGTGTTCTATCCCCTGGTACCCATCTCCTAGTACCAAAATCTATTCATGTATGCTAAGTTTGCCCCAAGGACATACACAAATTAGATGACTAAAGCAGCAGCAACTGATTTTGTAGCCCTAGGGCTGGAAATTCAGTATCAATGTTTTAGTAGCCTCGGCTCCCTCCAAGGTCTCTCTGATTGCCTTGTACATGGGCATCTTCTCTCTCTTTCATATTACCTTCCCTTTATACTTGACAAAATGTCCTCTTTTATAAAATACATTAACCTTATTAGGTGGATAACTGGGCTAGTGGCCTCATTTAAGTTTTAATGCCCATATTTGCAACACCTCCACATTTGGTAATCAGGAAATATGTATTGTGAAACTACCTATACTTGCTTGGGGGTGACATAGCTTACATATTACAAATTATGGTTAATTCTAAATGTTTTTTTTTTCATTTCCTTTTCTTTTTTTATTAAAAATTTAATTATACATTTTAAAAATTTTTTACCAGTTCCCTCCCTCCCCCCTCCTCCCCCCCGAGCTCCCTCCTCCCTCTCCTCTCCCTCCTCATCCCCCAGTACCTCCCCCCCAATTCCCAGAGAGTCCTTTATTGTGTACGCCTAACTCTCCACTGGGTTCTCCTCTCCGATGACATATAAGGACCCAGTGGCATTTCCCTTTCTCTTGTTCCCCTTAAGCATAGGATCACTACTATGGCTGTCAATCCCTTCCCTCCAGGTATCTCGGTGCCCTTAACAGATGCTAGACTTTATGAGGGCAACAGTGCGCTGGACATTGCACAGGGCATGCAAAGTCCCATTATGATTGCTTTGGCCCCAACTATTGTTGAGAATCTTGCAAATCATTGTTCCTCCCATCCTTTTGCTCTTACAATCTTACCGCCCCCTCTTCCGCAAATGTCCCTGAGCTCCAGGATGGGGAGAGATTTTAGGCTGGCCTAGTTCTATGTGATTGATATAGAGTCTCTGAAGTTCTGGATTGTGGTTTGTTGATTTTCTTTTGCAGTTTTGCTGCTCCTGCAATGCCCTTCACTCCATCCTGCTGGGCACTGTATGTCACCCCCTGGCCAGAGACAAAAAGCTGTTAAACTGGAGTCTTGTTATAATAGCACATTCAAGGGTAGATGTAATAAGAGTAGGAAACCTCAGTGAGGGAGGGGTCCATCACCCATTTGCAAAATGATTACTTTTTATCTGCTAGACTATATGCCCTCCCCTTCTGGTGAGATCAGGAACAATGTCCTATGAAAGCTAAGCTCTTGCATGATATGTTTATTGAACATTCTCATCTGTAAGATTCTACTTACCATGACCCTAACCGTATGAAACCTAAATGTATTTTTCTACTCTCTTAGCTCTGTCATTCACAGTTTTTTATTTGTTTTGTTATGTTATTGCAGCATACGGGATCCAACTCAGGGTCTTCTTGCCAGGCAAGTGGTCATCTCTGTGGTATATGCTTAACTCTCTTCATCAACTTTAAAACCAACTGATATGTCTTGACCTTAGACTCTTTTTCTTAACTGAAATATCACTTGATACTTTCAATTTCACACTTTATTGTTAGATTTTTGATCTACTAACATGTAATGGATTTGCATTGCTAGGTCACAGAGATTAAATCAATTAATGTATTATAATTATTTACCAAATTAATATTAAATTATTCTAATTTATGACATAAATTTAGACTTTAAAACTTTCATATTGTAAAGTAAAAGCTGTCTATTCTCTTGGAAATTTGTACATCATATAATTTCACAACAATTATGGTATTTTTTTATTTTAGGTTTTGTCTTCTTGAAACTTCTAAGCAACAATTCTGTCTATCATACCAATCAAAAGATCTTTGTGTTTCTGAAAACTTTGAAACTAAACTGAGTTATATTTGTAAATAAAATTCTGTGTATCTTATGAGGTCACAAGAGATATGAAAATAATTTTTTCTTATGCCATGTCTTGGTTATATTCTTATTTCATGAAGTAATAATTGCAAATTTCTACCTTTGCTGTAACAAAATAATAATTGTTTTCAAATACATTCCAGTACGTTTCTATAAGTGTTCTAACAAAAGACCTGTTTGTCTTTCAGTGCTTCATTTGTGAATATAATGTATTTATACTATTTTCACATTCTGTAGTGTTTTTGCACAGATATGGTTTATGTGAGATGTTATGTAATGTCAGCAAGTCAATGTTTAAGTGCATATGTTTATTAATATGCATTTCAAGAGACACTATGAGAAATATTTTATGAGTGAAGTAATACATTGACGTTAAGTGAATGGATGCTAAGTAACATGGACTACAACTCTCATCTCTCCTCTTGTGTATGAATGTATGCATGTGTACATGCCTATAAGTGTGCGCACATATGTATATACATGTAGCCTACAAAAGGACAGAATACTCTTTTTTTATACATTTTTATACTATTTCAGCTCATACAAATTTAATAGGTACACCAGTTCCCTCCCTCCCTCCTCCTCCCTACAAACCCCCTGCTCCCCCTCACCTCACCCCTCCCTCCCTATTCCCCAGTGCCTCCCGCCCCAATTCCCAGAGAGTCCTTTCTTGTGCATGCCTGACTCTCCTCTGGGCCCTCCTCTCCGATGACGTACAAGGACCCAGTGGTATTTCCCTGAACCCTTTCCCGTGTTCCCTTTAAGCATAGGAACACTACTGTGGCTGTCAATCCCTTGCCTTCAAGGATCTTGGTGCCTTTAGCAAATACTAGACTTTGTGAGGTCAATAGTGTGTTGGACATTGCGCAGGGCATGCAAAGTCCAATTATGATTGCTTCAGCCCTAACTTGTGTGAAGTATCCTGCATATCATTGCTCCTCCCATCCTTGTGCTCTTACATTCTTACCGCCCCCTCTTCTGCAAATTTCCCTGAGCTTCAGGATGGGGAGAGATTAGGCTGGCCTAGTTCTAGGTGGTTGATATAAAGTCTCTGAAGTTCTGGATTACTGTTTGTTGATTTTCTTTTGTGGTTTTGCTGCTCCTCCAATGCCCTTCACTCCATCCTGATGGGTATTGGATGTCCCCCCTGGCCAGAGATAAAAAGCTGTTAAACCAGAGTCTTGTTATAAGAGTATATTCAAATGTAGATGTAATAAAAGTAGGAAACCATAGTGAGGGAGGGGTCAATCACCCATTTGAAAAATGGTTACTTATTATTTGCTTGACTATATGCCCTCCCCTTCTGGTGAGATCATACCCCGTCAGTTGTAAATGTTCAGGATCGAAAAGTCTGTGAACTTAACCAGATGTCTCATTGCTTACTTACAGTCCTTCATGGAGGCCTATTTTCTCTGCTGTACCATGGTCCCCTCTCTCCATGTTTCTGGTGTGGCCCTCCTACCCCATCGCTCCTGTTCATAATCCTTGCAATTACAGTATTACAGTGATTTATGGTCGAGTGTCTCTAGGTGGGCTAGGTGGGTATGGTACTAGGAGCCACCTATTAGGGAGTACATATAGCGCTTAATTTGGTGGGTCTGAGATATTTCACTCAATATAATTGTTTCTAATGACATCCATTTCCTGGCAAATTCCAGTAATTCATCATTTTTTATGGCTGAGTAGTATTCCATTGTATAGATGTACCACATTTTCTTTATCCACTCATCAACTGTTGGACATCGGGGTTGATTCCATGACTTTGCTATTGTAAACAGTGCCACTATGAACATCGTCACACTTGTGTTCTCGAGGTGAACCTCTGCTGTATGGGGGTTATTCCCAGAAGTGGAATCGCAGGGTCATATGGCAATTCAATCTGTAATTTCTTTAAGAATCTCCAGACAGCTCGCCAGAGTGGCTGTATGAGCCTGCATTCCCACCAGCAATGTAGGAGAGTTCCCCTCTCTCCACATCCTCTCCAGCATTTGTTGTTGTTCGTATTGTGGATTTTTGCCATCCTGACTATAGTGAGATGATATCTCAGGGAAGTTTTGATTTGCATTTCCCTGATGGCTAAGGAAGTGGAGCATTTTTTAAGATATTTGTTAGACATTTTAATTTCATCCCTAGTAAAGTTTCTTTTAGGTTCCAGGGCCCATTTTTTAATTGGGCCATTTGTTTCCTTGGAGTTTAATTTTCTAAGTTCTTTGTGCACTCTGGATAGTAGAGCTCTATCAGATATGTAGTTAGTGAAGATTTTCTTCCATTCTGTGGGTTGCCTTTGAGCTTGTGTTACAGTCTCTTTTTCTGAACAGAAACTCTTTAATTTCACAAGATCCCAACTATTGAGAGTTGGTAGCAGTGACGGTGCCATTGGATGTCTGTTTAGGAACTGTTGGCCTAGCCCAATCAGCTCGAGGAAAATCCTTACCCTTTCAACTATGGTTTTTATAGTCTCTGGCCTTAAATCAAGGTCCTTGATCCATTTGGAATTAAGTCCTGTACAAGGTGACAAGTAGGGGTCCAGTTTTAATCTTCTACATATGGAGATCCACTTTTGCCAGCACCATTTGTTGAAGATACTATTCTTTTTCCATTGGATTTTTTAGGCCCCTTTGTCAAAGACCAAATGGCTGTAATTTTGTGGGATTATATCTGGGTTTTCAACCCTTATCCATTGATCTGTATGTCTATTTTGGAGCCAGTACCAGGCTGTTTTTACAACAATGGATTTGTAGTATAGACTAAGGTTCAGTATGGTGATATCTCCAGCCGTGTTTTTGTTACTCAGGATTGTCTTTGCTCTCATGGGTCTTTTGTGCCTCCATATGAATTTTGAGATTGTTTGGTCAACTTCTTTAAAGAATTGCTTTGGGATTTTAATTGGTATAGCATTGAATCTGTATATTGCCTTTGGTAGGATGGTGATTTTTACGATGTTGATTCTGCCAATCCAGGAACACGGGAGGTCTTTCCACCTTCTGGTGTCTTCTGCAATTTCTTTTTTAGGATTTTAAAATTTTCATTATAAAGGTCTTTTACCTCCTTGGTTAGGTTTATACCAAGATATTTCATTTTGGGGGGGGGCTGTAGTAAATGGGATTGAGTCTCTCAGGTATTTTTCACTTCTTTCATTCTGGTCATATAGGAAAGCCACTGATTTTTATACGTTTATTTTGTATCCTGCTACCCTGCTGAACTTCTCAATTAGTTCCAGGAGTTTCCTGGTGGAGTTTTTGGGATCACTCAGATATAAGATCAAGTCATCTGCAAATAGGGATAGCTTGACTTCTTCCTTGCCGATTTGAATCCCTTTTATACCTCTTTCTTGTCTTATGGCTTCAGCTAAGACTTCAAGTACAATATTGAATAGAAGTGGTGAGAGTGGACAGCCTTGTCTAGTTCCTGATCTAAGTAGGAATGCTTCCAATTGTTCCCCATTGAGAATAATCCTTGCTGTGGGTTTGTTGTATACAGCTTTTATTATATTGATAAAGGTAACTTCCATTCCTATTGTTTCTAGTGTTTTTATCATAAAAGGCTGTTGGATCTTGTCAAAAGCTTTTTCTACATCTATCGAGAGTATCATGTGGTCTTGGACTTTGGACTGGTTTACACGATGAATTACATTTATTGATTTGCGTATGTTGAACCAACCTTGTGTGTCGGGAATAAAGCATACTTGGTCCCCATGGATTATCTTTTTGATATGTTTTTTAATCCTATTTGCTAAGACTTTGTTGAGAATCTTTGCATCTGTGTTCATCAGATAGATTGGCCTATAGTTTTCTTTTTTAACTGAATCTCTATTAGGTTTTGGGATTAAAGCAATATTAGCTTCATAGAAGGAATTTGGTAGTGTTCCTTCCTTTGCTATTTGATGGAACAGTTTAAGGAATATTGGTGTTATTAACTCCTTAAATGTCTTGTAGAACTCTGTGCTGAATCCACCTGGTCCAGGACATTTTTTGGTGGGAAGTTTCGAGATTACTTCCTCAATTTCCTTATATGTTATAGGACTATTTAAATAATTCACAACTTCCTGACTCAATTTAGGTAGTTGTGTTTACTTAGGAATTCATCCATCTCTTTTGTGTTTTCAAATTTCACAGAATATAAGTTTTTGAAATATGATGTTATAATTCTCTGGATTTCTTGGGTATCACTAGTGATAACTCCATGTTCATTTCTAATTTTGTTGATTTGGGTTTTCTCTCTCTTGCATTTGGTTAATTTACCTAGGGGTGTATCAATCTTATTGATTTTTTCAAAGAACCAGCTTTTTTACTGGTTGATTTTCTCTATCGTTTTCTTAATCTCAATTTCAGATATTTCTCCCCTTATTTTGCTACTCTCCTCTCTTCTACTGCTTTTGGGATCAGATTGCTCTAGTTTCTCTAAAGCTTTAAGCTGCATTGTTAAGTTGTTTATTTCTAGTGTTTCCATTTTTCTGATGTAGGCATTAAGAGCTATGAACTTACTTCTTAGGACAGCTTTCATTGTGTCCCAGAGATTTTGATAAGTTGTGTTTTCATTATCATTTACTTTCAGGAAATCTTGAATTTCTTTTTTAATTTCTTCATGAATCCATTTCTCATTCAGCATCATAGTGTTAAGTTTCCAGGAGTTAGTGTATTTTCTCTTGTTTGATGTGTTGTGGATGTCCAGCTTTATGCCGTGGTGGTCTGATAGGGCACAGGTTATAATTTCAACTTTCTGTATATGTGGACGTTCGTTTTGTGGCCCAATATGTGATCTACCTTGGAGAAAGTTCCATGTGCTGCTGAGAAAAATGTGTATTCTTTGGTGCGTGGGTGAAAAGTTCGAAAATGATCTGTAAGGTCCATTTCTTTAAGGGTTTGATTAAGTTCCAAAGTGTCTCTGTTAAGCTTTTGAGCTGTTGATCTATCCCATGTTGAGAGGGCAGTGTTGAAGTCCCCAAGAATTATCGTTTGTGGGTTGATTTCTTGCTTTAGATGCTGTAGAATTTTCTTAATGAATGTGGAGGGGCCCATATTGGGTGCATAATTTTTCGGTATTGTGACGTCTTCCTGGTGAATTGTACCTGTTACTAAAATGTAGTAACCATCTGTATCTCTTATGATTTTTTTTGGTTTGAAGACTACTTTGTCTGACAGCATAATGACTACCCCTGCCTGTTTCCTGGTTCCATTAGCTTGCAGAATTTTGGACCATCCTTTCATTTTTAGGATGTGTCTATCTTTTGTGGTGAGATGAGTTTCCTGAAGGCACCAGATTGATGGGTTGTGGTTTTTAATCCAAGTTTGTAATCTGTTTCTCTTAATCGGTGAGTTAATACCATTGACATTTAATGATATAATGAAGAAATTATTTTTATTTCTGGACATTTTTTATGTTTAGTGAATTTTGGAAGCTTATTGTTTTACATTTATGTTTTTGTGGTATTATACTACTCTTCTGTCTTCCTGGATACGGTTGTTTTTTTCTTCAAGTTTGCGTATCATTTCTAGCATTTTTTGAAGGCCTGGTTTGGTAGACATGTATCCCTTCAAGTTGTCTTTGTACTGGAAAATTTTTCTTTCTCCTTCGATCATGACAGATAGTTTTGCCGGGTATATCAATCTGGGTTGGCATTTTTGCTCATTTAATACATGAAGTACGTCTTTCCAAGCTCTTCTTGCTCTTACTGTTTCCATTGAGAAGTCATTTGTTATTTTAATAGGTTTGCCTTTAAAAGTGACTTGCTTTTTTTCTCTTGAAGCTCTCAGCACCTTTTCTTTGTCTTGAATGTAGAGTGTTTTGACTATTATTTGCAGTGGCGATTTTCTATTTTGGTCATATCTGTTTGGAGTGCGAAATGCCTCTTGTATTTGGATGGGCCTCTCATTCTTCAGTTGAGGGAAGTTTTCTTTTATGATAGTTTGAAAAATTTCCTCAGGTGTGGTATTTTGAGATTCTTGCTCTGATATTCCATGAATGCGCATGTTAGGCTTCTTCATGGTGTCCCATATCTCTTGAATGTTCCTCTCAAGTACCTTTTTGGCTTTAAAAACCTCTTCCATTGAGCTGGTTAATTCTCCCACTTTGTCTTCAAGATCTGAGATTCTATTTTCTGCTTCGTTAGTTCTGCTGATAAGACTCTCTGTTGAGCTTTGGGTTGAAGATAACTTGTCTTTTAGATAAACTCTGCCTGAGACTGCTTTAACTGCTCTATGCCTATTTTTGTTTCTTGAACTGTTTTTCTCAACTCCTCCAAATGCCTGTTGTGTTCCTGTTCAAAGTGGTTGATGTGGTTGTTTAATTCCTCTTGGATTTCCTGTTTCATAGTATTAATCATGGTAATGATCATACTTTGAAAGTCATTGTCTTGGGTCTGGCTTTCTTGACTGTTTTCTGTGGATTTGTTCTGGTTGGAATTCATCCTTAAGGGGTTGATTCTTTCAGTGGGAGATTGGTCTCCTTGGGTTTTGTTTCTCATGTATCTGCACTTTGACTTGGGCATTGTTGTTTGTCTTCTAGGGCTTTTCAGTTTCTGTGTGTTTTTGACTGAACTGATTTAGTCAGTATTACTACACTTGGGCAGTTGTCACCAGTGCTTGCCTTGTGGTTGGGTATGTTTGTCTTTTGTTATTGTTATTTCCTAGCTGAGGCTATTAGGCTGTTAGTACATCAGTTAAATCAGGTTAAGTAGATGGGGGTGAATATTAGTATGGTAGTACACTTTCACGATGTAGTATTTTGGTGATATGTGAGAGTGAGTGGTGTATTCCCTGGAGTTGTATATGTTTTGGGGGGGGCTGTATGGGAAGGTTAATCTACAATGATTAATATTAGAAAGGAACAGTAAGGTGAAAAAAAGGGGAGGTTTACTTACCTTTGGGCTGGATGTGAAGAATCTCTCCCATGTGATAGGATTGTAGAGGTTTTCAGATGTATGGCCTTTGACCCTTAAAATTTTGCTTGAGATTTCTTTGGACTCTATTTAATTCTGAGTAGCAGTGTGTCTTCTGTAGACCACTTGTGTGGGTCCCCCGTGGGCCAGAGAGGCAGAGGGGCTGATGTTCTTGGCAGAAGTCTTCACCTGGGGCCTGGGACTTAGCTTAGTGGCTCTCTCAAGCTCCAGGGACAGAAGAATGTGAGCAAGTCCTGTCCAGTTGGTCGGCAGGCGGGCGGGAGGAAGAAAGGGGCTGGGGCTCAGTGCGCCACCCAGGCCTAAGCCCGCGGGGGGGCGGGGCGGGGCAGACCGGACATGGCGGCTCACTCACCTGGGGATGGCGGTGTGAACCGAGGCGGCTCGTAGGGAGAAAGGGGGCTGGGGGTCCCTGGGGCGCGGCCCAGGCCAAAGCAGAATACTCTTTTAAGCAATAACATAGGAATATTGCTGGAAAGAAATGCGAGTAGTATTAAATACAAAAAAAAAAAAAAGATAGTTCCATAAATTTTAATTAGTTTCCAACTTGATTTCAGTTTCAATGTCTTACACTGCAATCTAGTGTCCCTGAGACTTCTAATTAGGACAAAGGTGTAAGACAGATTCTGATGCCAAAAGGATTTGATCTACTATCTCAAATGCCAAATCTTCATTTCCTTTAGCGATGTCTTACATAATTTTTAAATATCAAAATGGAATGGTTATTACAGTATTTATTTTCATTATGTCATTTCAAACTTTAGAGTGATTGTCATTTCGATGATCTGCTCTTAGTTTCCTATGAGGATGATTTGACTTTATGCATGCCAGTGTTATAGCTACCACACTTCTTGATGTATTCCACTAATCTAAGTGTATATTTATAATAAAAATAAAATTTGTAACATCAATATATTTGTTCTTGGTTATGACAGAATTTTGAGTTACTCTGCTTGAGTTCAGTGCCACAGTTTTCTTAGTGTTTCCCCATGTCTAGTTCACTATACTTTTCTAAGTATGTCCTTGCCCATCTTGGTCATTCTAAACAATAAGAAGCACACCAATAACAAGTTTGAATAGCTTATATTTTACCCTGGTATATATCTATCTCCATGAAGTGCTTTTCAGAAGACATATCTTAAAATAGCAATATATGAATATGTTAGCACATGCCTGTTATCCAGAACTTGGGAAATGGAGGCAACAGGATCAGTAGTTCAAGCCAGCCTAGACTATGTGGTGAATTTCAGACCATCCTAGGCTGCATGAGAGCCCATGCCAATAAGCCTCTCCAACAGATTTTTAATATAGGATTATTTATGGTGAAAGAATTATCTTGTGGTTAGAAGACTGTGCTGAATGCCCCAAATGTTCTAAGAATATTTCTGTCAAAACAGTCCTAAGTAGAAATGGACAATATATTTTCTAATAGATAATTACTTCTCTAACAGAGATAATGTTTGTTTTATGTCCATATGAAGGCAGAATGCCTTCCTAGAGTATAAGAAAATAAATAATCATTATTAATATTGACAAAATAATAAATTTTAGTATTGTAAAACATAAGAATTTTCTTTTGAGGGTTCCTTAAAAAACAAAAAATTAAGAATTACATTATACAGAGATTTACCAATAATAAAATAAGTAAAATGTTAAAAAATTCTGTGGTACAATTTACCTAAATTGTATCAGGAAGTTTTAAATTTTTAAAATAATCCTATAACATATGAGGAAATCTATGAAGTAATCTCAAATCTTCCCACCAAAAAATGTGCTGGACCAGATAGAATCAACACAGAATTATACCAGACATTTAAGGAACTACTAACACCAATATTCCTTAAATTGTTCTATTGACTTGTGAAGGAAGAAACTCTTCCAAATTTTTCCATGAAGCTAATATCACACTAATACCAAAACCTAATGAAGATACACTTAAAAGAGAAAACAACAGGCCAAACTATTTGATGAACACAGATGCAAAGATTCTCAACAAAATCTTAGCAAATCAGATTCAAAAACATATCAAAAAGATCATTCGCTGTGATCAAGTAGGCTTTATCCCAGGCAAACAAGGTTGGTTCAACATATGAAAATCAATAAATATAATCCATTGTATAAACTAATCCAAAGTCCAAAACCACATGATACTCTTGATAGATGCAGAAAAAGCTTTTGACAAGATCTAACATCCTTTTATGATTAAAACCGTAGAAACAATTGGAATGGAATGGAAGGAACCTTTATCAACATAATAAAAGCTGTATACAACTAGCCAACAGCAAAGATTATACTCAGTGGGGAAACATTCCTGCTTTGATCAGGAACTAGACAAGGCTGTCCACTCTCACCACTTCTATTCAATATCATACTTGAAGTCTTAGCTGGAGCCATAAGACAAGAGAGGGAGAAAAAAGGGATTCAAATAGGCAAGGAAGAAGTCAAGATATCTCTATTTGCAGATGATGTGATCACATACCTGAGTGATCCTAAAAACTCCACCAGGAAACTCTGGAACTAATACAGAAGTTCAGCAGAGTGGCAGGTTACAAAATAAACATACCAAAATGAGTGGCCGTCCTACACACCAAGGAAGAAAGAAATGAAAAAGTTCTAAGAGAAACAATTTCATTTACTATAGCCCCCCCAAAAATGAAATGTCTTAGTATAAACCTAACCAAGGAAGTGAGAGATCTTTACAATGAAAACTTCAAAACTCTAAAGAAAGAAATTACAGAAGACACCAGAAGGTGGAAAGACCTCCTATGCTCCTGGATTAGCAGAATCAACATCATAAAAATGACAGTCCTACCAAAAACAATATACAGATTCAACACTATACAAATCAACATCCTCAAGCAATTCTTTAAAGAAATTGACCAAACAATTTCAAAATACATACTCAAGCACAAAAGACCCAGGATAGCAAAAACACTGCTGGTGTTATCACCATACCAAATCTCAATCTATACTACAAATACATAGCAGTAAAAACAGCCTGGTACTAGTTCCAAAATACGCATGTAGATTAATGGATAAAGAATGAAGACACAAATATAAGCCCACACAATTACAGCTATTTGATCTTTGACAAAGAGGCCTGTGGAGGCCTCAGTCTAGGTGACCTGGGTGGTCTGGCAAGCTTAGACAAAGATGTTTTGATGGAGGAAGACAATGGGGGGGTAGCTCAGGATGTTTTGAAGAAATCTTGCTACATACAGCCTACTGTTGGCTTGACCTTTAAGATAATTGGTTGCCTGTTTCCCCACCCTGAAATTCCCCTTACAGTTTCTGCCTTTATAAGATGGCTATGGACTTACAATAAAGAAGTTCCTACTTGACTAGACTCCCTGTCGCATCTGATTGCCCTCAAGAGGGAGGGCTGGGAGCGGGTGGACAGCGCACTCACCTTTCCCCGATCCCCCTTGTGGAGGACCCGCGGGACAGAGCTGCAATCCCCAGGGACCCCCACAGGGGCCCAAAAAATTCCATGGAAAAAGGACAGCATCTTCAACAAATGATGCTGGCAAAACTGGATGTCCACATGCAGAAGATTAAAATTGGACCCATAGTTGTCACCATGCATAAAAATTCATTCCAAATGGATCAAGGACCTCAATGTTAGGCCAGAGACTATAAAAACCCTACTTGAAAGAGTAGGGAACTCTCTTGAGCTCATTGGGCTAAGCCAACAGTTCCTAGATAGAAATCCAATAGTACAGTCACTACAACCAACATATGGAATCTTATGAAATTAAAGAACTTGTGTTCAAATAAAGAGATTTGAACCCAGCAAAAAGGCAACCCACCGAATGGGAGAAAAATCTTCACTAACCACATATCTGATAGAGCTCTATTATCCAGAGTGCACAAAGAACTTAAAAAAACTAAACAAAAGGGTGATTTAGAGGTGACTCAAGGGTTAAGCCTTTGCCTTGCAGATGGAAGATCCTGAATTCAGATCCTAGACCCCACGTATAGACGCCAGTGGAAGTGGAGGCAGCCTAGCCTGCGTTTCCAGTTCTGGTAGGGCTGAGCCTGTGAATCCCAGGGCAGAGTAAACAAGAAGAGCTGGAGGCATCCATGGTGGTTCCCGAATTCGTCCATGGTTTTACACAAGCACACACACACATACACACACACACACACACACACACACACACACACACACACACACAATTAACCAGCTCAATGGAAGAGGTTGTTAAAGCCAAAAAGATACTTGAGAGAAATATCCAAGAGATATGGGACACCCTGAAGAAGCCTAACATGCGTATTCATGGAATACCGGAGCAAGAATCTCAAAATACCACCCCTGAGGAAATTTTTCAAACGATCATCAAGGAAAACTTTCCTCATCTAAAAAAAGAGAGGCCCATTCATATACAAGAGGCATTCCGCACCCCAAACAGATACGACCAAACTAGAAGCACACCACGGCAAATAATAGTTAAAACACTCCACATTCAAGATAAAGAACTGGTGCTGAGAGCTTCAAGGGAGAAAAAACAACTCACTTTTAAAGGCAAACCTATTAAAATAACAAATGACTTCTCAGTCGAAACAGTAAAAGCAAGAAGAGCTTGGAGAGACATACTTGAAGTATTGAATGAGCAAAAATGTCAACCCAGGCTGATTTACCCTGCAAAACTATCAGTCATGATCGAGGGAGAAAGAAAAATTTTCCAGCACAAAGACAACTTTAAGGGATACATGGCCACCAAACCAGGCCTTCAAAAACTGCTAGAAATGATACTCAAGCGTGAAGAAAAAAACAGGCATATCCAGGAGAACAGAAGGCAAATATAACACCATTAAAAGCGAAGCAATATACTTATAAAAGCTACTAAACATAATAAATGTCTGGAATTAACAATAGTTTCTCCATTATAACACTAAATGTTAATGGACTTAATTCACCGATCAAGAGACACAGATTACAAACTTGGATTAAAAATCACAATCCATCAATCTGTTGCCTGCAGGAAACCCATCTCACCACAAAAGATAGGCACGCTCTAAAAATAAAAGGCTGGTCAACAATTCTACAAGCAAATGGAAGCAGAAAACAGGCAGGGGTAGCCATTATGCTATCAGACAAAGTGGATTTCAAACCAAAAAAAATTATAAGAGACACGGATGGATACTACATTTTAGTCAGAGGTACAATTCACCAGGAAGATTTCACAATACTGAACATATATGCACCCAATACGGGCCCCTCCACATTCATTAAGAAAACCCTACAGCGCCTAAAGCAAGAAATCAACCCCCAAACGATAATTCTTGGGGACTTCAACACCGCCCTCTCTACATGGGATAGATCAACAGGTCAAAAGCTTAACAGAGACACTTTGGAACTTAATCAAACCCTGAAAGAAATGGACCTCACAGATCTCTATCGAACTTTTCACCCACGCACCAAAGAATACACATTTTTCTCAGCAGCACACGGAACTTTCTCCAAAATAGATCACATATTGGGCCACAAAATGAATCTACACATATACAAGAAAGTTGAAATTCTAACCTGTGCCCTATCAGACCACCACGGCCTAAAGCTGGACATCCACAACACATCAAACAAGAGAAAATACACTAACTCCTGGAAACTTAACACTATGATGCTGAATGAGAACTGGATTCAGGAAGAAATTAAAAGGAAATTCAAGATTTCCTGAAAGTGAATGATAACGAAAATACAACTTACCAAAATCTCTGGGACACAATGAAAGCTGTTCTAAGAGGTAAGTTCATAGCTCTTAATGCCCACGTCAAAAAAATGGAAACATCAGAAATAAACAACTTAACAATGCAGCTTAAAGCTTTAGAGAAACTAGAGCAATCTGATCCTAAAAGCAGTAGAAGAGAAGAGATTAGCACAATAAGGGGAGAAATATCTGAAATCGAGACTAAGAAAACGATAGAAAAAATCAACCAATCAAAAAGCTGGTTCTTTGAAAAAATCAACAAGATTGATACACCCCTAGCTAAACTAACCAAAAGCAAGAGAGAGAAAACCCAAATTAACAAAATTAGAAATGAACATGGAGTTATCACTACGGATACCCAAGAAATCCAGAGAATTATAACATCATATTTCAAAAACTTATACTCTGTGAAGTTTGACAACACAAAAGAGATGGATGAATTTCTAAGTAAACACAACTTACCTAAATTGAATCAGGAAGTTGTGAATTATTTAAATAGTCCTATAACATATAAGGAAATTGAGGAAGTAATCTCGAATCTTCCCACCAAAAAATGTCCTGGACCAGATGGATTCAGCACAGAGTTCTACAAGACATTTAAGGAGTTAATAACACCAATACTCCTTAAACTGTTCCATCAAATAGCAAAAGAAGGAACACTACCAAATTCCTTCTATGAAGCTAATATCGTTTTAATCCCAAAACCTAATAAAGATTCACTTAAAAAGAAAACTATAGGCCGATCTCCCTGATGAACACAGACGCAAAGATTCTCAACAAAGTCTTAGCAAATCAGATTCAAAAACATATTAAAAAGATCATTCATGGGGACCAAGTAGGCTTCATCCCCGGCACACAAGGTTGGTTCAACATACGCAAATCAATAAATGTAATTCATCATGTAAACCAGTCCAAAGTCCAAGACCACATGATACTCTCGATAGATGCAGAAAAAGCTTTTGACAAGATCCAACAGCCTTTTATGATCAAAACGCTAGAGACAGTAGGAATGGAAGGAACCTTTATCAATATAATAAAAGCTGTATACAACAAGCCCACAGCAAGGATTATGCTCAATGGGGAACAATTGGAAGCATTCCCACTTCGATCAGGAACAAGACAAGGCTGTCCACTCTCACCACTTCTATTCAATATTGTACTTGAAGTCTTAGCCGAAGCTATAAGACAAGAAAGGGACATAAGAGGGATTCAAATTGGCAAGGAAGAAGTCAAGCTATCTCTATTTGCAGATGACATGATCTTATACCTGAGTGATCCCAAAAACTCCACCAGGAAGCTCCTGGAACTAATTGAGAAGTTCAGCAGGGTGGCAGGATACAAAATAAATGTGCAAAAATCAGAGGCCTTCCTATATGCCCAGAATTAAAGAAGTGAAAAAGCCTTGAGAGAAACCATGCCATTTACTATAACCCCTAAAAAAATGAAATACCTTGGTATAAACCTAACTAAGGAGGTAAAAGACCTTTACAATGAAAACTTTAAAACCCTAAAGAAAGAAATTGCAGAAGACACCAGAAGGTGGAAAGACCTCCCTTGTTCCTGGATTGGCAGAATCAACATTGTAAAAATGACCATCCTACCAAAGGCAATATACAGATTCAATGCTATACCAATCAAAATCCCAAAGCAATTCTTCAAAGAAGTTGACCAAACAATCTCAAAGTTCATATGGAGGCACAAAAGACCCAGGATAGCAAAAACAATCCTGAGTAACAAAAACACAGCTGGAGGTATTACCATACCAAACCTAAGTCTATACTACAAATCCATAGTTATAAAGACAGCCTGGTACTGGCTCCAAAATAGACACACAGATCAATGGATAAGGATTGAAGACCCAGATATAAGCCCACAAAGTTACAGCCATTTGGTCTTTGACAAAGGGGCCCAAAGAATCCAGTGGACAAAGAACAGCATCTTCAACAAATGGTGCTGGCAAAACTGGATCTCCACATGCAGAAGATGAAAGCTGGTCCCGTACTTGTCACCATGTACAAGACTTAATTCCAAATGGATCAAGGACCTTGATATCAGGCCACAGACTTTAAAAACCATAGTTGAAAGGATAGGGAACTCCCTCGAGCTGGTTGGGCTAGGCCAACACTTCCTAAACAGACATCCAATGGCACAGTCACTGCTACCAACTCTCAACAGTTGGGATCTTGTGAAATTAAAGAGCTTCTGTTCAGATAAAGAGATTGTCACACGAGCTCAAAGGCAACCCACAGAATGGGAGAAAATCTTCACTAACCACATATCTGACAGAGCTCTACTGTCCAGAGTGCACAAAGAACTTAGAAAATTAAACTCCAAGGAAAACACTGGCCCAATTAAAAAATGGGCCCTGGAACTTCAAAGAAACTTTACCAGGGATGAAATTAAAATGTCTAACAATTATCTTAAAAAATGCTCCACTTCCTTAGCCATCAGGGAAATGCAAATCAAAACTTCCCTGAGATATCATCTCACCCCGGTCAGGATGGCAAAAATCCACAATACAAACGACAAATGCTGGAGAGGATGTGGAGAGAGGGGAACTCTCCTACATTGTTGGTGGGAATGCAGGCTCATACAGCCACTCTGGCGAGCCGTCTGGAGATTCTTAAAGAAATTAAAGATTGAAATGCCATATGACCCTGCTATCCCACTTTTGGGAATAACCCCCCAAGCAGCAAAGGTTCGCCTCGATAGCACAAGCTCGACCATGTTCATAGCAGCACTGTTTACAATAGCAAAGTCATGGAATCAACCTAAATGTCCAACAGTTGACGAGTGGATAAGGAAACTGTGGTACATCTATACAATGGAGTACTACTCAGCCATCAAAAATGATGAATTACTGGAATTTGCTGGGAAATGGATGTCATTAGAAAGAATTATATTAAGTGAAGTATCCCAAACCCAGAAAATTAAGCGCCGTATGTACTCCCTAATAGGTGGCTCCTAGTACCAAACTCACCCAGCCCACATTGGGACACTTAAAAGTAAACCTATGTAACACAGTAAGTGCAAGGATTATGAACAAGAGAGATGGGTTAGGAGGGCCACACCAGAAACAAGAGAGAGGAGACCATGTTACAGCAGAGAAAATAGGCCTCCATGAAGGTCTGCAAGTAAGTAATGAGAAACCTGGTTAAGTTCACAGACGTTCTTTCCTGATCTCACCAGAAGGGGAGGGCATATAGTCTAGCAGATAAAAAGTAATCATTTTGCAAATGGGTGATGGACCCCTCCCTCAGTGAGGTTTCCTACTCTTATTACATCTACCCTTGAATGTGCTATTACAACAAGACTCCAGTTTAACAGCTTTTTGTCTCTGGCCAGGGGGTGACATACAGTGCCCAGCAGAATGGAGTGAAGGGAATTGCAGGAGCAGCAAAACTGCAAAAGAAAATCAACAAACCACAATCCAGAACTTCAAAGACTCTATATCAATCACATAGAACTAGGACAGCCTAATCTCTCCCTATCCTGGAGCTCAGGGACATTTGCGGAAGAGGGGGCGGTAAGATTGTAAGAGCAAAAGGATGGGAGGAGCAACGATTTGCAAGATTCCCAACAATAGTTGGGGCCAAAGCAATCATAATGGAACTTTGCATGCCCTGCGCAATGTCCAGCGCACTGTTGCCCTCGTTAAGTCTAGCATCTGTTAAGGGCACCGAGACCCCTGGAGGCAAGGGATTGACAGCCATAGTAGTGATCTTATGCTTAAGGGGAACAAGAGAAAGGGCTTATGGAAATGCCACTGGGTCCTTATATGTCATCGGAGAGGAGGACACAGTGGAGAGTTAGGTGCACACAATAAAGGACTCTCTGGGAATTGGGGGGGAGGCACTGGGGGAAGGGGAGGGGGAAGAGGGGGGAGGGAGGGAACTGGTAAAAAATTTTAAAATGTATAATTAAATTTTTAATAAAAAAAAATATTCAACTGCGAAAAAAAAAAAAAAAAAGAAGAGAAAAACAGGTAGCCCGTACATTCCTGCTTCTACTCAAAAAAAAAAAAAAAAAATTATTATTTAAAGGCAGAGGCCTGCTACTGATTGCTTTGAATAGACTGATCCTGCAATACACTCTCTGGAAATCAATGTGGTCTCAGTGGTCTTGTGTGTCAACCCTCTCTTCACTTGAACTGTTTTTATAAATCCATGTCCCCAAGTCTCTCTGTTCTGTTCAGATTATTGTCTTTGTGATATGGAGCTGGTGGGAACACAAAGGAGGGGCTCCAGAATTCCTTCTGTAAATCCATTTCCTATCTGTGTTTATGTGAATAGCAGCCATGACAAATTTCTTTAGGTCGTTTTTTTGTCTTAACCTTTTCTCACCACAGCTCTCTGGTGGTTCTTGATGTCAAGAACCAAGGTAGGCATTGTGAGTGACTCTTCTTTTTTTCAAATTTTTATTAGTTATTATTTATTCAATTGTGCATGTATGTGTGTGCAAATGTGTGTATGTATATGTGTGTGTGTGTGTAGAACCACGGATGAATTCCAGAACCACCATGGACTGCCTTCACCTCCTCCTTGTTTACTCTGTCCTGGGATTCACAGGCTCTGCCCTACCAGGACCAGAAATGCAGGCTGCCCCCACTTCTGCCCTACGTCTATATGTGGGGTCTAGGCTCCGAACTCAGGACCTTCCGCCTGCAAGGCAGAGGCTTAACCCCTGAGCCACCTCTCCAGCTCCATGAGTGACTCTTAATAAGGGATTCTTCAGTCTCATTCTCTGAGATAGCATGTAAGAGATGGGCTTTGTGTTTACATCTCTCAGTCCATCATCTCTCTCCACAAAATGTGCCACCTTTAAACACCTCAGAAAGAGAATCTGCCAGGTGGAACAGATTCCATGGGAAAGATGATTCTGGTAAATCTACAGTTTAGACAACGCTTCATGTTTTTTGGGTTATTTTTCTTTGTGTTTGACCTTTTTTTTCCCTCTTAGTGGGTAAACATGGTCATGGTTACAAATTTACTGTTTCCTGTGTCACATATACTAGAATAACAGATAGTGCAATTGAAGTGATAGCAATCAACCACATCCACGCACATAAATCACACTTTCAGTCCTCTACCTTGTGCCTTCTGAGCCCTGGTCAGCTGCAGTGTTTTGGCTGCCAATGTAGTTTGCAATAGTATCTTATTTATGAGATGTAATATTGCCCTGCCCGTTACCCAAAACTTCTCTCCTTCACCACATGATCACACTAAGGTTGGTGTAGGTGTGAGTTGTTATTTCAAATCATTCACACTCTTGGAGAGTGTTGGGCTGGTAACAGAGGTCTGACGCAAACAGTGGCCAGACTCCCATCACAATGCAGACATGTCCCTTAAAGGTCAATCTACAAACTTATTTTAACAAATGACAAGTGAACCTTGAAGAGACATATAAATAAAAGCAAACATATATAGACACATACTTACATCCATATATATCATCATAGAATAAAATGTGCATATCTTGTAAATATGTGGGTGTTTACAATCTCTCTCTCTCAAACATATGTAACCTCATGTTTTAGTATGAATTGTGTTTTGTGATTTTCACATTCATCATTCACACAATAAAAGGTCAAATGTCTACTATTCTTGCACCTCCATGTGGCTTCCATAAGTGTATGTGCTTCTCTCCAGCAAACTAGTTATTCTCCTCTGGGAAGTCTGTCCTCGTCCCCTCTCTTCCAGTTAGTACAATGCTCCTGCCTGTTTTTCTTCTTTGCATTCTGTTCATAGCTCCCTTTCTTGCTTCCTATTTCTCCATTCAGTGATTTATAATCAGATCCTATAGTGATGCAGAATAAATATTTTTGTCTCTTTTCTGGAGAATAATAAGAACTTATAAAAAAACAGTAGAATGTCTTCAAAATGAAATTGGATTTAGACTGCAGTACTTTCAAAGCAAGTATTGATATTGTCTTATGTCAACATAAGACATAAGGAAATATTCTCTCTCTGCAGATTCTTAAAAGGGAAGAATGATTAAAGTTTGAAGATAGTCTTCATACCCCTTTATTAATTAATTAATTAACTAATTAATTAATTTTTGCATGTGTGGGGATAAGCTTGTGTGTAGGGAGGTTGTAGAAGCAGACGTTTGAAAGCATGTGCCTACAGAGGACTGAGGATGACTTTGGGATTCTTCCTGGATTACTCTCCCTTCTTTATGCTTTGTTCTAGAATTTTCCAGGTTGTAGGGCCCAGAAGTGAATACTGTCGCCATTTCTGTTTTGTTTTTATGTGGGATCTTGGACTTGAGCTCAGGTCCTTTTCCTTGTTAGACAAAGGCTTTAACCACTGAGCCATCTCTCCAGCCCTCTTATAGCACAATATATTTTCAAAACTGTAACAACCTAGTTGAGTACCTCTGTAGGTAATGGGCATCCTTGTACATTTCAAGAGTAGAATGCTAACAACCAACATATACTTGTTTCTAAATATCAGTAGCTAGGAAGAGTAAGAGAATCAACCATGTTTCATGTCCCTACAATATATGACCCACAAGCCATTTCTTTGTCAATTGCTTTCCTGGACTTCGAAGAAGTCTACAAGAAAACAACTCCTATTGAAGAAGTATGTTACAACCAACACTCAACAGATGGGATCTTGTAAAATTAAAGAGCTTCTGTTCAGATAAAGGGATTGTAACTCGAGCACAAAGGCAAACCACAAAATGGGAGAAAATCTTCACTAAGAACATATCTCATAGAGCTCTATTATCCAGAGTGCACAAAAAACTTAGAAAACTAAACACCAAGGAAACAAATGGGCCAATTAAAAAATGGGCCTTGGAACTTAAAAGAAACTTTGCCAAGGACGAAATTAAAATGTCTAACAAATATCTCAAAAAATGCTCCATTTCCTTAGCCATCAGGGAAATGCAAATCAAAACCTCCCTCAGATATCATCTCACCCCGGGCAGGATGGCAAAAATTCACAATACAAACACCACCAAATGCTGGAGAGGATGTGAAGACAGGGGAACACTCTTACATTGCTGGTGGGAGTGCAGGCTCATACAACCACTCTGGCGAGCCGTCTGGCAATTTTTAAAAAAGTTAAAGATTGAAATGCCATAAGACCCTGCTATACCATTTTTGGGAATAACCCCCCATACAGTAAAAATTCACCTCGATAGCACAACCATGTTCATAGCAGCACTGTTTACAATAGCAAAGTCATGGAATCAACCCAAATGTCCAAGAGTTGACGAGTGGATAAGGAAAATGTGATACATTTATACAATGGAATAACTATTCAGCCATCAAAAATGATTGATTAATGCAATTTGCCAGGAAATGGATGGAATTAGAAACAATTATATTGAGTGAAGTACCCCAGACATGGAAAATTAAGTGCTGTATGTATTCCCTAATACGTGGATCCTAGTACCAACCCACTTAGAGACACTCAAAGACAAATCTCTGTAATACCTACCGTAATTGTTAAGATTATAAATAGGAGGGATGGGGAAGGTGGGCCCCACCAGAAACAAAGAGAGAGGGGCATAGCAAAGAAAATAGGCCACCATCAAGGACTGTGAGTAAGTAAGGAGACATCTGGTTAAGTTCACAGACTTTCCTTCCTGATCATTTGCAACTGATGGGGTATGATCTCACCAGAAGGGGAGGGCATACAGGCTGCAAGATAGAAAGTAACCATTTTGCAAATGGGCAATTGACCCCTCTCTCACCACAGTCTCCTACTTTTATTCCATCTACTTTTGAATATACTCTTATAAGAAGACTCTAATTTAGCAGGTTTTTATCTCTGCCCAGGGGGTGACATCCAGTACCCATCAGGATGGAGTCAAGGGCATTGCAGGAGCAGCAAAACTGAAAAAAAAATCAACAAACCATAATTCAGAATATCAGAGACTCTATATCAACTACCTGGAATGGGCCCAGCCTAATCTCTCCCCATCCTGAATCTCAGGGAAATTTGTGGAAGAGGGAGCGGTAAGATTGTAAGTGCACAAGCATAGGAAGAGTAATGATATGCAAGATACTCCACACAAGTTAGGGCCAAAGCAATCATAATAGGACTTTGCATGACCTGCGCTATGTCCAACACAAAATCTAGCATGGAATAAAGGCACTAGGATCCTTGGAGGCTAGGGACTGACAGTAACAGTAGTGTTCCTAAGCTTAAGGGGGACACAGGAAAGGGTTCTGGGAAATGCCCCTGGGTCCTTGCACCTCATCGGAGAGGAGGACCCAGAGGAGAGTTTGGCATGCACAGTAAAGGATGCTCCAGGGATTGGGGGGGGAGGCACTGGGAGATGAGGAGGGAGGAGGGAGGAGAGCCATCCATTGTGCAGGTCAGGCAAACTCAAATCACACTACAGCAATATCCTGGTTGCCACAGTCAGGGGGAAGTGGAGGGAGGGAGGGGACGGTGTACCTGTTAAGTTTGTATGAGCGGAAATAATAATCAAAAAAGAAGTATGTTATACAATTTAGCATGTGCGATCAACTTTTTTTATTGTTTATTATCTATTCAATTATGCATGTATGTGTGTGTATATGTAGTGTATGTATGTGTGTGTGTGTATAACCACGGACGAATTCAGGAATCACCATGGACCGCCTCCTATCATAACAAAATATAAACCACATCACATGAAGTCTTTGAAATAGCTCAGTGTTAAGGTGCCTGGTCTCAGAACTGGATAACTGAGTTTGATCCAGGGATGTCCACATGATAGAAGGGAATAACTGATTTCCGAAAGTTGTTCTCTGATTTTGACCCATGTGCCTTGTATGTCTCTATTTTTCTCCAGATAAATAAACAAACAAACAAACAAACATGCAACAAATTCTTAAAAAATCAAACCAAAAAGATTTTTCTCAACTAAGACACTACTAGTATTTTCTGGTTTGTCTCCTGAAACTGAGGTAATTTACTCAAACAGCTTTTCTATCTCCAAGTCAATCATGTTGCATATATTTTTTCTTCTTTTTTAAAAGTTTTTTTACTTAGTTATACAGACTCAATGGGTAAGAACCCTCATCCTTTCCTCTCCCTTTTCCCTTCTCCCCTACTGTCCCACCATTCCACTCTCACCCATCCTCCTTTCTCTACCCTCTTATCTCCATTTCTCTCCTCTCTTGGTGTTTCCTACCTGCTCCCTCCCACCATCCAGAACATATGTTTATATGGGTGCTGAATTTTCCTCTAAGTCCTCTACACAAGTGAGCATTCAGGACTCTGTGGCATACCTTGGAGCATCTTCCTGGGCTACTCATTTTAATATGGAAATTCCTTTCTCTCTGTTTAACCCCTTGCTTCTAAGGATCCCATTGCCTGAAGTCTTCTCCCTTGAGATCCACATTAGTCTGTGGATAGTTGTTGATGTGCCAGCCATTGTGCAGGTCAGGCAAAGTCAAATCACACTACAGCAATATCCTGGTTGCCACAGCCCAGACTTGAGTGGGATGTCTTGTCTATTGGTGGTCCTCACCATCTTAGACTCTTACATTCTTACCACCCCTTCTTCTGCAAGTTCCCTGAGCTTCAGGATGGGGAGAGATTTTTGGCTGATCTGGTTCTGGGTGAACACTGTGGAGTCTGAATTACAGTTGGTTGTTGTAAGGTACAGTCTCACAAAGCAGAGGTGGCATGGCTGGCTGGCCAAAGCTGGAGGAGGCTAAGTCACCACAGACATCTTGGAAACTGAAACCTGCAGACTGCTTGCTGCAAAGACAGACATCTCCTGGAGGTAGGGTAGGACTAATCCACCTCAAGGCCCACCCCTTGTGACTGCCTGCCTCCAGCAAGGCTCCACCTCTCAAGGTACCATGACCTTGCCAAACACATGAGACTGTGGGGGACACATTTCCAATCATGACACTCCACCCATGACCCCCATAGGCTCATTACCATCTCATTACAAACTCAGTCCAACATTAAAAGTCTTCATAGACTACATGAGTAGTCCCAACACAGTCTAAAATCCCATAGTCCAAAACATCATGTAAAATCAAAGTACAAGTTATGTATTTCCAACATACAATGGCACAGAATAAACATTCCCATTCCAAAAGGAAGGAATGGGGGCATATCCAGGAAAGATCGGTCTGTTGGAACCGAGGTCCCGTTATTTTTTTTTCCACCCAGACCCCGGAAAGAACCACGAGGACCAAGCGATTGCTGCAATTAGCATAAGGTAAGTTTTAATTCTGGCTGCCAGGACTGCCCTCCCCCGCAAGTTAGGAGGGAGCGGCCCGACTGAGATCGGGGTAGGGTTTTTATAATGAAAGCGGTTACAGCAAACTCTATGGGAACACAGCACACAATAAAGTTAACCACTAAATGTTCTTTTGTTGATAGCGGAATCCCTGGGCAGTTCCCATACCGCCCAGGGTGCAGGGCGGAATGGCATGTCCCGCCAGAGATCGCGGAAACACGGTTGGCGCCTTTGGACTGGCGCCAGCAAGAAGTTTTAGGATGCGCGCAGGCGGAGAACTGTGTGCTGGGGGAAGGGAAGCCTCTCTGAGAGTCCCACATTTGGCATTCTCAGCGGGAAGTTTTAGAATGCGCTCAGGCGGAGGGCTAGGTGCTGGGGGAAGGGAAGCCTACCTGAAAGTCCCACAGGTCCATAAAAAGTCCAAAAACCAGCAGGACAAACTTCAAATCTTGTAGCTCCAAGTCCAACAGGTGAGCCTTTTGCTGAAATCATCTCAGTTCCAAAGGGCTTGGTTCCATCCCTCCAATGCAGCTGCCCATAGAATACATTGCTCTCTTGAGCTGACTCCTCCTAGGGTATACAACTCTCCTTGGCAGGTGTCCCATGTTGTCTCTGGAATTTCTAACACATTTACTTCTCAATAGCTAACCAGGCTTCAATTCCACAGCACAAACTGCCCTTCTTGGGCCTCTAAACTGCAGGCTTCTTGCCTCATGATGCCTGAATTCTGCCAATTTTTGAAATCTTGGAGGAGGACTCCATGATTTCCTCCCTCTTGCATCACTGATGCCTCTAATACCAGAGCCATGTGGACGACTTTGCCAAGATTGGCCCCCTTGAATAATAGCTGATTCTGCTTCTGTATGTTGAAGAGATGGCTCTTTCACTTCTGGGCAGTTGCTTTGTAAGAGAAACCAACTCTTGCTTTGGAACTCCACCCTTTAACTCCAGTCTTCTGAAAGGATTTGCATTCTTATGAGTGGGAGCCTACCCTGAGGATCTTGCCCTCAAGCTAGGGCCTGTCCTATTATTCAAAGTGGAGCAGGCCTTGATTTACAAATGGAGCTAATCTCTTTAACAACCATTTTGTTCTCTGCTTCTTCTTGGTTCAACTCTTTAAGTTTGGCATTGTATTTTTCATCATCAGATCTTACAGTTTTTGCTTATTCCTGCTTCTTTGCTCTTTTTCATTACTCTGAAGCAACTAAAAAGTAGTCATATCACATTGTCAAGACTACAGCTTTGAAATTTCCTCCGACAAGCACTCCAGCTTAACTTCAGGCAAGCTTTCAGGACAAGGACAAAACTTCACTAAACTCTCGGCCAACACATGGCTCCATGTCTCACTCATCCAGTTGCAAGCACAGTTTCTGTTCCCCTTTGGACCATCACAAGCTGGACTTCCACTGCCTGTGTCTCTCACAGCATTGCGCTCCTCTGACCTCTCACGAGAAAGGCCTATTTGGCCCCCTTGCCAAGATGCTGAGACATTCCCAGAACAATGTCCCAAAGTTCTCCATTTTTTTCCCAACAAATAGTTCCAAAAGCACACTAGCCATATCACAGCAATGGCCATACTGCTGGGTACCAACTTCTCTCAGCTTCACAAACAACTTTACCTTGTGGTACCAGCTGTTCTTAATCTCATAGGAATACCCCACTACCCGGGACCAATTTCTGTAACAGTTATTCTTTTTGATGATGATGATGATGATGATGATTATTTTACTCACAAAAACTTAACAAGTACACCAGTCCCTCTCTCCCTCCACCTCCCCCTGACCCAAGTCTCCCCACTCTCCTTCTCCCCCTCCCCATCCACCAGTGCCTCCCCCCCAATCCCCGGAGCATCCTTTACTGTGCATGCCAAACTCTCCTCTGGATCCTCCTCTCTGATGAGGTGCAAGGACCCCGGGGCATTTCCCAGAACCCTTTCATGTGTCCCCCTTAAGTTTAGGAACAATACTGTGACTGTCAGTAGCCTCCAAGAATCCTAGTGCCTTTATTCCATGCTAGATTTTGTGGGGTCAATAATGTGTTGGACATAGAGCAGGTCATGCAAAGTCCTATTATGATCGCTTTGGCCCTAACTTGTGTAGAGTATCTTGCATATCATGACTCCTCCCATCCTTGTGCTCTTACAATCTTACCGCCCCCTCTTCCACAAATTTCCCTGAGATTCAGGATGGGGAGAGATTAGGCTGGGCCCATTCCAGGTAGTTGATATAGAGTCTTGATATTCTGAATTATGGTTTGTTGAATTTTTTTCAGTTTTGCTGCTCCTGCAATGTCCTTGACTCCATCCTGATGGGTATTGGATGTCACCCCCTGGCCAGAGATAAAAACCTGTTAAATTAGAGTCTTCTTATAAGAGTATATTCAAAAGTAGATGGAATAAAAGTAGGAGACCACGGTAAGAGAGGGGTCAATTGCCCATTTGCAAAATGGTTACTTTCTATCTTGCAGTCTATATGCCCTCCCCTTCTGGTGAGGTCATACCCCATCAGTTGCAAATGATCAGGAAGGAAAGTCTGTGAACTTAACCAGATGTCTCCTTACTTACTTGCAGTCCTTGATGGTGGCCTATTTTCTCTGCTATAACATGGTCCCCTCTCTTCTTGTTTCTGGTGGGGCCCTCCTTCCCCATCCCTCTTGTTTATAATCTTTACAATTATGGTAGGTATTACAGAGATTTGTCTATGAGTGTCTCTAAATGGGTTGGTACTAGGATCCACGTATTAGGGAATACATACCGCGCTTAATTTTCCGTGTCTGGGATACTTCACTCAATATAATTGTTTCTAATTCCTTCCATTTCCCAGCAAATTGCATTACTTCATCAGTATTCCGTTGTATAAATGTACCACATTTTCCTTTTCTACTCGTCAACTGTTAGACATTTGGGTTGATTCCATGACTTTGCTATTGTAAACAGTGCTGTTATGAACATGGCTGTGCTTGTGCTATCGAGGTAAAGTTTGGCTGTATGTGGAGTTATTCCCAAAAGTGGAATAGAAGGGTCATATGGCATTTCAATCTTTAACTTCTTTAAGAATCTCCAGATGGCTCGCCAGAGTGGTTGTATGAGCCTGCACTCCCACCAGCAATGTAGGAGAGTTCCCCTCTCTCCACATCCTTTCCAGCACTTGGTGGTGTTTGTATTGTGGATTTTTGCCATCCTGCCTGGGGTGAGATAATATCTCAGGAAAGTTTTGATTTGCATTTCCCTGATGGCTAAGGATGTGGAGAATTTTTGAGATATTTGTTAGACATTTTAATTTCGTCCTTGGCAAAGTTTCTTTTAAGTCCCATTTTTTAATTGGCCTATTTGTTTCCTTGGTGTTTAGTTTTCTAACTTTTTTGTCCACTCTGGATAATAGAGCTCTATCAGATATGTGGTTAGTGAAGATTTTCTCCCATTCTGTGGGTTGTTATTGTGCTCATATTACAGTCTCTTTATCTGAGCAGAAACTCTTTAATTTCACAAGATCCCATCTGTTGAGTGTTGGTTGTAGTGACTGTGCTATTAGATGTCCATTTAGGAAGTAGCCCAATCAGCTCAAGGGAGTTCCCTACCCTTTCAACTATGTTTTTATAGTCTCTGGCCTTATATTGAGGTCCTTGATCCATTTGGAATTAATTTTTGTACATGGTGACAAGTACAGGTCCAGTTTTAATCTTTTGCATGTGGATATCCAGTTTTGCAAGCACCATTTGTTGAAGATGCTGTTCTTTTTCCATTGGATTCTTTGGGCCCCTTTGTCAAAGGTCAAATGGCTGCAGTTGTGTGGACTTATATCTGGATCTTCAACGCTTATCCATTGATCTGTGTGCCTATTTTGTAGCCAGTACCTGGCTGTTTTTACAACTCTGGATTTGTAGTATAGACTAAGGTTTGGTATGGTGATACCTCCAGCCGTGTTTTTGTTACTCAGGATTGTTTTTGCTATCCTGGGTCTTTTTTGTCTCCATATGAATTGTGAGATTATTTTGTCAACTTCTTTAAGGAATTGCTTTGGGATTTCAAATTGGTATAGCGTTGAATCTGCATATTGCCTTTGGTGGGATGGCCATTTTTATAATGTTGATTCTGCCAATCCAGGAACATGGGAGGTTTTCCACCTTCTGGTGTCTTCTGCAATTTCTTTCATAAAGGTTTTAAAGTTTTCATTGTAAATGTCTCTTACTTCCTTGGTTAGGTTTATACCAAGGTATTTCATTTTTTTAGGGGCTATAGTAAATGGGATTGTTTCTCTCAGGGCTTTTTCACTTCTTTTATTCTGGGCATATAGGAAAGCCACTGATTTTTGTATATTTTTTTGTTTCCTGCACTCTGCTGAACTTCTGTATTGGTTCCAGGAGCTTCCTGGTGGAGTTTTTGGGATCACTCAAGTATAAGATCTTGTCACTTGCAAATAGAGATAACTTGACTTCTTCTTTGCCAATTTGAATCCCTTATGTCCCTTTCTTGTCTTATGTCTTCAGCTAAGACTTCAAGTACAATATTGAATAGAAGTGATGAGAGTGGACATCCTTGTCTAGTTCCTGATTGAAGTGGAAATGCTTCGACTTTTTCCCCATTGAGAATAATCCTTGCTGTTGGCTTGTTGTATACAGCTTTTATTATATTGATAAAGGTTCTTCCATTCCGACCTTCTCTAGGGTTTCAATCATGAAGGGCTGTTGGATCTTGTCAAAAGCTTTTTCTGCATCTATCAAGAGTATCATGCGTTCTTGGTCTTTGGACTCGTTTATAGGGTGAATTACACTTATTGATTTGCCTATGTTGAACCAACCTTGTGTGCCTGGCATTAAAGCCTACTTGATCCCCGTGGATGATCTTTTTGATATGTTTTTGAATCTGATTTGCCAAGACTTTGTTGTGAAATTTTGCATCTGTGTTCATCAGAGAGATTGGCCTATAGTTTTCTTTTTTAGTGTATCTCTATTAGGTTTTGGGATTAAGACGATATTAGCTTCATAGAAGGAATTTTGTAGTGTTCCTTCCTTTGCTATTTGATGGAACAGTTTAAGGAGTATTGGTATTATTAGCTCCTTAAATGTCTGGTAGAACTCTGTGCTGAATCCATCTGGTCTAGGACATTTTTTGATAGGAAGATTCAAGATTACTTCCTCAATTTCTTTATATGTTATAGGACTATTTAAATAATTCACAACTTCCTGATTCAATTTAGGTAAGCTGTGTTTACTTAGGAATTCATCCATCTCTTTTATGTTGTCAAATTTCACAGAGTATAAATTTTTGAAATATGAGGTTATAATTCGTTGGATTTCTTGGGTATCAGTAGTGATATCTCCATTTTCATTTCTAATTTTCTTAATTTCAGCTTTCTCTCTCTTTCTTTTGGTTAATTTAGCTAGGTGTGCATCAGTTATTGTTTTTTTTTCAAAAAACCAGCTTTTTTACTGGTTGATTTTCTCTATTGTTTTCCTAATCTCAATTTCGGATATTTCTCTCCTTATTTTGCTAATCTCCTCTCCTCTACTGCTTTTGGGATCAGATTGCTCTAGTGTCTATAAAGCTTTAAGCTGCACTGTTAAGTTATTTATTTCTGATGTTTCCATTTTTTGGATGTAGACATTAAGAGATATGAACTTACCTCTTAGGACAGCTTTCATTGTGTCTCAGAGATTTTGGTAAGTTGTATTTTCATTATTGTTCACTTTCAGGAAATCTTGAATTTCCTTTTTAATTTCTTCCTGAATCCAATTCTCATTCAGCATCATAGTGTTAAGTTTCTAGGAGTTAGTGTGTTTTCTGTTGCTTGTTGTGTTGTGGATGTCAAGCTTTAGGTTGTGGTGGTTTGATAAGGTACAGGCTAGAATTTCAACTTTCCTATATATGTGGAAATTTGTTCTGTGGCCCAATAAGTGATCTATTTTGGAGAAAGTTCCATGTGCTGCTGAGAAAAATGTGTATTCTTTGGTGCATGGATGAAAAGTTTAATAGAGATCTGTAAGGTCCATTTCAGTAAGGGTTTGATTAAGCTCCAAAGTGTTACTGTTAAGTTTTTTACCTGTTGATATCTCCCATGTTGAGAGGGCAGTGTTGAAAGCCCCAAGAATTATCGTTTTGGGATTGATTTCTCACTTTATACGTTGTAGGGTTTGCTTAATGAATGGGGGGGGGGTGTATTGGGTGCATATATGTTCAGTATTGTGAAGTCTTCCAGGTGAATTGTACCTATGACTAAAATGTAGTATCCATCTGTGTCTCTTATGATTTTTTTTAGTTTGAAGTCCACTTTGTCTGATAGCATAATGGCTACCCCTGCCTCTTTTTCTGCTTCCATTAGCTTGCAGAATTATTGAACAGCCTTTTATTTTTAAGATGTGCCTATCTTTTGTGGTGAGATGGGTTTCCTGCAGGCAGCAGATTGATGGATTGTGATTTTTAATCCAAGTTTGTAATCTGTGTCTCTTGACCAGTGAGTTAATTCCATTAACATTTAATGTTATAATGGAGAAACTATTTTTAATTCCAGACATTTATTATGTTTAGTGACTTTTGTAAGTGTATTGTTTCGCTTTTAGGTTTTGGTGGCATTATACTACCCTTCTGTTCTCCTGGATATGCCTGTTTTTTTCTTCAAGCTTGAGTATCATTTCTAGCATTTTTTAAAGGCCTTGTTTGGTGGACATGTATCCCTTCAAGTTGTCTTTGTGCTGTAAAATTTTTCTTTCTCCCTCCATCATGACGGATAGTTTTGCGCAGTATATCAGCCTGGATTGACATTTTTGCTCATTCAATACTTGAAGTACATGTCTACAAGCTCTTCTTGCTTTTACTGTTTCTATTGAGAAGTCATTTGTTATTGTAATAGGTTTACCTTTAAAAGTGTCTTGTTTTTTTTTTTTTTTTCCCTTGTAGCTCTCAGCACCATTTCTTTATCTTGAACATGGAGTATTTTAACTATTATTTGCTGTGGCGAGTTTCTATTTTGGTCATATATGTTTGGGGTGTGGAATGCCTGTTGTATATGGATGGGCCTCTCTTTTTTTAGATGAGGAAAGATTTCCTTGATGATAGTTTGAAAAATTTCCTCAAGTGTGGTATTTTGGCATTCTTGTTCTGGTATTCCATGAATATGCATGTTAGGCTTCTTCAGGGTGTCCCATAACTCTTGAGTATTTCTCTCGAGTATCTTTTTGGCTTTAACATCCTCTTCCATTGAGCTGGCTAATACTCCCATTTTGTCTTCAAGGTCTGAAATTCTATTTTCCCCTTCATTACTTCTGCTGATAAGACTCTCTGTTGAGTTCTGGGTTGAAGATAACTTCTATGCCTGTTTTTCTCAACTCCTCAAAGTGTCTGTTGTGATCCTCTTCAAAGTGATTGATGTGGTTATTTAATTCCTTCCAGATTTCCTCTTTCATAGTATTGAACATGGTAATGATCATGTTTTAAAAGTCATTATCCGGGGTCAGGCTTTCTTGGCTATTTTACGTGGGTTTGTTCTGGTTGGAGTCTATCATTATGGGATTAATTCCTTCAGTGGGAGATATGTTTTCTTTCTCATGGGTTTGCACTTTGACTTGGGCATTGTTGCTTTAACTCTTAAGACCTTCTTTCAATTTCTGTGTGTTTTTCGCTGAACTGAATTATTTGGCCTGGAGCAGCTCCTGCTCCAGCTGGCTGGTGGGAGGAGCTGGTTTGAGTGAGCTGCCTGGGGTTTGGGGGTGGCAGGGGGAGCTTACTTAGGTTGCCATGAGTCCCAGCGGGAAGATGTATTTTAAGACAGATAAGCTAATCACTATAATTTAAGCATTAGAATCCAAGATAGTATTAGTAATGTTGATAGAGAAAGAGGGTTGTGATTGGGGGCTAAATGAAAAATTTGGTGAGTGCTGAAAAAGTTTTGTTTCTTGGCTTGGAGACTACTACGAGGGACAAGTTTTTAAATTTTATTTTACTATTGTCCCACATATGCATTGTAATTGTTTTAAAAGGACAAAGGGGGCACACAGTTTTGTTATTTTTTTATTCTGTCCCATTGGTTTCTGACATCACGTGAAGCTGCTACTGAATCTCATCTCATAGTAATAACAATTGTGGGTCTTATGTATTCTTCAAGGTCATGTCCATGATGGGAATGTAACTCAGCAGTAGGGAGGTCATCTAGCTCACTCCTTTGCATACTTTATACTTTCCTTTTCCAGGCATTCTCCCTCCTACTGAGTTTCATCTGTGCTGACAGGTGCCTACGTACTTGCTGGGTCATGGATGACTCATCAGTGGGTAAATCACTAAAGAAACTATCTCTGTGTCCTGTTTGGCATTAATGTTCAGTAGTCTGTCAGGAAAATGTAGCATGTCTTGAGATCTCCCCCCTTCCATGGAAAAATATTGATAGACCAACTATAGTTCAGGTCTGTGGAAGTGCACATTGGTGTAATGAGTTCCTGGATGCAGCATCTATTTCATAACCAGAGGATACTGTCTGGCACATCCCTCCCCACCCTTGGGCTCTCACATTTTACCGCCCCTCATTCTGAGTTTTTGAATTTTTTTAATATTGTATTTTATATTTCTGTGTATGTGTGTGATACGATGGAAGTGCATATATTTGTAAGTACATGTGCCACTCTATGCACGTGGAGGTCAAAAGACATCTTTCATGAATAAGTTGTTTCCTTCTGCCTTTTTGAGGTATGATCTCTTGTTCTTTCTACCATTGCGCATAGCTACTTGGACCCTGATCTTCTGGGAGATTATCCTCTCCCAGCTACTTGCAGAGTGCTAGGATCACAAATGTGAGCCACTACATCTGGTTGGTTGTGGGTTCAGGGAATTTGGATTCTTCAAGCACTTCTGACCCTCAGTCATCTCTGTGACCCTGGACTTTCTATTTCTATTACTTTTCTCTGCAATGTTGAATGAAAAAATAGTCTTTTCAGCCAAGGGCAAAGCTTGTACTTCTTTTCATGCAAAAAGTTAAAAGTTCATGTATGTTCTTTTCATGTTGCTGAGGATTTTGTTCTAAAATTTTAGATCAAGGGAAACCAAGGGATCACAATGATTCTCAAAAGTGGAAAGATTCAATGAAACCTAGATGCTATGGAGCATGAATATGCTATCTTTCAAAATGAAATTATCTCCTGACCACAATAGGAAGCATAACAGGGCTGTTTATACTCATCTGTTCAGAGGAGTTGTCCTTTGGACAGTCAGTTAACAGGCTTGATGTGTTAAGACTGGATGAAGGAAGTGTGGTGTGAATGGACTACAGGAGCCTCCATGGTCAGCTTTCTTTCTCTTCTTTACTTTAATGAATTTTATTATTATTATTTGTGTGTGTGTGTGTGTGTGTGTGTGTGTGTGTGTGTGTGCGCTTGTGGGCACAGGTGGAGGTCAGAGAACAAGTTGCAGGAACAAGCCCTTGCCTTTCATTATTTAGCTCTGGAAATCAAAGTCAAACCATCAGACTTGGTTGTAAACACCTTTACCCCCAGAACCATCACATCCCATCTCCACTTTTCTTTCCTCTTCCTGGTTTCTCTCTAAGTAGCATCATCCCTGCTTTTCTGTTATCTGTTAAGCCTTCTCACCCATGCCATTGATTAAACCATTATGTTTATTTTCCTTTCTCTCATGGAGGGGAGTTTCTGCTACTCATAGGGATCTGGAACATTTTCTGTACACATTCACTTTCTCCAAGCATTCTTTTGCCTTGATATTCCTGTGTAATGGAGAAACCAGAGAAACTATGGGACCTATATATCGGGTCCTGAGAATTCAGTGGTAAGAAGGCAAGAATACTTCAGTCAAAGAATGACTGATGGGGTCCAAGCAGCACCCAGACTGCCTCAGGCTTTGGCCTGGGCCACGCCCAGGACCCCAGCCCCCTTTCTCCCTCCGGCGCCACCTTTGTCTGCCCGCCTGCGTGCAGCCCCATCCGCAATCCCCAGGTGAGTCTGCCCCGCCCCAGACCCCCAGGTCGCCTCCGTGTCCCAGCTGCTTTGGGTTTTAGCCTGGGCCGCACTCCAGGCCAGGCCCCAGCGCCTTTCTTCCTCACGCCCTCCTGTCCGCCCAACTGGACAGGACTTGCACACATTCCTTCATCCCTGAAGCTTGGGAGAGCCACTAAGCCAAGTCCCAAGTCCCAGGTGAAGAATTCTGCCATCAACAACAACCCCTCTGCCTCTCTGGCCCACCGGGGACCCACACACGTGGTCTACAGAAGACACACTGCTACTCAGAATTCAATAGAGTCCAAAGAAAACTCAAGCAAAGTTCTAAGGGTTAAAGGCCATACATCTGAAGGGCCAATTATCCTATCACATGGGAGAGATTCTTCACATCCAGCCCAAACATAAGTAAATCTCTTTTTTTTTCATCTTACTGTTCCTTTCTAATATTAATCACTGTAGATTAACTTTTCCATACAGCCACCCCAAAAACATATACAACTACATGGAGTACACCATTCACTCTCACATATCACCAAAATACTACACCTTAAAAGTGCACTACCATACTAATATTCACCCCCTGTCTACTTAACCTGATTTAACTGATGTACTAACAGCCTAATAGCCTCAACTAGGAAATAACAATAACAAAACACAAACATACCCAACCCCAAGGCAAGAACGAGTAATAACTGCCCAAGTGTAGTAACACCAACTAAATCAGTTCAGTGAAAAACACACGAAACTGAAAACCCCTAGAAGACAAAACAACAATGCCCAAGTCAAAGGGCAGATACATGAGAAACAAAACCCAAGGAGACCAATCCCACTGAAAGAATTAACCCCTTAAGGATGGATTTCAACCAGAACAAATCCACAGAAAACAGTCAAGAAAGCCAGACCCAAGACAATGACTTTCAAAGTATGATCATTACCATGATTAATACTATGAAACAGGAAATCCAAGAGGAATTAAACAATCACATCAACCACTTTGAACAGAAACACAACAGGCAATTGGAGGAGTTGAGAAAAACAGTTCAAGAAACAAAAATAGGCATAGAGCAGTTAAAACAGTCTCAGGCAGAGTTTAAAATTGAACTAAAAGACAAGTTATCTCCAACCTAAAGATCAACAGAGAGTCTTATCAGCAGAACTAACGAAGCAGAAAATAGAATCTCAGATCTTGAAGAAAAGTGGGAGAATTAACCAGCTCAATGGAAGAGGTTTTTAAAGCCAAAAAGGTACTTGAGAGGAACATTCAAGAGATATGGGACACCCTAAAGAAGCCTAATATGCGCATTCATGGAATATCAGAGCAAGAATCTCAAAATACCACACCTGAGGAATTTTTTCAAATTATCATAAAAGAAAACTTCCCTCAACTGAAGAATGAGAGGCCCATCCAAATACAAGAGGCATTTCGCACTCCAAACAGATATGACCAAAATAGAAAATCGCCACGGCAAATAATCGCCACATTCAAGACAAAGAAAAGGTCCTGAGAGCTTCAAGAGAAAAAAACAAGTCACTTTTAAAGGCAAACCTATTAAAATAACAAATGACTTCTCAATGGAAACAGTAAAAGTAAGAAGAGCTTGGAGAGATGTACTTCATATATTAAATGAGCAAAAATGCCAACCCAGACTGATATACCAGGCAAAACTATATGTCATGATCGAGGGAGAAAGAAAAATTTTCCAGCACAAAGACAACTTGAAGGGATACATGTCTACCAAACCAGGCCTTCAAAAAATACTAGAAATAATATGCAAACTTGAAGAAAAAAACAACCAAATCCAGGGGGACAGAAGGGTAGTATAATACCACAAAAACATAAATGTCAAATACTAAGCTTACAAAATTCACTAAACATAAAAAATATCCAGAATTAAAAATAATTTCTCCATTAGATCATTAAATGTCAATGGTATTAACTCACCGATCAAGAGACACAGATTACAAAATTGGATTGAAAATCACAACCCATCAATCTGCTGCCTTCAGGAAACCCATCTCAACACAAAAGATAGTCACATCCTGAAAATGAAAGGCTGGTTCAAAATTCTGCAAGCTAATGGAACCAGGAGTAGCCATTATGTTGTCGGACAAAGTGGACTTTAAACCAAAAAAAATCATAAGAGACACAGATGGATACTACATTTTAGTCACAGGTACAATTCAACAGGAAGACGTCACAATACTGAACATATATGCACCCAATACAGGCCCCTCCACATTCATTAAGAAAGTCCTACAGTGTCTAAAGCAAGAAATCAACCCCCAAAAGATAATTCTTGGGGCTTTCAACACTGCCCTCTCAACATGGGATAGATCAACAGGTCAAAAACTTAACAGAGACACTTTGGAACTTAATCAAACCCTTAAAGAAATGAACCTTACAGATCTCTATCGAACTTTTCATCCATGCACCAAAGAATACAAATTTTTCTCAGCAGCACACAGAACTTTCTCTAAAATAGATCACATATTGGGCCACAAAATGAATCTCCACATATGCAGGAAAGTGGAAATTTTAGCCTGTGCCCTATCAGACCACCACGGCCTAAAGCTGGACATCCACAACACAACAAACAACAGAAAATACACTAACTCCTGGAAACTTAACACTGAATGAGAACTGGATTCAGGAAGAAATTACAAAGGAAATTCAAGATTTCCTTAAAGTAAACGATAATGAAAACACAACTTATCAAAAATCTCTGGGACACAATGAAAGCTTTCCAAAGAGGTAAGTTCATAGCTCTTAATGCCTACGTCAAAAAAATGGAAACATCAGAAATAAATAACAATGCAGCTTAAAGCTTTAGAGAAACTAGAGCAATCTGATCCCAAAAGTAGTAGAAGAGAGGAGATTAGCAAAATAAGGGGAGAAATATCTGAAATCAACACTAGGAAAACGATAGAGAAAATCAACCAGTCAAAAATCTGGTTCTTTGAAAAAATCAATAAGATTGATACACCCCTAGCTAAATTAACCAAAAGCAAGAGATAGAAAACCAAATTAACAAAATTAGAAATGAAAATGGAGTTATCACCACTGATACCCAAGATATCCAGAGAATTATAACATCATATTTCAAAAACTTATACTCTGTGAAACTTGACAACACAGAAGAGATGGATGAATTCCTAAGTAAACACAACTTACCTAAATTGAATCAGGAAGTTGTGAATTATTTAAATAGTCCTATAACATATGAGGAAATCGATGAAGTAATCTGGAAAATTCCCACCAAAAAATGTCCTGGACCAGATGGATTCAGCACATAATTCTACCAGACATTTAAGGAGTTAATAACACCAATATTCCTTAAACTGTTCCATCAAATAGCAGAGGAAGGAACACTCCAAAATTCCTTCTATGAAGCTAATATTGTTTTAATCCCAAAAGCTAATAAAGATACACTTAAAAAAGAAAATTATAGGCCAATCTATCTGATGAACACAGATACAAAGATCCTCAACAAAGTCTTAGCAAATAGGATTCAAAAACATATCAAAAAGATCATTCACTGGGACCAAGTAGGCTTTATCCCCAGCACACAAGGTTGGTTCAAAATTCACAAATCAATAAATGTAATTCATCATATAAACCAGTCCAAAGTCCAAGACCACATGATACTTTCAATAAATGCACAAAAAGTTTTGACAAGATCCAACAGCCTATTATGACCAAAATGCTAGAGACAGTAGGAATGGAAGGAACCTTTATCAATATAATAAAAGCTGTATACAACAAGCCCACAGCAAGGATTATACTCAATAGGGAAAAACTGTAAACATTCCCACTTCCATCAGGAAGAAGACAAGGCTGTCCACTCTCACAACTTCTTTTCAATATTGTACTTGAAGTCTTAGCTGAAGCCATAAGACAAGAAAGGGGCATAAAAGGGATTCAAATCAGCAAGGAAGAAGTCAAGCTATCCCTATTTGCAGATGACATGGTCTTATATCTGAGTGATCCCAAAAATTCCACCAGGAAGTTCCTAGAACTAATTGAGAAGTTCAGAGAGTGGCAGGATACAAAACAAATGTACAAAAATCAGTGGCCTTTCTATATGCCCAGAATGAAAGGAGTGAAAAAGCCCTGAGAGAAACAATCCCATTTTCTATAGCCCCTAAAAAAATGAAATAACTTGGTATTAACCTAACCAAGGAGGTAAAAGACCTTTACAATGAAAACTTTAAAACCCTCAAGAAAGAAATTGCAGAAGACACCAGAACGTGGAAAGACCTCCCATGTTCCTGTATTGGCAGAATCAACATCGTAAAAATGACCATCCTACCAAAGGCAATATACAAATTCAATGCTATATCAATTAAAATCCCAACGCAATTCTTCAAAGAAGTTGACCAAACAATCTCAAAATTCATATGGAGGCACAAAAGACCCAGGATAACAGAGACAAACCTGAGTAACAAAAACACTGCTGGAGGTATTACCATACCGAACCTTAGTCTATATTACAAATCCATAGTTATAAAAACAGCCTGGTACTGGCTCACCATGTAGAAGACTTAATTCCGAATGGATCAAGGACCTTGATTTAAGGCCAGAGACTATAAAAACCATAGTTGAAAGGATAGGGAATTCCCTCGAGCTGATTGGGCTAGGCCAACAGTTCCTAAACAGACATCCAATGGCACCGTCACTGCTACCAACTCTCAACAGTTAGGATCTTGTATAATTAAAGAGCTTCTGTTCAGATAAAGAAATTGTAACAGGAGTGCAAAGGCAACCCACAGAATGGGAGAAAATCTTCACTAACCACATATCTGATAGAGCTCTACTATCCAGAGTGCACAAAGAACTTAGAAAACTAAACACCAAGGAAACAAATAGGCCAATTAAAAAATGGGCCCTGGAACTTAAAAGAAACTTTACCACAGATGAAATTAAAATGTCTAACAAATATCGTAAAAATGCTCCACTTCCTTAGCCATCAGGGAAATGCAAATCAAAACTTCCCTGAGATATCATCTCACCCCGGTCAGCATGGCAAAAATCCACAATACAAACAACAGCAAATGCTGGAGAGGATGTGGAGAGAGGGGAACTCTCCTACATTGCTGGTGGGAATGCAGGCTCATACAACCATTCTGGTGAGCCATCTGGAGATTCTTAAAGAAATTAAAGATTTAAATGCCATATGACCCTGCGATTCCACTTTTGGGAATCACCCCCCCATGCAGCAGAGGTTCACCTTGATAGCACAAGCATGACCATGTTCATAGCAGCACTGTTTACAATAGCAAAGTCATGGAATCAACCCAACAGTTGACGAGTGGATAAGGAAAAGTGGTACATCTATACAATGGAGTACTACTCAGCCATCAAAAATGATGAATTACTGGAATTTGCTGGGAAATGGATGTCATTAGAAACAATTATATTAAGTGAAGTATCCCAGACCCAGAAAATTAAGTGCCATATGTACTCCCTAATGGGTGGCGCCTAGTACCAAACCCACACAGCCCACCTAGAGACACTCAAAGATAAATCTCTATAATACCTACAGTAATTGCAAGGGTTATGAACAGAAGGGATGGGGTAGGAGGGCCACACCAGAAACAAGGAGAGAGGGGACCATGTTACAGCAGAGAAAATAGGCCTCCATCAAGGACTACAAGTAAGTAATGAGACATCTGGTTAAGTTCACAGAGGTTCGTTTCTGATCATTTACAACTGAGGGGGTATGATCTCACCAGAAAGGGAGGGCATATAGTCTGGCAGATAAAAAGTAACCACTTTGCAAATGGGTGATTGACCCCTCCCTCACTGTAGTTTCCTACTTTTATTACATCTACCTTTGAATGTGCTCTTATAACAAGAGACTCCAGTTTGACAGCTTTTTGTCTCTGGCCAGGGGGTAACATACAATGCCCATCAGGATGGTGTGAAGGGCATTGCAGGAGCAGCAAAACTGCAAAAGATTATCAACAAACCATAATCCAGAACTTCAGAGACTCTATATCAACCACCTAGAACTAGGCCAGCCTATTCTCTGCCCATCCTGAAGCTCAGGGAAATTTGTGGAACAGGGAGCGGTAAGATTGTAAGAGCACAAGGATGGGAGGAGCAGTGATATGCAAGATACTCCACACAAGTTAGGGCCGAAGCAATCATAATTGGACTTTGCATGCCCCGCCAATGTCCAATACACTATTGATACCACAAAGTCTAGCATTTGCTAAAGGCACCAAGATCCTTGGAGGCAAGGGATTGACAGCCACAGTAGTGTTCCTATGCTTAAGGGGAACACAGGAAAGGGTTCAGGGAAATGCCCTGGGTCCTTGTATGTTATCAGAGAGGAGAGTCCAGAGGAGAGTCTGGCATGCACCTTAAAGGATTCTCTGGGGATTGGGGGGGGCACTGGGGGATGTGGAGGGAGGGGTGAGGGGAGGGGAACCAGGGGGAGGGAGGAAGAGGGAGGAAGGGAACCGGTGTACCTTCTAAGTTTGTATGAGCAGAAATAATAATAAAAAAGTTTAAAAAAAAGAATGACTGATTGAGGTCTTTCAAATACAATAAGTGTTTGTATAGATAAACCCAAGGGAAGAAAGGACAACTACTTCCAAGGATAGATGGACTGTGGGAGGAAGGTATTGGATTATAAATCTTTAAGTGTGTGAATTTATCTCAATATCCTTATAGACAAAAATGATCAATCCTCCAAGAATATAGTGTGGAGGCTGGTGAGATAGCTAGCAAAGCTTGTGAACTGAATTTGATCCCTGAAAGCCCACATAGTGGAAAGAGAGAAGTGATTTCTAAAAACTGTTTTCTGATGTGTGCACAAAGAAATGTACACATGCATATGTCTTCTCTCTCTCTCTCTCTCTCTCTTCCCCCATTCTCTCTCTTCTTCTCTTGCTCTCTCTCAAATAAAGACATAAAGATAAATAAACAAATAAAGTGTGGAAAGGATAAAGTGTCAGTCAGACTATCAAACATCATAAAAGATTTTACCCCAGGACTGTGGAAATGGCTCAGGCTTTGGTAAACACCCTGCCTCAAAATTAAAGGAACCCAAAATTGTTAATCTCCCCAGATTCCACATAAAAATGTCAAGCAGAAATAGAGGCAGTCTGCATTTCTGGCCTTAGAAGATAGAGCAAACCAGGATGGTTCCCAATGTCATTCCTGGGCTGCCAAAAGCACACACTGAAGTGCCCTCTTGTATGTACACACATGCACAAGATTTCTTCCATCATTTTCATTAACTTCATTGCTAATTTCAATGAAATAATCATTCTAAAGTACAGACAAAGCAGTAAAAGCCTGCCGCTCATATACTCCGATTGTTTCTTTCCTTAAGCTATTTGATGGTGATTTTATCAGCAACCATGCAGGATAACTGCAACACCTAATGTATAGTCAAGGTCTTCAGTAACTGAGAGGACATCGCAAAAGCCAAAAGGACCCAAATGGAGGAAGACAGGGATGGAGGGAAGCACCACAGATGGTCTTGCCCAATCAGGAAGCACACGGGCGCATCTAGCGGCCATCTAGTTCAATCACGGGATCCTCCTGTAGGTTGAAGGATTCGGCTACTGTGGTCAGTATATTTCCCACAGGAATACCAAAAACACAGGACTATTCACAGGGACATGTCCAGTCTACAAAGCAGGAGTCCAGTGGAAGTACAAATGTCCTTTGCTTCCTCTTGAAAGAGGCACAACCTTCACCCAAGGATTCAGTGCAAACCTGAAAAATGATAAATGATTTTTTTTTCCCATAGACTATAAAAGACAAAACAAGAACAGAATTTCCCCTTCCTCTAAGGACTGATAGGGTTCCCATATTCTCCTTTATGGATAAACCTCTGGTAACCCAAGATATGACAGGGCAAAAATTGTTTTTCTTATCATTAAGAGAAAAAAAAAAAACTTCACCCTGACTGCTTTCTCTGGTTCAACTTTCTGGTCCTCAGTCTCCCTCACTAATATTTATAACAAGCCTCATAATCTTGTTTTACACTCTTCTTAACTGTATGAGGGTTGGTTTTTTTATTCATTCCTTTTTCCACTGCCTAGGTGCTTTACCTCAACTCCCCACCACCACCTAAACACACACCAGGCAAGGACATCATGTCTAAACTCAAACATGCTCTGTACTTTTGAGATGCCAGAAGTTCTTATGGAATTCCTCACACTGAGTTAAGAAATATCCTAGGATGCCCAACATTAACTGGTGGAATCAGACCCTTGTTACAGTTTCTACTACAGACTCCTATATCACTTAGCATGTCAGTCTTCCCCTGCCCTCAAATTCTGGGATTCCCTCATTCCTAGATACTTCACTTCCTTGTATCTGTATGCTTGCTACTCAAGTGCAGTGTTGCCAGATGTCAGCCTTGTAAGCAAGTTTCTCATCAGCTCATCCTGTGGATGCCCTTTTACCATGCAACCTTGCCACACAGTTACATAGGGCAAGAAGAGCCCCCTGCCCTCCTCTCCTCACACGCATTCTCAACATGCCTGACAAAACTCTAAATAAAAACTCTTGATTTCATAAACTAAACCACCTATGTATCCCAAACTGTCTCTTTAGTAAGATTTTATAGCTCTTCTTAAAAAGCCTTTCAAATTTCCCATCTCTCTTAACAGTGGATCATAATAGATTTTCACCCCAAATTCAGCAAGTCTCAACACCTTAACATAAAATCCCTCAGCTTCGACCCCTTCTAGGGATGGCAATGGCTTTTTGCTATTATCTCATGATTCACCTTTCTCCTTTATGAAAATGACTAAATGTCTTGAAATTATGTGGTAGTGGTGGTGGTGATGGTGGTGGTGATGGTGGTGGTGGTGTGTGTGTGTGTATTTGCCCCATGTTGCATATGTGGTAGCCAGAAAAACAGTCTGGGATGTTTTTGTTGCCTTCCACCTTGCTTGAGCCATTCTCTCTTGCTGTCAGCTGCTGGCATGTCAGGCTGGCCCGGGAACTCCCAGGGGAGCTTTCCTGTCTACACTTCACATCACACCAGGGGAGTGTTGACAATACAGAGGACACCTCTACGTCTGGACTGACGTATATTCTGGGAATCTAGATTCAGGCCTTCACATCAAGCCTTACCACTTGATGCCTTACCTTTCAGGGGAATGACAGTGTGAACCTGCATGGTGAACCTGCATGGCACCTTACGTCATAAGCTCATTGGTTAAGTTGTTTTCACACCCGATATGGCACATGCTGGCTGGCAAGTCCAAACTTCTGCATCTTATTTTCCTTAGGCAGAAAAACTTTCAAGAGTATTTTCCAATCACCTTATATCTCTCATTGCACTTTCACCAGTGGTATATAGAAGTTCTGCCTTCCAACGTTCAATATTGGCTTCTTGTAAAGGATCTTAGCAACGCACTGGAAAAGGCATCGGGCGGTAATGCACACACAGCCTACACAGAGCAATGGCCTTAGATGTTGCCATATCCCTCTCCAGGCCAGCGGGGGGGGGGGGGTGTGAAACAGAGGGGACGTCGTGGCTAGAGGCAAGGGGGTGGGCGGCAGGGTCACCACCAGACCCTGGGAATCAGTTGAGAAGCAGCAATGGACGAGATGCCACAGATTCAGAGTCATTAAGGGCATTTGGGCTTATATAGGGTCAGGGTCCAATCAGGTGTTGCCATCCCTCCTCCAGAGGAACAGCCACCAGTCATTTAACTGTTTACTAGGTGTCCATTGCAGGTGCAGTTGAGATGACCGCTTCCCATGGTTGTTCATCCCTCCGCCTGGATGGTCCTCTGTTGGGACATGTCTGGGGAATGTCTGTACTATACCTAGGCTTGTCCTTAGCTGGGAGCCAGGATAGGGCCTCCCTGAATCGGTAGTGCCACACTTAGAATAACATATTTGCCAAACCTATTTATTTATTTATTTATTTATTTATTTATTGAAAAAAGAAATATGGACTGGGAAGATGGCTCAGCAGGTAAACACGCTTGTTGTATAAGTGTGAGAATCTTTGCTAAAATACCCAGAACCTATATAAGAAAAAGAAAGGCTCTGGTAATCCCATAGCAGTGGAGGTGGGGGGGAGGGAAGAGAGGAGACTCATGGGGGTTTCCTGACTGCCATCCTAGCTCCAAGGTCAGTAGTTCAGGGACAGACCCTACTTTAAGGGAATAAGCCCCAGAGTTACAGAACCCACACCTTGTGGATGTGTCTGTGTACACACTGACCCTAACATTAAAAAATAAAAGGTCTTTAAAAAGACATCTAGTTAATTAACCAGCAGGGGGCGATCTAATACAGCCACAAGGTGGTTTGGGTGGATTCCTCTTGGCATGTGAGAGCAGCAGCCAGGAGACAATCAGCTGCTTTCTGATTGGATTTAAAGCCCTCTTGTCAGCAAGAAACACACTCCTGTCACTGTAAACCAGAAAAGAACCATAGGTCCCAAGAGGAAGTGCAGGCCATGAATGTTTAGCTATGATGACACTTCATAATTAACAGCCTGGACATGCTCCCTAAATTAATGTTCACAGCAAGAATGTGGAGGTCAGAGGACAACTTGCAGGAGACTCCCTGGGATTGACCCTCATGCTTGACAGCAAGTTCCAATACCTACTGACCTAGTTCAACAGTCCAGTATTTTTTTTAAGCCAGTGTATAATGTCTATGTAGCATTGTTTATTTTTATCTGCTCCATTTTCCAGAGGCAGGATTTTATGTGCCAGTTTTGTTATTTGATGTTCTTTTTCAAACTGGAAACATAAACATATCATTACGAAGAGTGATTTGCTTTGTGATGGAGACCCTCTGAATGTAAAACTTCCCACTGCCCATCTCTGCATCCGTGTTTGTGCTCAATCCCTGGCTTAAAAAGTGCACACACAGTCAGGGCACTGTGAGTACCAGTCAGTGCAGTGCTAAAATTTGGTTTTTATGTCTCATGGATCACGATGATGACTGCTGTGCCTTTAAATGCTTTGTCTCTAGAGCTCTTTGCTCTGGAATTCATCTTCAGAGGACCACTGGCCTTGGCTTGGTCTGCCTTCTAAGCAGAAGGATGATGCACGGAAGAAGTGGGACAGCACTGAGCAAAGTCAAATGCACACACAACACATATGTGCACTCTGACATTCATATGTATCACACAAACTCTCTGAAATGCATACACTACATAACACACACACATTGACACCTATGCACATATCACATCCACACTCTGAAATGCACACATTACATAACACTCACACACGCACACACACACACACACCATACATATTCTTCACATTCACCCTATCACATCTGAGCACTGACCACATAGTACCACTCCACCCCAAGCACATTTAAGAAACTGCACTGCATTGCTTTGACAGAAGAGGGTGCTCTTGTCAAAGAAAGTCAGGAAAGCATAAAATGAAAATCATCAGTATGCTGTCACTATGGAAGGAACACACAGCAGAAGCTGAAACATTTTATTTTCTTCTTTGTTACACAGGCTTTCATAAGGATATTTTCTTGTAAGTATATAAAGTATGCTGTTCAGATTTCTCCCCACCATACCCCATGCTCCACTTGAAACATTTAAATCAATGAAAAATTCCTCCATAGAAGCAAAACGGGGAATCACAAAAAAGTAGCACAGCACTCTAATTTGATTTCAGCATTTTAAAACAAGTAAAAGTTAGATGTGGAACAATGATGAAAACTGGAAAGAAATGCAGCAATTTTTCATTTTCTCCCTTTCACTTATCTACTACATAGCTTCTTTTTCATCTAAACAGCAGATATTATACTTACAAGTTTATAATAATCCTTTCTAGCATCCATTTTTCCAATTCACAGGCACACACAGCCCTCTGATGCACACACACACACAAACACACACATACACACACATGGGCGCAAGCACATATGCAAAAAAAAAAATCAGTGTCTAGTCTTTGATTTCAGAAAGAACATCCACTGAAGAGGAAGTCCATGTCCACCAAGTATGCCTGTAAGTCTGCACATGTTTGTCTCCATCATGTCAACTAAGGTCAGAACAAAAAAAGAGAAAAACACACTTTTCAAGGAACACAACAGCAGATGGTGTGTCTGAGGCAGATGACACAATATTCATTCAGCACATCAGAAATCACTGAACACATGAAGATGTGAGACACTAGGTAAGAAATTGTAAGATGTGTCTCTAGATGAATCAGATGCTGTAATTCATAACTAAAGGATGCCATACAGTCCTGGTGAATATATTCAGAAAACAGACAAATGACAGGAGCATGATGGAAACAGCAGAGAAAGAGAAGTAATAAAACATGACAAAATTTACTGGAATCTTTCCTGGACAGATTGAACAGTAGTGAACCAGAAACGGTAGAAATGGTAGAAACAGGCCAGTAAACTTGGAGAGAGGAAACAGGTATTTTCTAGTTGAAAGGAACTACCCATCTCCTCCAGAAAAAGTGAAAATCTTTTGAAAGATCCTGCGATGATAAACATTCTAGTTTATAGGTACTGAAAATATTTTGAGACCAATGGAAAAAAATGTTTCATGTCAATATTTGTGAGGTTAGGTTCAGGAAGTGTGCAGTAATAACTTCATATTATTAAATGATTTTAAAAGAAAATAGTAGTCCCCATAATGTTTAATGTCCAAACACTCTAATATGGTGAGAAAATTAAATATTCAGCCATGTATTGAGGGAATACTTAAGAATATTTATGATAATCATAGAAATAAAAATTAAATCAGAAGCAATGAGTCTATAATTAGTGTTTGAAGATATTCTAGATATATTGATGTGCACGTGTATGTGTGTGTAATGTTAAACATCTGTGTCGTGGTTTCTCTATCTATCAACTTTTCTGATAAATAATCATTTTCTTTAATACCTCTGTTAAATACTATTTCATTAAATGACTTTGTTTCAGTTTCAAAGATCAGTTGCTGATATTTGAGGACCCATGCCTGCATTTTCTTCCCTTTCTCCCTCTCTCTATCTTAGTTTACTATTAAGAGAATCATTTATTGTCTGAATTGCAGCAGTCCTTTGAATTTTTACCTTAATCTTATTATCTTTATCAAGTATCTTCAAAATTAACATCTTTAATGTGCATAGTGATCTGCCATTTTTCCTGACATTTGGCAGAACGTAGTGCTCTAAACAGTGCCTTAAAAGTCAGATACCAAAATGTTCCACATCCTTAGCCATCAGGGAAGTGCAAATCAATACTTCCCTGAGATATCATCTCACCCTGGTCAGGATGGCAAAAATCCACAATACGAACAACAAATGCTAGAGAGAATGTGGAGAGAGGGGAACTCTCCTACATTGCTGGTGGGAATCCAGGCTTATACAGCCATTCTGGCGAGCCAGTCTGGAGATTCTTAAAGAAATTAAAGATTGAAATGCCATATGACCCTGCAATTCCACTTTTGGGAATAAGCCCCCATGCAGCAGAGGTTCACCTCGATAGCACAAGCACGACCATGTTCATAAGCAGCATTGTTTACAATAGCAAAGTCATGGAATCAACCCAAATGTCCAACAGTTGACGAGTGGATAAGGAAACTGTGGTACATCTACACAATGGAGTACTACTCAGCCATCAAAAATGATGAATTAATGGAATTTGCTAAGAAGTGGATGAAATTAGAAACAATTATACTGAGTGAAGTATCCCAGACCCAGAAAATTAAGCGCCATATGTACTCCCTAATAGGTGGCTTCTAGTACCAAACCCACTTAGAGACACTCAAAGATAAATCTCTGTAATACCTACAGTAATTGCAAAGATTATGAACAGGAGGGATGGGGAAATAGGCACACACCAGTAACAAGGAGAGAGGGGACCATGTTACAGCAGAGAAAATAGGCCACCATCAAGGACTGCAAGTAAGTAATGAGACATCTGGTTAAGTTCACACACTTTCCTTCCTGATCATTTACAACTGATGGGGTGTGATCTTACCAGAAGGGGAGGGCGTATAATCTGGCAGGTAGAAAGTAACCATTTCACAAATGGGTGATTGACCCCTCTCTCACCGCAGTTTCCTACTTTTATTACATCTACCTTTGAATATACTCTTATAACAAGACTCTAATTAAACAGGTTTTTATCTCTAGCCAGGGGGCGATATCCAAATAAGGATGGAGTGAAGAGCATTGCAGGAGCAGCAAAACTGAAAAAAATAAATCAACAAACCATAATCCAGAATATCAGAGACTCTATATCAATCACCTGGAACTAGGCCAGCCTAATCTCTCCCCATCCTCAAGCTCAGGGAAATTGGCGGAAGAGGGGGCGGTAAGATTGTAAGAGCACAAGGATGGGAGGAGCAATGATATGCAAGACACTCCACACAAGTTAAGGCCGAAGCAATCATATTTGGACTTTGCATGCCCTGCACAATGTCCTAACACACAATTGACCCCACAAAGTCTAGCGTTTGCTAAAGGCACTAGGATCCTTGGCGGCAAGGGATTGACAGCCACAGTAGTGTTCCTATACTTAAAGGGAACACAGGAAACGGTTCTGGGAAATGCCACTGGGTTCTTGCACCTCATCGGAGAGGAAGACCCAGAGGAGAGTTTGGCATGCTCATTAAAGAATGCTCCGGGGATGGGAGGGGGAGACACTGGGGGATGGGAAGGGAAGGGGAGGGGAGGGGGCACAGGGAAGTGGGGGTGGAGGGAGGGAAGGGACCAGCGTACCTGTTAAGTTTGTATGAGTGGAAATAAAAAAATAAGTCAGATAACAAAAGCTATGCTTGTCTATCACACAGATCATCACTTCAGAGATCAGTTCATATTTCTAGACCACCACAGTTACAGATGTACTGTCTCTTGCTCTTGGCCTCTAAGTTTCTTCTCACACTATTGTTTTTGGTAGAGAGCCCGAAATTTAAGTGTGGTCAATATTAGTTTTGATTTTTTTGCATCTGTGTCCATGAGAGATACCATCCACATTCCTTTCCACAGATGTCTTTACTTGATGCTTTTCTTAGAATAATTCTGGCCCTATGCAAAGAACTAAGGAATTATTCCTCTTGTATCTATTTTCTAGAAAAGATTCTAAATGGTTTGTATCATATATCCTCAAATTTGGCAGAATTTATCAAAACCCTGTGCTTTCTTTTTAAAGTGCCATTAAGCATTAAATTGAATTAATAGATTCACAGTACTTTTTAAATAATATCTGTTGATCCTTATGCAGTGCTGAGTACTTTGTGCTTCTCAGGAATTTACCAAATTTAGCAATACAAAAGTTTGTAGTATTCCTATATTTTTCTATTCATAGGACATTTCTCTCCTGTTTCATTTCTAATAGCAATTGGCAAATATTGTTTTTCTTAGCACAGATAAAGAACTGTTCATTTTAATTATATTTTCAAAAAACCAACTTTTTGGTTTCTTCTATTTTCTCTTTTTTTTCTGTTCATTTTTCAATGATGTCTCTCCATTTTTCCTTCTCTTTGCTTTAACCCGATGTTTCTATTTTCTATTACCATCACTAATTCTAAAGGATGCTCTGGGGATGGGAAGAGGAGGCACTGGGGGATAAGAAGGGAAGGGGGAGAGGAGGGGGGCACAGGGGAGTGGGGGGTGGAGGGAGGGAAGGGACCAGTGTACTTGTTAAGTTTGTATGAGTGGAAATAAAAAAAAAAGTCAGATACCAAAGGCTATGCTTGTCTATCACACATCTTTGTGTGTGTGGGTATGATAAGCTTCAGAATTTCTTTTTTTATTATTTTTTATTTTTATTTATTTATTTCTTCCACTCATATGAAATTGATAAGTATCCCATTCCCCTCACTCCCTCCACCCCTCCCCAGATCCCCTTGCTTCCTCCCCCCTTTTTACACATCTATTTTCTAAGTACTGCTTTTCCATACCTTCTATTATCATCTCATTTCCTAAATATGTTTTAACTTCCTTTTGGGCGTCTTTGATGGGTAGTTCCTTCATCAGTCCTAAGGTTAAAAAGGTAATTAAGTGCATTTCATCAAGGTACTTGCAATCTATGGAGCAGCAGGTGTGAGGATGAGAGGATGTGACAGTCCGTATGAGCCTGGGATGAGAGGAGCGTGGAAAATGGGCCCCATCCAACTGGATAAGTGGTGACAGCTAGATATATTAGAAAGCATCTTTCTGGAATATTTAATACTGAACCAAATGGAAATGAAACACGGATACATCAGATGAGATAAACTGTGTTCATAGATACACGGTTCTTAATTTCATTGCTTTCAGATGCTCCAGGAACAAGACAAAAATAGACAAAGTAGTTTTTACACTCTTAGAGGCCATGAACGATTGACAAGATATGTCAAGATCTATACTTAGCAAACACAAGTGAAAGGCAAGTATCACCTTGCAAAGTATAAAACCAAATATACGTACAGCAGAAGAGTCCATGGAAAACAGCTGTGTGCTGGTGGGGGCATGCATGCAGTGGGCATTTCTCCTCACACCTAGTGGCATACAACTGTTGTCAGGCTGTGGCGGAGTCTGTGGCTTCCGGAGGATGTGGAGTTTGGACAGTGATGTCAGCATGGTCAGAGGTGCTGTTTGCTATTTGGCCAAAATAAGGGTCTGGATTATGTGTGAACTGCTTCAGGAACAGCCTGAACTATTTCTGTAAGTTTATTTCTTAGAACAGAAACCTGTAATGAAGATGCAATAGAAAGCTTCCAGGCAATGAGGTGAATAAGGGAGGAAAAATGAGAACCACCTCAGATATTCACAAAGATCAGGGAAGAGGAGAAAAGAAGGGAGAGCTCATATCAACACACAGAATTTAACAATATGTATTGGATGTGAATGGAACTCTGAAAACTTAGAAAATACTTTGCTATGGCTTGTAGTAAAATCTAGGCAGCTTTTACTAGAAATGATATTAGTATCCATGATTGATTGCTATTTACATTTTCTAAGCATACTAATGCAAAAATCTTTCATGAATTTTTTCTAAAAAGACATTTAGCCTATATTCAAGAAGGTTGACAGGGATGCCTAGTGGGGAAAGGGTAGCATCATCTTTCTTCAGTATATGCTGCTGGGAAAACTATGCATCCACTAATGGATGAAATTGGATTTCCATTGCATGCACACTCAAAAATCAAGTCAAAATGGGATGTATTAGCTAGGGTTTGTGGTGGAACAGAACCGATAGAATATATATATGAAAAGGGAACTTATTGGGTTGGCATATGAGATAAGGTCCAGGTTGTTCAACAATGGCTGCCAGTAGCTGCTCAGTCCAGAAGCTGAATGTCCCAGCAGTCCTAGCCTGTGGCTGAAGGCTGGAGGATTCCTGGAGTGTCTCTGGCCTTCAGTCTCCTTGGAGGGTCAAAGACGCTGGATTCTAATGGTGGCAGGTGGGATGAGTTTGCTAGCACAGCTTTTTTGTCTGGTGATTCCTTTTATCTGGTCTGCTCCAGACTTAGAGTTGGGTTTTGTGTTGCAAATATCTTAACCAAAGAGTCTTTCTGGGTGGTTTGACAGCTAATCTGTTTGCTAATTCCAAAATGTTGTCAAATTGACAAGCAATATAAACTATCACATGTGGTGTCATAGTTAGGCAGGTGTCAACTTGACTGAGGGTTTGAGCTCTGGGCACATTTGTAGAGAATTAGTGGCTGAGTTAGGCCCAGAGCAAACCTGCAGGAGATTGTGTAGCTGATGGGGAAGGCCCAGCCTATCGTGGGTGGGATTAAGCTCTGGAATAAATCATGGACAGCTGGTTGAGAGATTTGGCATCCTTCTGTTCACTTTGCCAGACGTGCTGGTCTGGCAAGTAAGGATTGTCCATCTCTCAGCTGTTATGTGGTGATGGTGTAGCCAGTTCCTATGGCCCTGGTGTTGGTACATGCTCTCCTCTCAAGCTGGACTGACAACTTTAACCAGTAATCATAAGAGAAAATAAACCCCTTGTTCCCTTAAGCCATTTGACATTCATTTGTCAGCAACCATGCAGGTGAACTGCAACATGTGTTAAGGACTTAAATGTGCCTGAGTTATACAACTGCTCTCAGAAAATAGATGGGAGAAAATTCCGGACATTGGCCATGAAGAACATTTCTTATTCAAGAAATAATATTCAGAATAATAAACTGAGGAAATAGAAAGAAACAAGTAGGATTTTATCAGATGAAAAGAAAACAACCAATTGAAAAGTAATGTGAGATATTAAACACTGGGAAAAAAAAAGTCTTGACTAGTATAAAAGGACGCAAATCTGCTAAACGAACATTTCCTTAAGCAACACGAAATGACCAAAGGCATATCAATGTGTTTGTGCTAGAGCAGTGTGATAGCTAATTGTCATAACACACCTCTGGACATATGTATGAGGTAGCATTTAAGTTAATTGAGGCAGGAAAACCCACTGTAATTGTGCATGGTCCCTTTCATAACTATGGTCTGGACTCTCAGAATGAATAAAAAAGAGAAAGGTATCTGAGCACAAGCATTACTCATGCTAGGCTTCTTGACTGGAGATAAACTGTGACCAGCCTCCATTATAACATCTGTGCCATGATGGCTTATACCTTCAGATTGGGAGACAAAATAAGTGCTTGTTTCCTTTAGTTCCAGACACTTTGTCACAAGATTACAATAAACAATCAATACACATAGTCTTGGAGCCTGATTCTTGGGAGCCAGTCTGAAAGTGGGATCTGTAGTTCTAACACTTTAGGCTTTGGAGTTGATCTGTGGATTTATGTCTCAGAGGGCAAACCAAAATCCTGTGGCTGAAGGGACCTGAGGCTTGGAAGGGCAGGCTCAGAGCTGGAGTGAGCCAGGGACTAATCTAGCATGGGCCAGCAGGGACTGGAGTGTGGTGGACACTGGGGGAGTATGCGGCAGTAGCTGGTTACCTTTCAGGTGCTTTCTATGGTAGATTCTGAGTATGTCCAGAGCCCAGGGTTGTGGCTGGGCCAGGCATCAAGATGGACTTGGGTGCTACCATCTTGCTGATATCATCTCCAGACTGTTCTCCATGACAACATTTATATAATTAATCTAAAATAATCAAATCATATAAACAGTGAATAGAAGGACAGTTTCTTGGGTTGAGGGTGAGTGAAAACAGAGTGGTACTGTTCAAAAGTACACATTTCTAGTCATACAAGACAGGTGAGTCCTAGAGATGTATGCTTAAAAACTGCTGGGAGTATAGATATTGCATTAAATATCACGTGCATATGCATCCAGAATGATAGGGCATAAGAGGCCAATAGGCAACTTTTGGAAGTGATGGGCAGATTTAAGACATAGGTTGTCATAATGGGTTTAGAAGTGTGTGTTCATTTCCAAACTCATCAAGTTGTGCACATTAAATATGTACAGCATTTATATATCTAAGAAGGGAGAAAGAAAGAGAAAGAAGAAAAAAGTTTATTCTCCACCAAGTGATATGTTTACTATTAAACATAAAGTATCTTATAGAAAGTAGTATAATTATATTCAGTAGTATAATATTTATACATACAGGGAATAGTACATAAAATCACAGGAAGTAATTTGCATTAGGTATTGAAATAGTCTGGGTTTCTAAACTCTTGTTAGTTTGTAATAGGCATAGAAGCTTGTTTCACTTTATAGATCAAATGAGATTGAAAATCCCATGGTATCTGGAGAGGGTAGGAACAATACTGCTAGTGTAAGCAGATGGTACAGAGATTTTTTAACATTTTTTAAATTTTTTAATTATTTATTCAATTGTGTGTGTGTGTGTATGTGCGCGTGTATGTGTGTGTGTGTGTGTGTGTGTGTGTGTGTGTGTGTGTGTGTGTAGAACCACGGGCGAATTCGGGAACACCATGGACCGCCTAAACCTCCTCCTTGTTTACTCTGCCCTGGGATTCACAGGCTTTGCCCTACCAGGACCAGAAACCCAAGCCGTCCCTGCTTCCACCCGGTGTCTATACATGGGGTCTAGGATCCGAACTCAGGACCTTCTGCCTGCAAGGCAGAAACTTAACTCCTGAGCCACCTCTCCAGCCCTGAGATTTTAAAGGGATCCTTGTACCCTAAGCTCTGGCTACAGAATTATGATCTATGAGAGACATTACAGGAATGCTTGTGCTATCTGCCACTCTATTCTATCAGACTATCCAAAGAATGAGCCATGAAAACTTGGAAGCTCCTTGCAATCTCACTTTGGCCAGAGAGAAAGAGAGAGAGAGCTCACGTAGTATTTGAAAATTCATCAGATCTGGTATCAGCCAGAGGAGGAATTTGTCTCCCAAAAGAAATTACACACAGCTCTCATACTTCAGAAAAACTTTCAGGATAGTGGGTAGAACCTCGCTTGAGCAAACTGCTAGCTCTTGCCCCTTCTTAAATCCATGTCTCACATTGAAATGACTCAGAGAGATGGACTTAGATATTAGATACTCTCTTGCCTCATGTAAACATAGTGAATACATTTCCTTTTTCTGACTTTTACTCTTCATTTCATTTGGGTCATCTTCTGAGAATAAAAGAGGATGTGAATTAGTTGGAGATTTAATAGAAACAGAAAAATTGTAATAAAATTAACTTCGGAGCTGTGAAAATGTGAAATGCAAAAAAAGCTCTAGAAAGATTTCTGTCAGTGTCAGAAGAATTTCAAGTTGGTGACCATGAGTTCTTACCACAGTAACTCCAGCTTGTTCTTCAAGCAGTTGGCTTCTCAGCATTGACAGAAAAATATATGACATCACAGAAGATGCAATTTTACCAAGTAAGTGGGGGAATAAATAGGTCTATGGCAGTGCAGAACAACAAAGCAAAACACTTCAGATAGACTTGAATTAACCCTGACACAGACAGAAATGAAGAAAGGAGTAGACTGACAGATTAAAACAGTGCAGATGGAGGCAAAGCGTGAAACACAGTGGTCATCTGAGGCCTTTTATAATCTAAAATACTGCTGAGTATTTTTAAATGAAATATTTATTAGTCTAGGACAAATTTTTTACATGTCCTTGAATCTCATTCAAGGTAATTCAAGGTAAGTATAGAAGCGTCTACTTACTGGCTCCTTTTATGTTATAAATAGCTGTCATTGTTGGATGATAATTCATATCTCCACACAGAATGGTTTAATGGTAGTTGAGCTATTATTAGAAGAAAAAAATAATAATGTATAAATAATCATATAATAGTATATAAATAAAAATATAATAGAAATAGTGTGAAAAATAATGTATAAAATATGGTATGTGATAATTTTAGAAACAAAGTTTTGAACTCAATTATTCTTTCTGCTCTTATTTTTTTTTTGCTTCAAATTTTTCTTTTTCATCATTTAACCAATGGTCTAGCTTTTCTAGACCATTATTTTTAATGTTTTTTCCAAAGGCTGTATATATTATTCGACTTTTTAATACTAGCTGAAAAATTCCTTTTCACACAGGTGAATAATGTAATTAATAGAGAATCCAGTTACATGTGCAGATTATGTCTAGTACCTTTTTGCAAGTTGGCCAACTTGGGCAAGTATACATATGATTCAAAACTATTTGCTGAATTTATATGTAAAAATTATATCCTTGACATGTATCTTGATGACTTTCCATTGTCAACATAAACATGTTTGAGGTTCAAACCAACATTTTTTTTTGTTGGTATACAGTTAAAATTTAAACTATCTTCCCGAATTCTTTTTTATTTCTAATGTGTTTAGTCAACATTTTATAGGGCACTTGTATACATATGTGAAATTAGAGATGTAAGTGTATGTGATACTCCAAGTTTTATCCAGCTCTGTATGATTCTATCACTATGAATATTTTGGTTTTTTTTCCTGAAACATTTCCGAATATTTCCCATGTAAAAAGTAGGTGACCATCACATATATCTCAACAACAATCTCCCTACACTTTCACCATGTCTTCAAATTAACTACTGTATCTGCTAGTGGGGATAACATGTTGGACACACTTTGAAAAAACAATTTGACAAAACATAGAAATGTCTTACTATTTTTCTCTCAGGCTTTTAAATTTATTTTTATTTTTTTTTATTACCAGGTTCTTATCATCTGGTTGCATGCCACTTCTTTAGGGTTTTTCTGAAGTATACCTCAGGAAACTGTCATGGCTGTAGAGGGTAATATATGCAATGTGATTTGTTATTCAATATATTGAACTTCAAGATTTCACCTATAATACATGCTTTAATCTTCAACAAAATTGAAAGTAAGACCAGCCTTTCAAAACCTATTCTGTATACATAGCACATTATATTACATTACTATATATATTAATGGACATCGAGAATGTTTGCTGTCTTAAGTGACTCATAGTGTTCAACACATTGGCAAACCATAGTGTAATTGAAAACTCCCTTTTCATAAATATTTCTCTTCTCAATATTTGTATTTTATTTTGTGTCTCCAAGCTATTAATATTTACAAGATAAAGATATTAATGACAAACACACATTATATAAGTTTACATAAATCTTCATTGTGTAGGATCAATTATTGAAAATCAAAAGGAGAATTTTACATAATTAAGATCAATAAATATGAGCAGTTATATTTCTGCTTGATCACCTTCTAATCAAAAATATCAATTGTTTAAGATATATTATCAGAAGTGAATATTTTCCCATTTAATTTACATGTGTATATCTCAAATGAAGAATCTACTTGCTTATATTGTAGTTCGTGAAACCCTATCCTTTGACTTTGGTGGCTTGTTGATATAGGTCCTTAATTTGGATAGTCTGTGAATGCGTTTACATATGTGTGTTCGTGTGTGTGTGTGTGTGTGTGTGTGTGTGTGTGTGCCTTTAACCTAAAAAATAGTGTTCACTTGAGTAGTGCAGAATTATATTGAAAACATAATTTCTCATGTTTGTGAATTAGCATACTTATTAGAAATAGATTCATTGAATAAGTGAATATAATTCACTGAATTATAAGATTATTTGTAATCTTTTAATCTTTATATATATTGTAAAATATTTGTTTAACTTTGCATAACTTATACATGGCCATTTTTGTTCCTTCTATGTACACTAGAGAGGAAATACCTACTTACTCCATATCTTTTGGAATTTATTCAAGTAGAAAATTAAGTAAAATTTTACTAAAAGAGAATAGAATCATTATTTTACATAACAAGGAAGGGTCAAAAACTTCAGCAAACTTGAGAACGTCTGACTTACATTTTCTCAGTATGTTTATCATCCATTGGTTCAGTGATGTTAACAATCCCTTTGCCCTTCTTTATATTTGGCCCCAGAGAAGTTGTAGATCAAAAAAGAGACCATCAAGACAGCTGAACCTCTTCTAGTCTTTTCAGGGGAAAAATGTCCAGAAATAAGGAGAACACACATAAAATAAACAAGCAAAAAGTTATTCAAATAGAAATGGAATCTTCTAAATCTCAGCACCAGCAATGCATATCTATAATGGAGCAGAGCCCTGCCATGTGGATAGAAGAGCAGACAAAGCAACTGATGTGGGAAGTTTCCTAGAACCTCTCACCTCCGACACAGAAAGCAGTCTGTCAGAGGCAAAAGAAAAGGAACAGTGGCAGATACATGTTGTCAGAACACATCTTCACTCCTGGTCTTAGAAGGGAACCACTATTCAATACTACTGAGTCCTTACACCTCATCAGAGAGGAGGACCCAGAGGGAAGTTTGACATGCACACTAAAGAATGTTTCAGAAATGGGGAGGGGGGCGCTGGGAGAAAGAGAGAGATGCAGGGAAAGGAAGGAGAAAAGGGGAGAGGGAGCAAGGAGATGTGGGGAGGGGTGGAGGGAGGAAAGGGAATGGGGCACCTATCAAGTTCGTATGAGTGGAAAAATAAATTTAAAAAAGAAGGGAATCACCATTGAATAGTCACAATACATTCATTGATATCTTTTCAGCTCCTTCCTTAACTACCATAGGATAATTTATTTCTTTCTCCGTTTATTTTTTCTAAAATATCATTGACTTAGATTCCAACAGATTTGTATCACTTACTAGAACATTATATATAGCATGAAGGTTATTAAATTTCTGTTTTATTCATGATTTCTTAAATAATTTTACTGATACATGACAGATTATAGAAAAAGTTGTAAGAACATTTTGGAAGTAAAACCTGTAAGATTTCTGTTTGAGATAATGAAATTAAAGATAAAAAGTTCAATGTTGTTATAAAATATTCTAGTAAATTTCTTAGTTTAAGTGATTGGGAAGCTAATAATTCTCCTGTGAGAAAAAAATAGCTTATCATTAATTATTTATCCAGCATCAGCTGACTACAAATGTTTCTTAGTAGTTAAGAGGAAATGTCTCCAAAGATTCTGGATATAACTGGCTGTCCTCCAGCTAGAGACTGGGGCAGGTGGGATAGACAAGTTCAGATGTGATCCCAAGGTGGGGACTGCTGGAAGGACATACATAATTGGTCACAGAGAAACAGCTTGGAAAATTTCAGCAGGGGATGATAGATGAGAAGGAGACACACCCTACAATATGAGAGAGGTAGATAACATAAAATTTGCCAAATTAGGAAGAGCAATCGTTAAGCAATTGAGCAATTATTTTAACATGGACAAGACAGCATTGAGCTTTGAAGGAGGTAACAGGGATGAAATGGGAGCAGCCATGGCAGCAACTGTTGACTTCAGGATGAACTGACCCAAGAATGAGAAGGTGGAAGGCAGCCCTGGGAGACTGAGAAGTGAGGAACACCTCTGCCTCCCCCCCACTTTGTTACTTCAGACCTTCAACTGACAACATGGAAAGTGATCACTGGCATCCTAGGCAGCTCATGCATGATTTTGCCAACAAGAGTGGGCTTCTTGCTTCCAGACTGTGAGTAATTATTTATTTTATTTTTTTTATTTCCACTCATACAAACTTAACAGGTACACCGGTCCCCTCCCTCCCTCCAACCTCCCACCGCCCTGTGCCCCCCTCCCCATCCCCTTCCCCCTCCCTCCCCATCCCCCAGTACCTCCCCCTCCCATCCCCAGAGCATCCGTTAATGAGCATGCCAAACTCTCCTCTAGGTCCTCCTCTCCGATGAGGTGCAAGGACCCCGTGGCATTTCCCAGAACCCTTTCCTGTGTTCCCCTTAAGCATAGGAACATTACTGTGGCTGCCAATCCCTTGCCTCCAAGGATCCTAGTGCCTTTAGCAAATGCTAGACTTTGTGGGGTCAATAGTGTGTTGGACATTGCGCGGGGCATGCAAAGTCCAATTATGATTGCTTTGATCCTAACTTGTGTGGAGTATCTTGCATATCATTGCTCCTCCCATCCTTGTGCTCTTAATCTTACTGCCCCCTCTTCCGCAAATTTTCCCTGAGCTTCAGGATGAGGAGAGATTAAGCTGGCCTAGTTCCAGGTGGTTGATATAGACAGACTGTAAGTAATTATGAGAAAAATTTTTTCTCACAGACAGCTTAGCAACGATACACTGCAAGCTCTACTCACAATGGAGACTGAATTTCACACTGTGCTAGCAATTGCAATCCTAATACTACTAACTGCGGTTGTCATTTTTGTCATAGTATTTTCTAGCCAAGAAGGGCAAACCAGAATATTCTTACTTCTTCTTCTGTATCCTAAAAATGACGGTATGTATTAACTTCATAGAGTTTGCCTCTATTAATTTTGACTTGGAAGGGCTCAAAATCTTACTCCAATCCACAAATTTCAATGAGGAATGATAGAAAAATGTGTTTAGATACATTCAGTGCCTTGTCAGAGAAATAAGAAAGACAACCATAGAATGTGAGGGAAACAAAAAAGAGTAGTTTAACAGCAAGGAAAGTACCATTGCTTCTACTTTATTAGGAATTAAAAGAAATGTAAAAGCAGTTAATGAAATTGTAAGCCATTCATATTGTTTCTTTTTTCCAATTCAAGTGTTTTGAAAATTAAAATCAATGGAATTTTAAAGAAATCTATAGCAAAATCTTAAGAGAGAGCACTCGGTACTATTAAAACAGTTTAATGAGAAAAGATTGACAACTCAGACTGTGGACAGAGAGTGGTAAAGGTAATCCTTGTGTGTATCTTATTAATTCTGTTTTTAGACATTTAAGTAAAGGAAAAGAAAGATTCCCATACAATATCTGTACACAGCAGCTGGGGAGAAGGTTCTGTAGGTTTATAGCCTTTCTGCTAAAGCACTTTTGGTCTCCAGTGCAAATCTGATGTTAATTCTCTTCCCTTCCTGTGTTATGTGGCCCACAGAAAGCATAATATTTTTCTCCTTCTTTATAACTATATTGGGTCACTTTATATCTTGTTGAGAACAAAGACATGCTAGCTTCTTAGGAATGAATTTAAATCTTTGTATACGTTTTGAATATTCTCTATTTGGGGACTGGAAAGATGACTCAGAGGTTAAGCATTTGCTTCATAAGCAAAAGGACTGAGTTTGGATCCCCAGATCCCATATAAAATTGCCAGTGGAAATGGCATTGACGTGCACTTTCAATCCTAAAAGGTGAGCCTGGGAAGCTCCAGAGCAAAGCAATAAGGAGGCTGAGCAATCCAGGTTGATTCCCAAAGTCGTCCTTGAGCCTCCACAGGCACACACAGTGCCCTCTTCTACATACACCCACATCCCTCAACACGTACATACTCACATATGCATAGGCCAAAAAAATTTTGTTTTACTCTCAAAACTAGTATGAGACTTTATGATTAAAAAACTGTTGAATAAATTATTAGCTGACTGATTTCATGCCTCCATTATGACTATTCCTACATGATTTATTGGTTTAAATACATACATATATGTGTGTGTGTGTATGTGTGTGTGATTGTGAGTGTGAGTGTGTGTGGTGGTGGTGTGTGTGTGTGTACAGTTTATGGTTTGAATTCCTTCAGTAAGGAATCTGCCAAGTAGTGTTGGAGCAATTGGGATGCAGAAAAATTATTCTATTATTCCTCTAAAGAGGAAAAGCTTAGCATCTTAACCACCCTTAATAATTAGTACCAAGAAGGCTATACCTCATGCTAATCTCTTCTTATATCAACTAAAGATTTGTTATCTGATCTGTCACATTTGCAGATACTCACCATCCCGAGGACAAAACAGGACTCTGCCCTTTCTAATTCATCAATACAGGATAAATCCCTGCCCAGGATTTACCGATCAAAGTTACCAAAGCCCTCAGTTAGGCAATTTCGGAGATGAGGCATACATGTCAAATAAAGATGAATATGTTCATATTTCTAGAAGGTTCCTGCGATCTTTGTTCACTTGACTGGATGGCATTTGGAAATAGTTACTATCATTTTTTCAATGAAACCAAAATCTGGAGAGGAAGTCACACTGCCTGTAGGGAACTGAATTCTCACCTTGTGACCACAGATATTGCAGAAGAGCTAGTAGGTCAGACAATCCTGCTTTTCCATTTCATTTTAACTGTAATTGGTTTGGAATCATTCATGATAAACATGCATCATGCAAACAGAGCATCATGTGAGGAACACATGATAAAATGCACCCTATTGTGGTTTGTGATGTTTTTATGCCAACAGGAAAATTTACCCCAGTTTCAAATACAAGGATGGATAATTCTCGATATGAATGAGATTGATGCCCTCTGGTTATGGGAAGATGGCTCCAATATGCAGCACCCCATGTAAGTGCAATGTCTGCATGTCTGGATCTTTGTGAGAATTAGTTTGTATGTCTCATCAATAGAGACTTTGGCATGGAAAGAGCATTCAAGAAAAAGCAAAGAGCTATGACGTTCTATGATTCACACTGACATAAGAGTCACATTGGGAAAATAAGTCCTTTCTAAGTAATGTCACCTTTATAACATTTGCATTTTTAATTTGTTAGATTCCTGAAGAAATTTGTGCACAGTTCAAGTAAATTCATCAATTTAAAACCCTGTACCATTCTTTTGTTCCTCAAAGCCCAACCCTGCTTACATAAAAGATGCAGGATTGAACTGTGGCTGATGCTTTCTGCTGAGCTTATTTTCTTAAAGATTTTTGGTCATCATGGCACTTGCTTTTCTTCTTGCAACAGTTTCTCATTTTATTCTATTTGACTTGCTTTTATTTATCTGATCGAAGTGTGAAATTAAAAATACTATTTGAAATTCCCACATCCTGGTTTCTTAAGAGTCTGTTGTTATTGTTTTAATGCAGATTAGATCCTTCAGGAAAGAAAAACCACGGGTGTCCTTTTATGAATGCAGTCTATATTTCTGTCGATGACTGTTCATCTAGGAAAATGTACATCTGTGAGTTCCCATAACCAGAAGGCATCTGTTTTACTAGCACATTTTGTTATTAGATTATAACTAATAAAAAACATGTTTTTGTCAATTTCATTTATTTTTGCAAAAAAGTGTGCATGTGTGTGTGTGTATAAAACAGTACTTGAATGTGTGTCCCTGTGGGGCTCCAAATGTGACTTCAGGAATCATTCTGGATTGCTCTACATCCTTGTTCCTTTGCTCTGGGTTTTTCCAGTCCAGAACTTCAGAACATTACCATTTCTGCCTGTAGTGTCCACTCACCCACGGCGTGGCGTGTTTCAGCCCATTCACACACTCATTCACACGACTGAGCAGCCTGCTGCAATGACAAAGAAAGGCGAGGTCAGCTGTCTCCACCTCCGCCACAGTTTCCCAGAGACTCAGCAGTGGGACAGGGAGTTTGTCTGAGGCAAATCTCGGTTTATTGAGGGGTAACAAAGGACTTATATAGACAAAGAACCACAGAGTGTGAAACGGGCATCCAATTGTGTCAAAAGGTCAAGGCAACCTTCAGGTGCTAATGGTCAAGTTCAGTGCCACTCAGCACAGAGAGCAAGTCAGTACCTAAAAGCCAATTAGGGCTCTCTGTAATGTGATCAGGTAACTCCCAAGACACTAGCTCTCAGCGCTATCTTTAGTCTCATGTGCTGGGCCATGCCCTAGGGCAAATCCTGGGTGGGCCCAACATCTGCCCAACATCCACACTCAGGTCAATTTTCTTGCAAGGCAGAGGCTTTAATCTCTGAGCTATCACTCCAGCCCAATTTTGTAATTTTTAAATCAATTATTATTGATTATTTTGCTGAAATTATCTTTTTTTTACATTTCGATTGTATAGAGAATAAGAAAAAATTGCCATAGGGACAATTACCTACCAATCATGCTTTCTGTTGGTAATTAATAAGCTAGCAAATGCCATTTATGTATGTATTATAAAAACATGAAGTTATTTAAAGAGATGAAGGTTTTGGATCAGTTTATTTAATTTCCTTTTGACTAAGGTCCACTATGTTGCTGAGACTGGCTACATTTCTTTGGCATAATCTATTTTCATGTCTCAGCCTAAGTAGATAAAGTTATGATGCCAGGTTAAGGTTTTTGACATAAGGTTCATATATGTTTTAATATTGTTTGGGAAACATGATGAAGGTACTAAAGAAAGAGCAAGAACAAGTTTAGTGGGGAAAAAAAGAATTAAACTGAATAAAACAGAGAAACTCAGAGTCCAACTCAAAGGACCTGACATTACCATGTCCAAATTATCTGTGATCTGAACACTTTCAATAATTTCAAAGGCTGTCAAGTCATTATGAATGAACAAATGAAAATTGGCATAGAAATAAAAACCATACTGGTTTAACATACGCAAATCAATAAATGTAATTCATCATATAAAACAGTACAAAGTCCAAGACCACATGATACTCTCGATAGATGCAGAAAAAGCTTTTGACAAGATCCAACAGCCTTTTATGATCAAAACGCTAGAGACAGTAGGAATGGAAGGAACCTTTATCAATATAATAAAAGCTGTATACAACAAGCCCACAGTAAGATTATACTCAATGGGGAAAAACTTGAACCATTCCCACTTCGATCAGGAAATAGACAAGGCTGTCCACTCTCACCACTTCTATTCAATATTGTACATGAAGTCTTAGCTGAAGCCATAAGACAAGAAAGGGACATAAGAGGTCGGCAAGGAAGAAGTCAACCTATCCCTATTTGCAGATGACATAATCTTATATCGGAGAGATCTCAAAAACTCCACCAGGAAACTCCTGGAACTAATACAGAAGTTCAGCAGGGTGGTAGGATACAAAATAAATGTACAAAAATCAGTGGCCTTCCTATATGCCCAGAATGAAAGAAGTGAAAAAGCCTTCAGAGAAACAATCCCATTTACTATAGCTCCTAAAAACATGAAATACCTTGGTATAAACCTAACCAGGAGGTAAAAGACCTTTACAATGAAAACTTAAAACCCTCAAGAAAGAAATTGCAGAAGATACCAGAACATGGAAAGACCTCTCATGTTCCTGGATTGGCAGAATCAACATCATAAAAATGACCATCCTACCAAAGGCAATATACAAATTCAATGTTATACCAATTAAAATCCCAAAGCAATTCTTTAAAGAAGTTGACCAAACAATCTCAAAATTCATATGGAGGCACAAAAGACCCAGGATAGCAAAGACAATCCTGAGTAACAAAAACACGGCTGGAGGTATCACAATACCAAACCTTAGTCTATACTACAAATCCATAGTTATAAAAAGAGCCTGGTACTGGCCCCAAAATAGACATACAGATCAATGGATAAGGGTTGAAGACCCAAATATAAGCCCACAAAATTACAGCCATTTGGTCTTTGACAAAGGGGCACAAAAAATCCAATGGAAAAAGAACAGCATCTTTAACAAATGGTGCTGGCACAACTGGATCTCCACATGCAGAAGATTAAAGCTGGATCCGTACTTGTCACCATGTACAAGACTTAATTCCAAATGGATCAAGGACCTTGATATCAGGCCAGAGACTATAAAAACCATAGGTGAAAGGATAGGGAACTCCCTCGAGCTGATTGGGCTAGGCCAACAGTTCCTAAACAGACATCCAATGGCACAGTCACTGCTACCAACTCTCAACAGTTGGGATCTTGTGAAATTAAAGAGCTTTTGTTCAGATAACAGGAGCTCCAAGGCAACCCACAGAATGGGAAAAAATCTTCACTAACCACATATCTGATAGAGCTCTACTATCCAGAGTGCACAAAAAACTTAGAAAACTAAACACCAAGGAAACTAATGGCCCAATAAAAAATGGGCCCTGGAACTTAAAAGAAACTTTACCAGGGATGAAATTAAAATGTCTAACAAGTATCTTAAAAAATGCTCCACTTCCTTAGCCATCAGGGAAATGCAAATGGAAACTTCCCTGAGATATCATCTCACCTTGGTCAGGATGGCAAAAATCCACAATGCAAACAACAACAAATGCTGGAGAGGATGTGAAGAGAGGAGAACTCTCCTACATTGATGGTAGGAATGCAGGCTCATACATCCACTCTGCCAAGCCGTCTGGAGATTCTTAAAGAGATTAAAGATTGAAATGTCATATGACCCTGCGATTCCACTTCTGGGAATAACTCCCCATACAGCAAAAAATTACCTCTATAGCACAAGCTCGACCATGTTCATAGCAGCACTGTTTACAATAGCAAAGTCATGGAATCAACCCAAATGTCCCACAGTTGACGAGTGGATAAGGAAACTGTGGTACATCTATACAATGGAGTACTACTCAGCCATCAAAAATGATGAATTACTGGAATTTGCCGGGAAATGGATGTCATTAGAAACAATTATATTAAGTGAAGTATCCCAGACCCAGAAAATTAAGTGGCGTATGTACTCCCTAATAGGTGGCTCCTAGTACCAAACCCACCCAGCCCACCTAGAGACACTCAGAGATAAATCTCTGCAATACCTAGAGTAATTGCAAGGGTTATGAACAGGAGGGATGGGGTAGGAGGGCCACACCAGAAACAAGGAGAGAGGGGACCATGTTACAGCAGAGGAAACAGACCTCCATCAAGGACTACAAGTAAGTAATGAGACATCTGGTTAAGTTCACAGACTTTCATTCCTGATCTTTTACAACTGAGGGGGTATGATCTCACCAGAAGGGGAGGGCATGTAGTCTGGCAGATAAAAAGTAACCATTTTGCAAATGGGGGATCAACCCCTCCCTCACTGTGGTTTCCTACTTTTTCCTTCATCTACCTTGGAATGTGCTCTTATAACAAGACTCCAGTTTAACAACTTTTTGTCTCTGGCCAGGGGGTGACATACAATGCCCATTGCAGGAGCAGCAAAACTGCAAAAGAAAATCAACAAACCATAATCCAGAACTTCAGAGACTCTATATCAACCTATAACTCGGCCAGCCTAATCTCTCCCCATCCTGAAGCTCAGGGAAATTTGCGGAAGAGGGGGCGGTAAGATTGTAAGAGCACAAGGATGGGAGGAGCAATGATATGCAAGATACTCCACACAAGTTAGGGCTGAAGCAATCATAATTGGACTTTGCATGCCCACGCAATGTCTAACACACTATTGACCTCACAAAGTCTAGCATTTGCTAAAGGCACCAAGATCCTTGGAGGCAAGGGATTGACAGCCACAGTAGTGTTCCTATGCTTAAGGGGAACACAGGAAAGGTTTCAGGGAAATGCCACTGGGTCCTTGTACATCATCGGAGAGGAGGGCCCAGAGGAGAGTCTTGCATGCACCTTAAAGGATTCTCTGGGGATTGGGGTAGGAGGCACTGAGGGATGGAGAGGGAGGGGTGAGGGGAGGGGAAGCAGGGTGGTCGGGGTGAGGAGGAGGGAGGAAGTGAACTGGTGTACCTATTAAGTTTGTATGAGCAGAAATAATAATAAAAAAGTTTAAAAAAAAAGAAATAAAAACCATAAAAGAGAACTAAAGGAAGCTCTATGGTCAAGATTATTATAACCAAAGTTTAATAATTCTAATGTTATTATGAGTACACTTTTATAATAAAGAAAGGGATGTGTGATGCAATTATCATGCAGCTGTAACTTTTTCAATGACTAGATGACCATGTCAGCATCTCAAGTTACGTGACATGGTTGATACCCATGTATAAATCTAATCACAACTTGTGGAATATATAATCACCATTCATAGGAGACAAAGAAATTAGGCCGTGAAAGGAAGTAAAAAGTGGCTTAAAAATGTACTTTTCTTTGTTTGGGGATGTTATTATCTTTGTGGTACAAAATCACAAAGCCTCATGCTTGTACAAATACAACTTCCTCCTGGTAGTTACCTTTGCTGTCCACCTTCTCTGTACAAGTATCTTGCTTCATGAATATTTCAAATCTCTGAAGAAACTATAGCTGATACTTCTCCAAATAAAGTTTTTAAAATACTACTTATATTAAGATATAATAGACTGAGAACATGTGAAGAATCTAATGAAAATCACAACTGCAGACATCATTGTCAATCTACTGAAAGTTGAAGATGATGAATATAGATGGCATTCACCATAGAGAAACTGCCACATTCAGTGTGACTACGATGCTTATAAGGGCTCATTGATGTTTTGGCAGAAACAATGCAGATAGGAAGCACTGGAATATTTAGATATATAAAGGTAGAAATAGAGATAAATTTCAAAATATATTTGGACTTGTGATTTATAACTAAACTTCTCTTATAACCTTCATAAACACATCCAGAATGTGTTTTAATAATTTCCAGAGGCTTACTAACCATGATGACTATCAAGATCTATTGGAACTTTGAGATAGCTCGGTGTGTAAAGGCACTTGTCCTGCAGCCTCACAACTTAAGTTCAACTTTCAGAACCCACTTCAGTGGACTAAAGAACCAGCTGCACAGAGTTATCTTCGTCTTCAATACATACACTATGGCACACACACGTTCACACACAAACACAAAATAATTTTTTAAAAAAATGACCATCACAAGAGTAAACCCTGGGGTGCAGAAAAGCACACAGATGGAAGGGTGGGAGGGAGTGGGAAAGAATGGAGAAAGGAAAGGAGAGGATTGAGAGGAAGATGAAGCAAAGTTAGAAAAACCATACAATATGGTTGTAAAAGTAGAGAAAAAAATTCAGTGGACCATATATGCAAAAAGATATGAATGTAAGAGGGAGACTGATTGAGAAGAAGAATGTTTGCTGTGGGAAAAGGGAGAGAATGGAATCTAGTAAAAGTGAAACTGTCAGAGAATGAAAGTTTTAAAAGAAAAATAAAGTCCCAAATAAATTTAAAAAAATGATCATCAGATAGACCACCCACATGCCCCAGGCTCCTGGGACAAACTTCTGGGCCACCTGAGTCCCTGTAACCAGGGGAGGGATGCTGACATGCTCTCCTCAATTCTCCCACTTCAAGAAGCAGATTCCAATGCCAGAGAACCACCACATCACACAGAAGATCCTCCCAAATCCACAGAGGCTTTCCCAACAGGGGCCAAAGTCAGACAACCTCCTCTGACTCAGGAAAGTCAAAAACAACTACTAAAGAAAGCAGTCACAAACTAAACATAAGATGTCCAAGTCACAGTATAAAACCACAAAATACACTAAGTACCAGGAAAACATGTCTCCTACAAAAAATACCAACCCTCCTATGATAGATTACAATCAGAATAACTTCATGGATATTAGTCAGGAAAGCAACACACAGGATAATGTCTTCCAGAGAAATGTTATTGACATAACAAGCTTAGAGAAGAACTCTAAGCTCCTGTCCCACGAGCGACAGGAATGAAAAAAAAAATGAACATGAAGAGCTCAGAGAGGAAATGAGTAAGCATAAGACCTTATGTGAACAGGAAAACAATAAAAAGTTATCTGAGATGAAAAGGAAATAGAGGATATAAGAATAAGTTTAGAATAGATGAAAAAACTCTAAACTGAAATTCAGCTGGAATTCAAAGTTAAGCTAAGTGAAATTGAAAACTCAACAGAGAGTTTCATACACAAAATGGATCAAACAGAAGATAGAATATCAGATCTGGAAGATAAGCTAAGAGAAGAGGATTATTCCATTAAAGAAGCCGAAAAGACTAAGAATAAAAGTGAAAGGAATATTTAAGAACTATGGGATACCTGAAGAAGTCAAACCTATGCACTAATGGAATCCCAAAAGAATAAACCCAAGAAAACACTCCAGATTGTTCAATCGATCATAAATGAGAACTTCCCACATCTAATGAAAGAGATTTCCATCTAAGTAGAAGATACATATCACACACCATCCAGATATGACCAGAATATGAGCACAACAAGGCAATTAATAGTATCAACATCTCAGATCCAGGACAAATAAAATGTTCTAAGAGCTGCAAAAGTGAAAAACAAAGTATATGTACAGGTAAGCCTATTAGAATAATAGTTGACTTATCAATGCAAACACTAAAAGCCAGAAGAACTTGGAAAGATATTCTTAGGTCATGAAAAATAACGAATCCCAACTCAAGCTGCTATATCCAGCCAAACAGTCAGGCATGCTTAAAGGTGAAAGAAAAATATTTCCTGAAAAAAATAAAGTCCTTCTTAACTACCAAACAAGACCTGCAGAAGATACTAGAAAAAATTCACAAGATAGATACAGCTGATCGACACACTCAGGAGGATAAAAGGTAAAAATTACAGCTACCAGACAGATAACTGCCAATACAAACACCAATAAACTAAAAAAAAAAAAGATTACAGGAATCAAAATCTTCTCAATGATAATTTTAAATGTCAGTCATATCAACTCTTCAACCAAGAGGCACAGGCTAACAGCATGGATTAAAAGCCACTGTCCATTAATTTTCTGCCTCCAAGAAACTTACCACATTTTGAAACAGTAAGGCACAACCTCAGGATCAAAGAGTAGTCAAGGATCCCCAAGCAAATGCAACTAGAAAACAAGGAGGGCTGGAGAGGTGGCTCAGGGGTTAAGCCTCCGCCTTGCAGGCAGAAGGTCCTGAGTTTGGATCCCAGATCCCACATATAGACATCAGGCGGAAGCGGGGGCGGCCTGCGCTTCTGGTCCTGGTAGGGCGGAGGCTGTGAATCCCCGGGCAGAAGGCGGTGGAGGCGTCCATGGTGGTTCCCGATTCATCCGTGTTTCTACACACAGGTTCTACACACACACATACACACATGTGCGCGCACATACATATGCACATACGCACAATTGAATAAATAATAAATAATAAAAAAACAAGCAGGAGCAGTCGGCTTACTATGCAATAAAATAGACTTCAAATGAAAAAAGCATAATACATGCAAAAGTATGCTAAGTATTGTCAAAGGAATAACACATCAAGAAGAATTCAAAATTCTAAACAAATAATACAATGTGTAAAACAACAAATCAACCCAAGAATGATAATAGTAGGAGATTTCAACACCCCACTCTCACCAAAGCACAGGTCCTCAAGTCAAATGCTGAACAGGGACACACTAGAACTAAACCAGACCAAAAACCAAAGGGACCTGACAGATAGACACTTAACATTCCATCCTAACACCAAGGAATATACATTCTTTTCAGCAACCTATGAAACTTTCTCCAAAACAGACTACATACTAAGCCACAAAGCAAATCTCCACAAATACAAGAAAATCAAAATCAACATCTATACTCTGTCTGACCACCAGGGAATAAAGATGAACATCCATAATAAGGCAAACAACAGAAAATACACAAACTCTTGGAAGCTTAGCAATATGCTTCTGAATGAGGAATGGGTCCAGACAGAAGTAAACATGGAAATTCGAAATTTCCTAGAATTCATTGATAATGATAACATTAAATCAAAACCTTTGGGATACAATGAAGGTGGTCCAAAGAGTAAAATTCTTGCCATTTAATACCTACATAAAAAAGAATGGAGACATCACAAGTTAACCGTTAACAATACAGCTTAAACTTTAGAGAAATGAGAAACCAACCCCAAAAGAAGATATGCAAAGTTTAATAGGCTCAGAGGAGAAACAACTGATACGGAGACAGAGAAAACAATACAAAGAATCATCAATTAAACAAAAAGCCGGTCTTTGAAAAATTTAATATTGACAAACCAGTTTGGGCACCTGGCGCCAGTCAGGTGAGTGCATCTTTGTGATGGCCTGTAGCGTCTGCATGTGCAGCCATAATACCCAAGAGGAAGGTCAGCTTGGTGGATGGCACCAAGGAGGACTCCAAGTGCACATTGGTGAGGTTGTCAACCAAACTCACACCTGCAGACGTGTAAGCAAAATGGAAAAAGGACACAAGAAAGGATGAATCTTTAGACAAAAAAAAAAAAAAAAAAAACACAAGGGAAAAGAGGAACGAAGGGAAAACAGGCTGAGGTGACCTACTAAGGAACTGAAGCAGATCTGCCTGCAGAAAATGGAGAGACTAAAACCAAGGAGAACACAGCCTCTGAAGACATGGAAGACAGAGAAACCAATTCTGACTAATCACAGAGTCTGTCAGTGGTCCCTGTCCCTTGTGCAATCCAGAGGAATATTTTAATCAGCTATTTTGTAAATGTGAGTTTTTAGTAGCTCTAGGAACATTTTTATTTTTTTATTTTTTTATATTAAACATTTTTATTATTATTTCCGCTAATACAAACTTAGTAGGTACACCGGTTCCCTCCCTCCTTCCTCCTCCCCCCGACCCCCCTGTTCCCCCTTCCTTCACCCCTCCCTCCCCATCCTCCAGTGCCCCTCCCCAATCTCCGGAGAATCCTTTAATGTGCGTACCAGTCTCTCCCCTGGGCTCTCTACTCCGATGATATACAAGGACCCAGTGGCATTCCCCTGAATCCTTTCCTGTGTTCCCCTTAAGCATAGGAACACTACTGTGGTTGTCAATCCCGTACCTCCAAGGATCTTGGTGCCTTTAGCAAATGCTAGACTTTGTGGGGTCAATAGTGTGTTGGACATTCCGCAAGGGATGCAAAGTCCAATTGTGATTGCTTCAGCCCTAACTTGTGTGGAGTGTCTTGCATATCATTGCTCCTCCCATCCTTGTGCTCTTACAATCTTACTGCCCCCTCTTCCGCAAATTTCCCTGAGCTTCAGGATGGGGAGAGATTACGCTGGCCTAGTTCTAGGTGGTTGATATAGAGTCTCTGAAGTTCTGGATTATGGTTTGTTGATTTTCTTTTGCAGTTTTGCTGCTCCTGCAATGCCCTTCACTCCATCCTGATGGGCATTGTATGTCACCCCCTGGCTAGAGACAAAAAGCTGTTAAACTGGAGTCTTCTTATAAGAGCACATTCCAAGGTAGATGTAGGAAAAAGTAGGAAACCACAGTGAGGGAGGGGTTGATCCCCCATTTGCAAAATGGTTACGTTTTATCTGCCAGACTACATGCCCTCCCCTTCTGGTGAGATCATACCCCCTCAGTTGTAAAAGATCAGGAATGAAAGTCTGTGAACTTAACCAGATGTCTCATTACTTACTTGCAGTCCTTGATGGAGGTCTGTTTTCTCTGATGTAACATGGTCCCCTCTCTCCTTGTTTCTGGTGTGGCCCTCCTACCCCATCCCTCCTGTTCATAAACCTTGCAATTACTATAGGTATTGCAGAAATTTATCTCTGAGTGTCTCTAGGTGGGCTGGGTGGGTTTGGTACTAGGAGCCACCTATTAGGGAGTACATATGCCACTTAATTTTCTGGGTCTGGGATACTTCACTTAATATAATTGTTTCTAATGACATCCATTTCCCAGCAAATTCCAGTAATTCATCATTTTTGATGGCTGAGTAGTACTCCATTGTATAGATGTACCACAGTTTCCTTATCCACTCGTCAACTGTGGGACATTTGGGTTGATTCCATGACTTTGCTATTGTAAACAGTGCTGCTATGAACATGGTCGTGCTTCTGCTATAGAGGTAATTTTTTGCTGTATGGGGAGTTATTCCCAGAAGTGGAATAGCAGGGTCATATGGCATTTCAAACTTTAATCTCTTTAAGAATCTCCAGACGGCTTGCCAGAGTGGTTGTATGAGCCTGCATTTCCACCAGCAATGTAGGAGAGTTCCCCTCTCTCCACAGCCTCTCCAGCATTTGTTGTTGTTTGTATTGTGGATTTTTGCCATCCTGACCAGGGTGAGATGATATCTCAGGGAAGTTTTGATTTGCATTTCCCTGATGGCTAAGGAAGTGGAGCATTTTTTAAGATACTTGTTAGACATTTTAATTTCATCCCTGTAAAGTTTCTTTTTAAGTTCCAGGGCCTATTTTTTAATTGGACCATTAGTTTCCCTGGTGTTTAGTTTTCTAAGTTTTTTGTGCACTCTGGATAATAGAGCTCTATCAGATGTGGTTAGTGAAGATTTTCTCCCACTCTATGGGTTGCTTTGTGGTTTTGTTACAATCTCTTTATCTGAACAGAAACTCTTTAATTTCACAAGATCCCAACTGTTGAGAGTTGGTAGCAGTGACTGTGCCATTGGATGTCTGTTTAGGAAATGTTGGCCCAGCCCAATAAGCTCAGTGTAGTTCCCTATCCTTTCAACTATGGTTTTTATAGTCTCTGGCCTTATATCGAGGTCCTTGATCCATTTGGAATTAAGTCTTGCACATGGTGACAAGTACGAGTCCAGTTTTAATCTTCTGCATGTGGAGATCCAGTTTTGCCAGCACCATTTGTTGAAGATATTGTTCTTTTTCCATTGGATTTTTTGGGACCCTTTGTCAAAGACCAAATGGCTGTAATTTTGTGGGCTTATATCTGGGTCTTTAACCTTTACCCATTGATCTGTATGTCTATTTTGGAGCCAGTACCAGGCCATTTTTACAACTATGGATTTGTAGTACAGACTAAGGTTTGGTATGGTAATACCTCCAGCCGTGTTTTTGTTACTCAGGATTGTCTTTGCTATCCTGGGTCTTTTGTGCCTCCATATGAATTTTGAGATTGTTTGGTCATCTTCTTTAAAGAATTGCTTTGGGATTTTAATTGGTATAGCATTGAATTTGTACATTGCCTTTGGTAGGATGGTCATTTTTATGATGTTGATTCTGCCAATCCAGGAACATGGGAGGTCTTTCTATGTTCTAGTGTCTTATGCAATTTCTTTCTTGAAAGTTTTAAAGTTTTCATTGTAAAGGTCTTTTACCTCCTTGGTTAGGTTTATACCAAGGTATTTCATTTTTTTAGGGGCTATAGTAAATGGGATTATTTCTCTCAAGGCTTTTTCACTTCTTTCATTCTGGGCATATAGGAAGGCCATTGATTTTTGCACATTTATTTTGTATTCTGCCACCCTGCTGAACTTCTGTATTAGTTCCAGGAGCTTCCTGGTGCAGTTTTTGGAATCACTCAGGTATAAGATCATGTCATCTGCAAATAGGGATAGCTTGACTTCTTCCTTGCTAATTTGAATCCCTGTTATGTCCCTTTCTTGTCTTGTGGCTTCAGCTAAGACTTCAAGTACAATATTGAATAGAAGTGGTGAGAGTAGACAGCCTTGTCCAGTTCCTGATCAAAGTGGGAATGCTTCCAATTGTTCCCCATTGACCATAATCCTTGCTGTGGGCTTGTATACATCTTTTATTATATTGATAAAGGTTACTTCCATTCCTACTGTCTCTAGCGTTTTGATCATAAAGGGCTGTTGGGTCTTGTCAAAAGCTTTTTCTGCATCTATGGAGAGTATCATGTGGTCTTGGACTTTGGACTGGCTTATATGATGAATTACATTTATTGATTTGCACATGTTGAACCAAACTTGTGTGCCAGGGATGAAGCCTGCTTGGTCCCCATGAATGATCTTTTTGATATGTTTTTGAGTCCAATTTGCTAGGACTTTGTTGAGAATCTTTGTGTCTGTGTTCATCAGAGAGATTGGCCTAAGTTGTCTTTTCTAAGTGAATCTTTATTAAGTTTGGGATTAAAATGATATTAGCTTCATAGAGGGAATTTGGTAGTGTTCCTTCCTTTTCTATTTGATGGAACAGTTTAAGGAGTATTGGTGTCATTAACTCCTTAAATGTCTGGTAGAACTCTGTGCTGAATCCATCTGGTCCAGGACATTTTTTGGTGGGAAGATTTGAGATTACTTCCTCAATTTCCTCATGTGTTATAGGACTATTTAAATAATTCACAACTTCCTGATTCAATTTATGTAAGTTCTGTTCGCTTAGAAATTCATCCATCTCTTTTGTGTTGTCAAACTTCACAGAGTATAAGTTTTTGAAATAAGATGTTATAATTCTCTGGATTACTTGGGTATCAGTAGTGATAACTCCATGTTCATTCCTAATTTTGTTAATTTCGGTTTTCTCTCTCTTGCTTTTGGTTAATTTAGCTATGGGTGTATCAATCTTATTGATTTTTTCAAAAAAACAGCTTTTTGACTAGTTGATTTTCTCTATCCTTGTTCCTAATCTTGATTTCAGATATTTCTCCCCTTATTTTGCTAATCTCCTCTCCTCTACTACTTTTGGGATCAGATTGCTCTAGTTTCTCTAAAGCTTTAAGCTGTATTGTTGTTATTTATTTCTGATGTTTCCATTTTTTTGATGTAGGCATTAAGAGCTATGAACTTACCTCTTTGGAAAGCTTTCATTGTGTCCCAGAGATTTTGGTAGGTTGTATTTTCATTATCGTTCACTTTCAGGAAATCTTGAATTTCCTTTTTAATTTCTTCCTGAATCCAGTTCTCGTTCAGTATCATATTGTTAAGTTTCCAGGAGTTAGTGTATTTTCTCTTGTTTGTTGTGTTGTGGATGTCCATCTTAAGCTGTGGTGGTCTGATAGGGCACAGGTTAGAATTTCAACTTTTTTGTATATGTGTAGACTCATTTTGTGGCCCAGGAACATTTTTAAAAAGGAAGAGATCCTTCCTACCTCATCCCATTTTTTTAGTGTAAATTTTTTTAAGAGGTGAAATCATTTGCTGGTTATTTATTTTTTGGTATGCAATAAGAAAATCGTGGGATACTGAATGAGGGAGGCTGTAATTATCTTGATGTCAGTGGAAACTTCCATAGTGGGAGTTAATTTTATTTCATGTAATGCAAAATGTTCTGTATGACAGTTGGGCATCTCAGTTGTGCAGTTGATGTTTTGTGGATATTTTCAATTCTGTCTCCTCCTGTATTTGTAGTAGAACTCTTTCCTAAAGAAAACCACTGCTTGCTGGCTGTGGGTCAGAACCATGCCCCACTCTGTAACATCTCTGGTCGTGGTGCAGTATTCCTAGTCATGTTGTAAACTGTTGAGTAGTGTGTGTGATGAAAAGGGTGAGTCAGTGGAGATGTGGCTATCAACGTTTGGTGGAAAACTGCCTCCAAGATGGAAGCTGCACATCCTTGGAATAACCATATTGTGAAACACAACATGTAGTTTTTTCAGATTTTTTTAGTATATGTGTTAAGACTTATGTATGAATTGAAATGTCTGTGTACTGATCCTCAACTAATAATTCTCAAGTATGAAAAATGTTAAAAAACAATATTGACACACCCTCAGAAAAATTAGACAAAGCCAAAAGAAAAAAATTAATAAAATTCAAGATGAAAATGGATCTATTGCAAATTCTGTTATCCATAATGTACAAAGAACTTAAAAAACTAAATACCAAGGACATAAATAGCCTAATTAAAAATTGGGCCTCAGAACTCAAAAGAAACTTTTCCAGGAACAAAATCAAAATATCCAACAAATACATGAAAATTTGTTCCACATCCCTAAGCATCAAGTAAATACAAATCAAAACTCTACTGAGATATCATTTCAACCCAGTCAAGATGGCAAAATCCACAATACAAACAATATCAAATGCTGGAGAGATGTGGAGAGAAGGGATCATACATTGCTAGTGGGAATGCAGGCTTATACAACCACTCTGGCAATCAGTATGGTGATTTCTAAAAAAGTTCAAGATCAAAACTCCATATGACCCTGCTATACCACTTCTGGGAATAAGCCCCCACAATGCAGAAGTTCACTTCAGTGACATGAACACAACCATGTTCACTGCAGCACTGTTTACAATAGCAAAGGCATGGAATCAATCCAAATGCCCAACAGTTGATGAATGGATAATGAAAATGTCATACATTTATACAATGGAATACTACTCAGCCATCCAAAAAGATGAATTAATGAAATTTGCTGGGAAATGAATGGAATTAGAAAGTTAGACGTTGTGTTTACTCCCTAATAGGTGGATCCTAGTACTAAACTCACATAATGACATATTCAAAGGTAAATCTCTGTAATAACTACTGTAATCACAAAGGATTAGAAACAAGAAGGAAGAAGAAGGAGTGCCTCAAAAAAAAAAAAAAAGGAGATAGGGGATCATTCTTTAGTAGAGAAAAGAGGCCACAGTCAAGTATTTTATGTAAGTAGCGAGATGTCTAGTGCAGCTCACTCTCACTTCCTTTCCTGGTCACTAGTGACCAAACAGGTTTGATCTCACCAATCAGGGAAGATACAGGGACTGGCAACTAGATGGTAACCATCCCACAAAAGGGACACTGACACCCCCACACACTGCTGTGTCCTACTCCTATTCTTCCATCTATCTTTGAGTCTCCTCTTATATTAAGATCTTCATTTAAACAGCTTTTATCATTGGTCTGAAGGTGACTTTTCATACCAATCAGGATGCAGCCAAAGGCAATGTAGGAAAAGCAAAACTGAACACAACAACAAACCATAATTCACAACATCAAAGTCCCTACATTATTTATCTGAAACCAGACCAGCCAAATCTGTCCCCATCCTAAAGCTCAGGGAACCTTGTGAAAGAAGGGCAGCACAATTGTAAGAACCTAAAGATGGGGAGGAGCAACACCAACAATATACAAAATATTCCACACAAGTTAGGACTACAGCAGTCAGAACTGGACTTTGCCTGACCTGCAACAATGGCTGACATGTCAATGACCCCCCCCCAAACTCTAGCATGGATCACAAGTGAGAAGACTCTAGGCAGGTTTAGTTCCTTAAAGGCAAGGGATTAAACAGTCAGAATTATCATACTAATGGGGAGCCAAAGAAAGGGCTCCAGGCTATATCACTGAGTACTGAACCCTCACTAGAGTGGAGGACTCAGAGGGAGATTTGGCATTCACACTTAAGGATGCTCTGCCATGTCCTTATCCAACCATGCTGTTTTGTCAAGATCTGGCATGGCAGAATATTGTTTCAAGGAAACAATTCCTAGAAAAGGACATGACATTATTTGAAATAAATAAGAAATAAGTAAAACACAGGAATTGTCAGGCCTTGGTGTTTCTGTCCAGTTCAGGCCTAAAGCTTGTTCTTGGAAAATGTCACAGTGACACCCATGGGCAGGTGCTAGGGATTCCTCCCTATGTAATTTAAGTTTTGCCTCTGGCAGGAGGAATTCTTCTGGGAATTGGGTGTGCCTCCTATCTGTTCTTATGTTTTTGGGGAAGACTAGCTTCCTGCTCCCTGAACAAGTAAGAGCCAAGCCTGCTTTAATTTTAAATCAAATTCTAGCTGGAGATTCCATGTCTAGTCACACACAGTAAGTAGGCTGGTTAACCAAAATGTATATGCTGATTTTTAAGAAATATGACTCTTGCTGAACTAATTCAGAAATTCTATGAATATGAAACTATGCCATCTGTTCACTAGAATCAATCCACAACTATTTCTTATAGCGCACATAAGTTAATAGAAAATAGTAATAAAATAAATCCTAATATAGTGACCTAATATAGGCCAGCTTGTATGATAACAGCTAGAATTTGGTATCCTTCAAAAGGAAAAATTAATGTATAGCATGTGCCCCCCTCCAACAGATTCACCTTTACCATTTGCAGAAATGTATAGATATAGCACACATATAATTAATTGTAATGAAAAACATGTTCCTTATTAAAATCTAAGGGGCTCAAACCTGGTAGGTGTATTTCAACTGGTCTCAAATGCAATCTTTGTTAAAACAATGACAACTATGTAGACTCGGACCCTATGAGCATTATAGATTAACTAGATTTGGAAATATTGGGAGAATGGCTCCTTACTTGCCTTTACCCTCAAGCAATGGGTTAGGTTCTTAAAAAAAAATTAATCCTACAGGTGATTTCTGCAGGTGCAGCATTCTTTGCCCTAAAATTTTCTAGTGTAAAAGCTGTTACAAAGTTTCAATAAAATGGGTTCAGATTCACTCAGCCTAGACAGCCTGTGTTTGTTCACCATCTGGGGAGGGCCTGATTTGGAGGTTGTGGCAGTGAACTGCAACAATGCTCCAGGGGATGGGAGGGAGGAAGGTGGAGGCACAGGGAGAGGGGGAGGGAGGGAGGAGGGTAAAAGGAAGGGGCGGGTGAAGGGGGAAAAGTGCAATGGGGGATGACTGCAGAGGGGATAGGATAGAGAGAGAACAAGGGGGTACCTATTGAGCTTGTATGATTAGAAAAAAATAAAATGTAGGAGAAATTTTTTTAAAATGGAGCTATACAACAGATGTCAAGGAAATTCAAGAATCATAAGGTCATACTTTACACACCATCAAATTTGACAATCACAAAGAAACAGGTGAATTTATAAACATATACACCATACAAAAGTTAAACCACAATGAATTGAATTATTTAAATAGTCCTATGACAAAGGATGAAGTTAAAGCAGTAACAATGAATGTCCCTACCAACAAAAGCTCAGGACCACATGGATTCAGTGCAGAATTCCACCAGATATTTAAAGAACAGTTGGCACCAATATTCTGTAAGTTATTCCACAAAATAGAAAGGAACACTTTCAAACTCTATGAAGCCAACATTATTAACCCAATAGACACAACAAAAAAAGAAAGCTATAAGCCAATTTCATTGATGAACATAGACACAAAGATGATCAATGAAATTCTAGGAATTTGCATTCAAAAGCATATCAAAAAGATCATCCATTATGACTAGGTTGAATTTATTCCAGAAACATAAGGTTGGTTTAACATATGTAAATCTATAAATATAACTCACTATATAAACAAATTAAAAGACAAAAATTACATTATTCTCTCCATTGATGTTGAAAAAACTCTTGATAAGATTCAACACCTGTAGCAGTCAGTCTGCAACATTGCTGATAAATGACCATCAAACACCTTAAGGGAACAAGGAGTTTACTTTCTTACGATAGTCCGGTTACAGTTCATAGTCCAGCTTGACGGGAGAACACACACCAACACCAGGGCCGAGGGAACTGGCCACCATAACGGCTGAGAGATGGACAATCCTTACTTGCCAGACCAGCATGTCTGGCCAAGTATACAGAAGGATGCCAACTCTCTCAACCAGCTCTCTGTGATTTATCCAGGGCCTAATCCCACCCACCATGGGCTGGGTCTTCCCCAGCAGCCAGACAATCTCCTTCAGGTTTGTTCTGGGCTTAACTCAACCATCAACTCTCTACACCTGTGCCCAGAGCTCAAACACTCAAGAGTCAAGTTGACACCTGTGCTTAACTATGACAACACCCCTTTATGATAAAGACCCTGAGAAAATAGGGTTGGAAGGAACATTTATCAGCATAACAAAGGCCATATACAACATGCCAATGGCAAAAATCATCCCAAATTTTGAAAAACTGAAATCATTCCTACTCAGTCCAGGAACTACACAAGGCTGCCCACTCTCACCACTTCTACTGAACTTTGTACTTGAAGTTTTAGATAAAGCCTGAGAGAGGGAGATGAAAGTGATACAACTTAGGCATCGGCCCCTCGTGAGATTCCATATGTGGAGTCCATGAGTTCTTTTCTAGTTGCCTGCCCCTCATGGCACTCCACGTCTGGAGTGTATGAGTCTGTTCTTTCTCTCCTCTAATAAACTCTATCAAAAAAAGTACATAACACAATAGTATAGGTGGTTACCTTTTTTAATCAGAAACTATTCAGATAGAATAGTTTTGGACCACAAATAAAGGTGAACAAATAAGTCAATTTTTAAAACCTATTCAGACTTTTGATTTGTGATCCAAACTGTAGAGCAACTAGAAGCTGTTACTACCATCCTATAAAGAAGCCAAAACTGAGAAAATGGGATGAGCATATTAATTTCTGGAGAACTGACTAACAGACAAACCAAAACTGAGCAGAGAGAGAAGTGGAAAGTGAACTGGACAGTAAGACAGACTGGTAGTGAAGACTTCCCACCCCTCTTCTGACTGTCAGGACTGTCAAAAGAATGAACCCTGAGAACCAAAATTCCCCCAGGGATCTGTGAGCAGAGAGGAATTGGGGTCAGTCAGAGGAAGGGGTCAGACATCAGAGAGTTAGAGATATCTGACAACTGCAAGCTATGAACAGAACCACACCTAAAGCAGAACTGTTTAGTTATGTGTGTCTCCTGCATTTCCTTATTATTTAAGCTATTTGGATTTTAAAGAAGAAATAATTGGACTAGAATAAGCCTTTTTCCAATACAACCATATTGTACAAATTTCCTTTGTCTGCTTTTATCATCAATTTGAATCCTTATTGATGTAAATTTGGCAGGTGGCTGAGCCAGAGGCACAAACCTGGTTCTTGTGGCCTGGTAACATGAGAAGAATCACATCAAACCAGAATAGAAGTCTAGGAGAACATATGACTGTTATATGGGAGTTGAATGTTTAGGTTTCCTCCAAATCATGCTGAAATCCTGACCTCCAGTGTGTCTGTGTTAGGATGGTGGATCCTTGGAAAATAGGTAGCTCAGGAAATTAGAGCTTTATGAGTAAATTTATTACTTATATAAAAGGGATCCTGGAGGTCTCTTAGCCCATTTTGTCTTGTGAGGTAGAGACCAGTCATCTGCATCCCAGGAATCTCCTTCCAATGGCAAACCAGATGCTGATATTATAATGTCAGGTATGGCAAATTATTGCTCTGCACTGTTGGTGATAATTTTAATAAACAGCTTATTGAAACAATGGCGTTTATTGTGGCTTAAGATTGTCCAGTGATGGCTTTTGCTCCAGCTTGTCAGGATAGCTCATACCAACACCAGGTCCTCTCATCTATCCACCTGCCCAGGGAATATTCCCAACCACTATAGACTGGTTATCCCCATTAATTAGACAATCTGCAGATATGCTTAAGGTCAGTTCTTCAAAGATGTGCCCAAAATTCACCCTACAACTATTGACACCTGTATCTAATTATCACAAATGATGTTTGTCAAATTTATTTAGACTGTGGAATTTTATCAGCTTGAGCAGGTCAAGATGTTTGTGATAAGAACAATCTGTGATTGGTGTCTTTGAACACACTAGATACAGATAACCATGAAGGTGAGACCTCAGTCTTGTTTATGGTTATCTCACTCAACAGGTTGTTATCTTTGGAAACTACTTGTTCTTAAACTGAAGTTTGAGGAAAATTTCAGAGCGTCTTCTAGCTTTGCAACAGATTTACCAGTTTGGAAACAAGTCTGTTCTTATAATGAATCAACAGAAATGATTTTATTGTAGTTGAATACAGTCACAAGTGCAAAATCAACATGAAGGAAGACTAATGTCAGAACTAACCTACTCTAGCTTTCAATATACAGGAAGCAAAACACCCAATGTCAGTCTGTTCTAATATCCCTATTTTATCACTATGCAGATATGGTTGCAAGGAAAACCTAGAAGAATAAAAGCTGATCAACAGACTAAGAATTGAACAGAACTATGTTTGCAATGCTACCTCTTCTTCACACTTACCCATATGTCCACAGGGCTCCTGAATTATAATAGGAATATAATTGAAAAAATCCACACTGACAATATCTTGAAACTATTGAAAAAAACTGTCCACTCTGGCAATTTAGGAAGTATTTATGGACAGCAAGATGTTTTTAACCTGTAGCCCATGAGCCACACACAACCTAAGATAAGTGTAAATACAACTCAACATAAAGCTACAAACTTAAAGCTTTATTATGAGCATTTTGTGATAATTTTTATAAATCAATTGTGTGGTCCTGAAATGTGAACTTTGTAGATGATGTAAATGTAAGTTCCTGTAAAGAAGATGCACATGCAAGACTGGAGAGGTCTATAATATCGCAAGTCCAGAGACAGATTATCCTGGGCCATCTTCAACTCCCTTGATAGCTGGGTATTAGCCACCTCTGTATGTGACCTAGCATCCCGCTAGCTATTAGGTAAAATTCTTTGGAATGTGCAACCAGAACCCTGATTTTTACCAACCAACAGGCCAAGAATGTTGTCAGATAGCATCTGTAGCTTCTATGAGATTTCCCTGATTTGCTGTAACCCTCATACCTGCTGTCTCCACCAATGCTTTTGAAAAGTGCCTTGGTTTTCTTTGTTCTGTAATTATAAAATTAAAAAAATTACCTAACACCATTATGGAACTCATGAAATTTGAGGTGACCTGGGCCATGGTCACTTGTATTTGGATCTTTTCTTTTTAAATTTTTTATTTATTATTTATTCAATTGTGCATGTATTCGTGTGTGCGTGTGTGTATGTATATGTGCGTATGTATGTGTGTGTGTGTAGAACCATGGATGAATTCGGGAACCACCATGGACGCCTCCACCTCCTCCTTATTTACTCTACCCCGGGATTCACAGGCTCAGCCCTACCAGGACCAGAAACACAGGCCGCCCTGGCTTCTGCCTGGCGTCTATACATGGGGTCTAGGATCCAAACTCAGGACCTTCTGCCTGCAAGGCAGAGGCTTAACCCCTGAGCCACCTCTCCAGCCCCTCGTATTTGGATCTTTAATAAATCATCTTTTTGACTATAAAGGTGAGAGTTGTGCTTCTAGTGTTAAAAATCCCATCATGTCAGAAGGCCAAAAGGCTAGACATACTGTCTAGAGCAAGAATGAAAGCTTACAATATATATAGAAGAATAATGTGCTAAGGAATGAGAGCAACATATCCACTTAGTTAAAATCAAAGTAATAAGAGAAGCATGGAAAAATACATCAACAACAAAAAAACATTGTAAACAGGTCAGTGAGACAAAACAATGTACCAACTGTTCTTTGATTGTGGAGACGGTTCAGTGAAAAAGAATGCTTGTTGTACAAGCATGAGGTCCTGGGTTTGGATTCCCAGGCCCTATGCTAAAAGCAGGAAATGACCACATTCACCTGTAACCCCCATGCTGGAACAAAGACAATGACAGTTGGGACTAACAAAACAACCTAATCAAAAAGCAAATAAATAAGTGATTGGTTCCATTCTCAGTGAAAGATTTTGTCTCAAGAGAAAAAAGAAGAGAGTGACAGACGAAGACATTCAACATCCTCCTTTGCCTGTGTACACATTTGCACACACACACACACACACACACACACACACACACACACTCTTAGCACTCATTCTCAACAGGTATATTCCAAACATTTGACTACAATAACCATGACTATTTTGTTGAGCCATTTATATTTCTCTCATCTCAGACCATCTATTAATAATGTGCCACATAACATAAAAATATGAATTTATTAAATGACTGAGTAAGTTTAATAGTCATAAAAACTCTTTACATATTACCAACATCTATAAGCAATTTCTTTTCTGCCTCTCCAGAACTTTGTAGCATACCACTTTTTATCTTTGTTAGTTGTATTCAACTAATCTATCTTACAGTGACAAAATTCTAGAGACTGTCTCCAAACACAGTTGCTTTTCTTGAGATCCTCCTATCCATAGGTTGGTTATGTTGGCCATTGTGCATATTTGGTGGTGAGGGTAGATCTCATTGCACTGAGATGCTGGGTGCAACAGCACTGACATGATTGGAGTGTCTCGTCTGGCAGTATATGTCTCCATCTTTAGGCTTTTACAATCTTACTGCCTCCTCTTTCACAAGATTTCTTGAGCCCTGGGTGAGAAAAGATTTCGATGGCCTGATTAGGATTGAGCATTCCAGGGTCATCAATATTCTGCACTCTGGCCAGTTATGATTTTCTGCCATATTAATCTTCTACCATAATAGGGTACATCTTGGCCTTTTCTTGTCTAAGTGTTTAGATGATAGTTTACTATTAAGTTTTTATAATTAACACCAAGACAGCTGTTTCTCTCTAGTGTCTATTTCTTCCTTACTACTGTTAGTTCAACAAGTTTAAAGTATCATGCATGTGTTCTCTGGCAATAAGGTGGAATTTAGAACCCATTCAGAGAGTTAACAATGGATCTTACATACCACTATTGCTCCCCTGGATTAATCTTACCAGAGTTGACATAGTTGTAACATTTACAGCTGGATGAGACCGGTGATCCTTCTTACCTACAACCCAAGCCACTTGCCTTCTTTAAAAAATCTTTCTTACCCTTACTTCCCTCCCCTTTAATATTTTTCTTCCATAATGGCTTTATTTATCTATTTTTACCAAATATTTTATCTATTTCTGTTATTCATTTTATACTTACTTCATCCTTTTGTTATTACACAATTACATATAAATAGTTTCTTCAGAAAAAAAAATCCTTTCTACTCATGACACCTACTTTTCCAAAGTAAACAAGTCTCTCATAATGAAGGGGAATTTGATATTTTTCTGAGTGTTTGAAATTTTGGTTTTCATAGAGAATTTTAGATCCAATTGGAAATAATTGTGGAGGTTTTAAGGTAGATATTAATGATGAATACTTGTATTTGGATGATGTGATGGTTAATATTCATTGTTACTTGACAGGCTTTAGACTACCTAGGAAAATTTATGGAATTGAGTTAACTGAGCTGGGAAGACCCTCTCTACTGTGGGCAGCACCATTCTTTGAGCTGAGGTTTTGGATGGGATGCAAGGGAGAAGGTGAGCTGAGCGCTGGCTCTCCTCTCTGTTTCCTGTTGATGGATACATGATTACCTGCTTCACATGCCATCCCAAGAATGATGATGGGCTGTGAGCAGAAACCAATGCATCGAGATGCTTGTGTCCAGGATTTTGTCGCAATACAAAGGTAATTAATAATTCTTATAACTTATATTTTGCAAGCTAATGTGGCAACCATGTCTTGTCCAAAAGGTTCAGACTTGTAGGATTGTCTGTATTAAGTGGTTGGGACCACATGAAACTAGAAAGCCAATTGTTGGCAAATGACTTAGACCACACTGTACAAGAGAGCCTGTCAATGCACAGGGCTGGGACAGTTAGGTCTCACAGTGAAGAGTCAGTGAGATTCATACTTTGTTTCTCATGCGAAAGTTAACTTAATACTGATCAGAAACCTAAATGTAAAATCAAATAGGAGAATGTTCTAAAAAAAGTATGCTCATAGCATCAAATTAGTTTATGCTTGTTAAATTTGACACTACATGTACAATACTACAGTAGCAAATGGTTATTGAGCATTATGAAAGCTAAAAAAATCAAAATAGTCTATCAAAAGAATGAAATACAAGCCACTGAATTAGTGAATACACTTTCAAACTGAAAGAACTTATTTTCAGAAAAATAGGGTATAAAACTCAGTGAGAAGAAAAATGTTCAAATAAATGTCCTTAAAGATTTTTTGACAGAAACTTACCAAATATACACATGGATGGTGGATGGTCAATGCTTTCTTTTATTTTCTTGTTTTTGTGATAAAATTCCCTAAACAGGGCAACATAAGGGACAAAGGGCTTATTTTGGCTTAAAATTTGAGGGTGCAGTCCACTGTGCAGATAAGTCAAACTGCAGGAGCTTGAAGCTGCTGATTGTGTTGCATCCATATTTGGACATTACAGAGAGATGAACTCTTTTATTCTGCTCAGTTCCCCTTCTGCATTTACACAGTCTAGGACCCAACCAGGGAATTGCACCACCCATAGTGGGCAGGTTTTCTCACCTCAATGAATAGAATCAATGTGATCCTTCACAGACATACTCAGAAGCTGACCTGAATTGAGATCATCCCCACAGATGTGCCAGGATCCCTCCTCAAAGATGATTTCATTAAAATGATAACTTGGAGTAACCACCACAGCAAATAAGCACAAATGAAATTGCCTCTTAGACAAAAGCAAGTTAAAATCAGAATGCATATCATTGCTCAGAGTGTCTAAAGTATTAAAGCAATCTTAAAACAAGTGGCCAGAATGGTAGAAGTGCAGTTTTCATGCACTACTGTAGAAATGATAACTGCTTACAAAAACTGGTGGCTTCCTAAAACTTCAAACATATCACCTATGTGGCTCAGCTGTTCATGTCAGGCATTCACTCCCCAAAAGGAAGCTGACATCTACGCAATGAAGTATATGCACATATGTTGTTTTCTTTGTCATAGCCCCAACTGTAAACAACTAAATAACCACAGGCAGGTGGCCATATAAATAACTGGCATTATGTCTATATGATAAAATAATGCTTAGTATTAAAAACCAAGGAACTATCTACTTAAAACAATGAAGGGAATTCAGAACAACATAGCATGGGCCCCTCTCTGGGCACCATGGGAAATTGGATCCATTTTCTAGAACAGGTTCCTGAAAACCATTCAATAAAAATATACTCATTTATTAGTAAACCACTCAATCTTTTAAAAAAATGAAAAACAATAAAAAATAGCTCCAAAGATAGTGTGATACCAGTCTTTACAAAAAGGAAAATGTTCCTTTTAACTTTATACCCAATCCCATACCCTAATTTCAAAACACATTATTTAATTATCTTGGTTGTAGATATTTCCAAAATGAGATTTTATATTTTGTTCCCATAGCTTCTGGTTATCGGAAAATGCATGTTTTCCTTTATTAAAGGAGTTTGGTTCAGCTGATGTGGGTGTAGCTTGTCCAATGTTCTTCATCCTTAGAGGCATTTCTTCTGGTTCACTCTCTTCATCTTCTTTACAATCCCACCTGCTATCTCCCCCCCCAACTTAGGTATATTTATGAAGTTATTTAGTTAAAGCAAACCCTGAGCAAGTCTGTCATCTAACTGAAGATCCAGCCCATGGTGGGCGGATCCATTGCTCGGGTAGGTGGATAAGATGGAGAGAGCTGGTTCCATATATTGGCAGAATGGCAGACTAGGAAGTTCACCTCTGCCTGCTTGCTCTTCGTGTGAGTGTGGTGTGGCCTTGGGCTGCTGCTGTCATTGGGATGAGCTCTTCTGAACATCATAGTGACTGTAAGCAGTTTCCTAAATTGTTTGGTCATGTATTCATAGCAGCCACAGCTGAGTAACTAGAAAAGTAGGTGATGTTTAAAGAAAATAAAGTCTGTTTCATTCATGATTCTGGTGGTTGAAAATGCCAGCCATCATGGTATCTGGCAAAGGTCTCCATGACTGGGCTAAGCTAAGACACAGCAGTGAAGCAGAGAACTGCACTCAGGCAGTTTTATGTCATTTCTTTTCAAATGCCTATTTCAAAATACTGACATTTAGTACTTGAGCTAAGACATGCTGAAGATTATAAAAATCAGAAGAAAGCAACAAAAATGAAAACAAACAGAAAACTTTTTCTTTTAACAGAATCTTGGGGATTGCACCCACTTCTTCATACATTAACTAGACCAGCGCTTGACTGTCTCACCTTTGTGTGATGGAAGGATACCACAGAAGAAGCAATGACCACTGCAGAGGAAAGAAGAGATAAGTGTGTGACTCTTCCATGACAGGGGTCAAGGGATCCAAACAGGAAGAAACTGGTTTTATTTTCATGCAAGAAGACCTTGCCTTTGAAGTAAGTTAGGAAACACTCACGCACAAGGAGGTAGTTAAAAAGATTTTAGTCTGACAGGCTGGTGAGTCTTTTTTTTTTTTTTTTTTTTGTTCACTTTTGAGAACAAGCATGTGAATCAGTGAGAGATTTGACAAGAATGGAGACAGTGTTAGAAAACTGACCAGGAGTGAGAAAGAGCAGTGGGCGATGAGAGAAACGATTAACAGAACTCGTGTCAGGATCAAGACAAGCACCCATTGGTGAGTCTCTATTGCAACAAATCTGACTTGGCTAGTCGGACACTGACAGAGAAAAACTCTCTTTTTCTTTTTTTTAAAATGTTTATTCTTTTTGCTTTTATTCTTTTCTTTTTCCTTCTCCCCTCCCTTTTTTCCTTCCCTCCTCCCTTCTTTCCTTCCTTCTTTCTCCCTTTCCTTCCTTCCTTCCTTCCTTCCTTCCTTCCTTCCTTCCTTCCTTCCTTCTTCCTTCCTTCCTCTTCTTTTTTTTCCTTTCTTCTCTTTTCTTATCTCTCTCTTACTTCCTCTCTTCCCTCATCCTAGCCCTCCATCTTCTTTTCCTCTCCTTTCCCTCTCTCCTTCCCTTCTTTCCCTTCCTTTCTTCCTATCTTGGAAACAGATTTGGTCTTGTTATGTGTCTTAGGCTTATTTTGAATTCAGAGAGCAGAAAGTGCTGGGATTGCAAGGTAAGCCACCACACTTGACTGAGAAGCAGAATTTCAAGTAGTATTACAATTTTCCTTAGCAAGTGGGTACAAAAGAAGTTCAGAAGCATACAGAGAATCATAAAAATGCTGGAAAATAAATAAATAAATAAAGGTAACCCAGATCTGGTAAGAGGTGAAGAAAGATAGAATGACAGTTTAGAACATGGGGAGACAAGCCTGGAGACATTAATTAAAACTCAGCTTTTCTGTGGTATAGTGAGATGATGCTGCAGACTGAAGAGGAGGGTGGGAGATGCCAAGAGGCTGCTTTGGAGAGTTTGAAGTTTAAAGGGCTGTGACCAAGACCAATGCCGCACTGTATCAAAGTTGTACCATCTTATGCTGATAACTAGAGTATAAGCATGTTAAAGATCATGGGCAAGACATTTAGGAGTTCAAAGAGTTGACAGTTACAACAAAGACCATTCCCATGCTCTCTGGAGGGCTGAACCAGAAGGTGCTTGGAGCAAAGAAGAGACAAAGACATTCCTAGTGAAGAATGGAGAAGGACTAGGCAAGTGACTCTGATGGGCAAGGAGGGAGAAAGAGGATCATCACTCTGAAAACAGTGAATTGCCCAAGGGACGTGGATATCATGAGGAAAGGAGACTGAACTTCAGTGGATCTTGTACATATAGGAGAAGACAGAGATACAGACAGACAGACAGAGAGAAAAAGAGAGAGAAGAGGAAGAGACAGACACATACAGAGAGAGAGAGAGAGAGACTACTTGGCATCTGTGTCTTCAAAGACAACTGAAAAGACAAATTAGGGAAACCATTGATATGGACCATCATCTGTTTCATACTCATAAGATTTGACTACTGCACGTATCAGAGGTTAACTTTGGAACAAAATAGTTTCTGTGAAAACATACAGGGTATTCCTGCTGTAAACTAGAGTGTGAGACAGGAATCCTCATTTTATCCTGATAACTGGGATCTCTTTGTTAAAGTACTTTGGATTTTTCTTGCTGGTGCTGTATTTATGGGGAACATCAGGATTAAATTAAGGATCTCAGACATACTGGATCAGCCCTTATTAACACCAAACTCACATTCAGCTCTTTTTTCACCTTTTTAGACAGAGAAAGAGAGAGAGAGAGAGAGAGAGAGAGAGTTACTGAGTTGAACTCACACCATAGCCCAGGCACACCTTGACCTCATGGTCCTTTTGTGCTCACACAAACTGCTGGCACTACAAATCTTCACCATTAGGTCTGACTCCATTCACATTTTTCCTTAATTTTATCATTTATATTATAAATTTACTCTCAGGTCAGATTAAACTATTCAACAGTACAATAAAAATAATAGTACGCAAACATTGCACAATGAGTAATGGAGAGCAGTTTCCAGTGGCAATTAAACACTGCAATTCGGACACAGATATAAAAACTATTATTGTGATAAATATAAACATCATAAATTTTGTGGTACTCTTGCTCCATGTGTTTAGTCATTCATTTGATTTGTGGTCTGGGTCACTTTCCTTTCTCCTTTATTTCTCAATCCTGTTATTTATACTTATGTTCTTTTTCATGGAACGTTTTCTTAATCATTTTTAAGCCAAAGATCAGTGACAGAAAAAAATGTTTTTCGATGTAAGCCTAGTGGCCTGTTTCCTCTCCCTGATTGGTATTTGGTGGGGGAGGTGAGTGACAAATTATTACCAGTAAGAACTTCCTTTGCCAAGTCTTGAAGACTTGGCACAAATATATGTCATTTTCAGATTTTACAACTTGAACTTTTCCTGGACATTTTCCCACTGGATCATCAGTTGTGCAATTTTATTAGCCTAGTGCAATGCCTTCATGTGGTTCTTTTATGAAGCACTCAAACTGATTCCTCTCCTTGGTAAGTATAAACGCTTTTGCTTGCTTGCTTCTTTTGAGCTCTGAATACTTATCATTACTGAGCTATAATTTATAATTCACATCTCAACACAACGATTTAAATGTTACTTGGAGACAAATCAGTTTCTGTGAGCGTATGATATGTCTTCATATTGTATAGGATGGCATAAGGCATGAATCTAATTATTCTTTTTCTCTGACTTCTCTTTTCAATAGAATTTTGTTTTTTTGTGCAAAGACGTGTGTATGTGTGTGTGTGCGCGCGTGCATGCATGTGTGCTTGCATACACATGCCTATACAAGTGAGTACTTGAGTGCGTGTGCCTGTGGAGGCCCAAGGGTGACCTTTAGGAAACATCTTAGATTGCTGTCCCACCTTACTGCTTGGTTCTGGATTTTCCCAGGCTCTGCCTCCCGGAGCCAGAATTTCAGGCCCATGCCATATCTGCCCAGCATTTTGGCATTTTTATGTAGGATCTGGGGATGTGAACTCAGGTCCTTTTGCTTGTAAGGTAAAGGCTTTAACACATGGCCCACCTCTCCTGCCCTGGATTTTACTTTTCTTTATCCAACAACTCTCTGGCTTCTTTTTCAAATTAAATTACTCAGTAGGTCATCATGTCCTCACTATTTTAAGGTATTGGATAAGCAGATGAATGTGTTATTTTGCTTTTGATACATCTTGACAAACTTCTTCTTAGAAAAGTATATAATAGTTTTTATTTTATCCAAATGCGTGTGTGACCAATGCTTGCTGTCCTTTCTTAAACTAGTCCTTTTTGTACAGCTGTACCTGGTTTATAAAATTTCCTAGTTTTGTACATGAAAATGACAGTAACATCTTTGTTTGTATCTTTTAAACTTTATTTCAGTAAAGTGAAAGTCTTCTCTTATGATTATTTGTAATAAATTATTTCCATTAAAAATAAAGTCATACATTTTGTTCCACCTATTCCTTTCCTTCACTTCAATGTGGCTAAAGTCCTCATTATTTGCTTGCACATTCTTTTCAATCTTTCTTGTGTCTTAGCTTGTAGGTTGGAGTGTTTGAGGGAAATTTTGATACCAGCCTGTGTAATGCTCAAATTTTAATCAGAGTCCTCTTTGAGCCTGTCATAATTTTGTTATCTCTGAACAGTAGAAGTGAAGACTCTTTCCCAAGCTAAAAATTACTTAAATATTCCAAGTCTTTGGGCCATAATATTCTATCACTTGATGACTTAAGACTGGCCATGTTTCCATGGGTGGATGCAAGTGAAACTTGTTGGGAAATAATATCACAAGAAGTAAAAATTTTCAGCTTTTAAAAGCTTACTCCAGTTCTTTTAGTCCTTAAGAAAATAATCCCTAGGAAATAATGATTCATAGAAAAAAGTTTATATATTGTTTTTTCCATTATTTTAAAGTATTCAAAACTTACCTTAAAGCAGTTTGAAATACGTGGTTTGATTTCCCAGAGAGTGATAGAGAGTATTGTGAACCTTTTAACATTCTGCCTGCATATGACTCTGTAAGACTTCCAAGTCCATTCCATTGCTCTGGGTGTCAGTAATATTTGCTAATGTTAGCAATTAACAATGCTATAGTGGGTCAAATAGTACAACTTGTTCTACCACTCATAAGTCACGGTTGTATTTTGTTTTGATTTTCCAAAATAGATAAAATGCAGCAGTAGCAAAACATGTTATAGAATGGAAATGCATGCTTAGTATCTGTGTAGCAACACTACTCAAAAGGAAAGATGACAGTCCAGTTCAATGAATACTGCTTAATGGTTTTCTGGATGAAAGCATGTGCTTAACCCAAAATATGAATTGATTAGAATAAATTGTACATGACTATTTTTTTTACTTTGCATAATTATATTTTAAAACTGAGATTTCCTGTCTATGTTGAATTTTGTGAATGCTTATTTGTTCCCTTAGTTTTTGCATGCCACAGTGCATGGGTGGAGATCAGAGGCCAAGTTTGGATGTGAGTTCTCGCCTTGTTTCATGTGAGCTTTTGGAGATCAAATCAGGTGACCAGGTTTACCAGCAAGTGCCTTACCCATTGAATAATCCCACCAGCTTCCCTCCCCATCCAAACTTTTAAGAACTAATACAGGAAAGAAAAGAATGGTTTTGACCTTTTTAAGGAATAATAGAACTATCTTATGAATCAAAAAACTATACAGATCAGAAAAAAGATCTGTATCCTGATTTTTCTTCTTTCACCCCATTGAGATTGGATCTAAATATTTACACTGAGGATTTGATGTGTTTCTTATCATCGTAGAGACACAATGAACATTTAGATCTACTGTTGAGGAGTCACTAAAGAGCAAGAAAAGACAATTGTCAAGATTGCTCCAAAGCTATCCAAGACTTCTCAGAACAAAATGCCAAAGAATAAACAGAATGAATGCAGAGTCAACAAGGAAAAGGTTACTTACACAGAAATCAAGATTTCCAGATCTCAACAGCAGCAAAAAATTGCCAAGGTGGAGAAGAGCCCTGTCATCCAATGCGAAGATCAGATAAACTACATTGAACTGAAATTTCACAGAACGTCCGGTCTCCAGCACAGAAAGCAGTTTGGTAGCGGAATAAGAAAAGGTACCATAGTTGATATTTAGTTTGTCAAAGACAAATCTTAATTCTACCATTCAAAAAATTACCCCTCTTGAAACTGTTGAAGAACTGTCACAATGTATTAATTTTGTGTCTCTATTACATCTTCCTTAGTTATTTCAAGATATTATTACATAATATCATTGATCCAGAATCCAACAAAACTTTCTAATGTACAAAAACTACATATGCAATTGAATGGAGTGTCACAAATTCTGTTCCATTCCCTACTCTTTTTTTCAGCTTGCTTTTTTTAAAGTAGGATCTCACACTATAATTCAGGTTATCCTTGAGCATGTAGACTTAAAGATGGACAAGTAAGGGTGAAAAATAGGTAAGATTGGAAAGAAAACATGAGGACCAGAAATGGAGCTCTCAATACTACTGAGAAATTGTGGATTTAATGAGGAAGCTAATCATAAATAAAAAAATGGAGGGTGCCTTGTGAGAGTGGCATGTCCTGGCATTATTTTGGTTCACTGAATTCTGGGAAGCGAGAAATGCAGCCATTGTTTCTCTTTCTTTTATTTTTAGATCTCCAATCAAAAGTATGGCAAGTGATAACTGGAATCCTAGCAGTCTTGTGTGTGGTTTTGATGACAACTGTAAGTTTCTTGATTCCAAAATGTAAGTGTGACAATGATTTGTTCTTACTATTGTCCATTCATCAGCAATATTACCCTAGCTTAAGTCATTACAGTTATTGAATTTTACTGAATCCTAGCAACCATATCCTAAATACTATCATATTTTCCCCAGTATTTTCTAACCAGGAAGAACAAAACAGAAGACACTTACTTCATCCTCTGTATCCTGAAGAATATGGTGAGTTCACTTCTAGTGCTTTTTCTCTGTTATGGCAAAACATCTTTTTCAGTACTGCAAGCCTCACCAAACTGTGATGGATATATTTTCACTCCCGCATCACAGAAGAACTCACATGGGTCAATAGAAAAAAGAAAATAGAAATAAAAGAAGAAAGAAGAAAAAGGAAGTCAGAAAGAAAAAGAGACACAGACAGAGAGAAAGAGAGAAAGGAATGATGGTATGGGAAGAGAAAGAGAAAAGAGAGAAAGAGAAAGAGAGAAAAAGAAAGAAAGAAAGAAAGAGAGAGAGAGAGAGAAAGAGAAAAAGAGAGAAAGAGAAAGAGAGAAAGAGAAAGAAAAGGAGAGAAAGAGAAAGAAAGAGAGAGAGAGAGAGAGAGAGAGAGAGAGAGAGAGAGAAAGACAAGAAATATACTACCTGAATCCATGTTCCTATACTAGGGACTCTCATATTTGGCTCAGAATAAATGATTTCTTCCTCATTTTGAAGTTAAAGCTGTGTTTCATCTCTGATCACACGCAGAGCTCACCAATAGGGCTGGTCTAGCTTGCATGGTTGCTCTGAGGATTCCCAGTCTTTGTCTCCACAGGCTAGAATTTTAGGAGGGCTGAAATACACACGTATTTTAAGTGGGATCAGGTGGTCTGAACTCTGGCTTTTCACTTGTGTGGCAAGTACTGGAATCACTGAACCATGTTCCCAACCAAAACTTCAGAGATTCTTTTTTTTAAGTAATTGATGATATTCAAGTTATTAATCTGTCAAGGAGGAATTGATATACAAAAATTAGTCTGAGTGCTGTCTTATAGCAGCAAAAAGAGTAACTGGCAACATATTTTTAAAAATTATTCTTATTCTTGGCAGTTCCATAGATGAATATAATGATTTTAGACTTACTTTTCTAGAGATGCAGCAGAAGAAATCTAATGGGATTTTAGCATAGTACTCATTAAAATGGTTGAAATACTTTGAGAAATTACTCATAAATTCAAAACTCAAATAACTTTTAAAATACATAATATTTTATAAAATATTAGTCTAATCTTTGCTTTCTGGAAATATAAAATACTAACTTTATTAATCTTCAGTTCCCTTGACTAGTACATTACCTATAAAAAAGTTCAGTGGAATGATGTCACTTTCTTATACATTAACATAAAATGGGGGCTGCAGAGGTGGCTCAGGGGTTAAGCCTCTGCCTTGCGGGCGGAAGGCCCTGAGTTCGGATCCTAGACACCATGTATAGACACCGGCAGAAGCGGGGGCAGCCTGCGTTTCTGGTCCTGGTAGGGCGGAACCTGTGAATCCCAGGTCAGAGTAAACGAGGAGGTGGAGGCGTCCATAGTGGTTCCCGAATTCTTCCGTGGTTCTTTCTACACACACACACACACACACACACACACACATGGGCACATGCACACACGCACAATTGAATAAATTTATAAAAACATAAAATGATACATTCTGTTTCATAAAGATACATTCGTATTGAAACATCTCTCTGAGCTGAACAACAACTCACATTTCCCTTCAAAGAGAGGGCAAGAGAAAGACATTAATTATTCTCTAGGAATACAGGAACTCACTGTACTTTCAATGACTATAAATGTTACATTGATTTTTTAAAAAATCAAATTATACTATAATCTATTATATATTTGGAGTATCAGCTTTAAGGCTACCTGTATATTTTTATTTGGCTTATCCCAAAAGCATTAGTAATAAAAATCCCCAAAAGAATTTGAATTATTTTAATAGCTGCCTTTTCTGTTCACATAATTTTTGTGTACTGTTTAGCCATTTATATATGTCATACCATATTTTACTTACATCAAACATCATCTTATTTTATGGACATGTTTTAAAAGGTTTCATTTTATATTCATTTTCATATAGAAAATGTCAAAGGAAAATAACCAATAAAATAAGCATTCATTATTGTCAGATAAAGATTCTGTAAAAATTACTAACATGGTAGGGGGAAAATAGTGCAGACTGAGTGTCCCCTGATTAGCACACATCTTGCTTCACACATATATGGTCTAAGTTCAGGCTTTAGAACCACTAAGAATATGACTTTTACTTGCTGTGTAATGCTCATCTACTTCACACAAATCTACTAGTCATATTAATGAATAGTCATTTATGATGCAGCACATCCATTTGATATATTGCATTTCCAAAAGGTTCCTGTAATCTTTGTTCTCTTGACTGGATGGCATTTGGAAACACTTACTATCATGTTTTCAATGAAACCAAAACCTGGACAGAAAGTCAAGCTGCCTGTAGGGAACTGAAATCTCATCTTGCGACCATAGACACTGTAGAAGAACTGGTAGGTCAGACACTCCTGCTTCTCTGTTTCATTGTAACTGTGACTGGGTTGGAAGCATTAGTGATGAAGCATGAAAGATTATATATATATATAAAATCTTTCCCACCAGAAGAACATTTAATGGTATCAGGAAACCAAACTAGAATTGCCACAATATTTTGAAGCCCAGCATACAATGCTAAGTGGGTCTGTGTTAAAGTCCTCAGGCTTGACCTTCTGCCACTAACCCATGAGTCATGGAAGCAACATATCATAAAATGCACTCCATTGTGGTTCGTGATATTTTTATGCCAACAGGAAAATTTTTACCAGTTTCAAATACAAGGATGGATAATTCTCAACAAGAATAAGACTGATGCCCTCTGGTTATGGGGAAATAGTCCCAACATGCAGCAAAATATGTAAGTGCAGTGTTTGTATGTCTGGATCTTTGTGAGAGTGGTGAAATTTTATTTTGTATGACTCATCAGTAGAAAGTCTGGCATAGAAAGAGCATTCAAGAAAAAGCAAAGAGCTATGACATTCTATGATGCACACTGACATAAGAGCCATCATTGGAAAAATGTCCATGTCCTTTCTAAGTAATGTCAAGACCTTTACAACATTTGCATTTTTAATGTGTTAGATTCCTTGAAGAAATTTATGCACAGTTCAAGTAAATTCATGAATTTAAAAACCCAAGCCATTCTTTTGTTCCTCGAAGCCCAACTCTGCTTATATAAAAGATGCAGAATTGAACTGTGGCTGAGTTTACTGTCTTAAAGATTTTTGCTCATCTTGGCACTTGCTTTTGCTCTTGCAACAGTTTCTCATTTTATTCTATTTGACTTGTTTTTATTTTATCTGATTTGAAGTATGAAATTAAAAATGCTACTTGAAATTCCCACATCCTGGTTTCTTAAAAGTCTGTTGCTGTTGTTTTAATGCAGATTAGATCCTTCAGGAAAGAAAAACCACAGGTGTCCTTATATGAATGCAGGTGATATTTCTGTTGATGACTGTACGTCTAAGAAAATGTACATCTGTGAGTTCCCATAATCAGAATGCATCTGTTTTACTAGCACATTGTTATTAGATCATAACTAATAAAATATATTTTTGTCAATTTTATAAATGCTTGCAAAAAAGATGTGTGTGTCTGTCTGTCTGTGTGTTGTGTGTGCACAAAATAGTACTTGAGTGTGTGTGCCTGTGAAGGGCCCAAGAGTGACTTCAGGAATCGTTCTGGATTGCTCTATCTCCTTGTTGCTTTGGTTTGGGTTTTTCCAGACTTTGTCTTTCTAGGGCCAGATTTTCAGGACATTACCATTTCTGCCCAGCATTGGTACTTTGGATTTGGGATCCATACTCATGTCTGTTTGCTTGCAAGGCAGAAATTTCAGTTACCATTCTAGCCCAATTTTATAACTTTTAAATCAATTATTGCTAAATATTTCTTACTAAACTGATGTCCTTTTTTACATTTTTAAAAAGAACTTTGTTTATTGATTTATTGTGTGTGTGTGTGTGTGTGTGTGTGTGTGTGTGTGTGTGTGTGTTTGTCTCAGAGGGCGCTGTGTTTCCCTGTGGAGAAACAATAATGTCTCTCCGGGAATCATTCTGGTATGCTTCTGCCTCTTTTTTGCTTCACTCTGGGATCTCCCAGGCTTTGCCTACTAGGGAGAGAAGTTCAGGCTGCTACCATTTCTGCCTGGAATTTTTGCATAGGATTTGAAATCCAAACTCAGGACCTTTCTGTTTGCAAGGCAGAGTCTTAACGCCTGAGCAATCTCACCAGACATCCCCCCTTTTCAAACCTATTAGTGTAAGAAAAATTTACTATAGAGTTAATTACCTCCCAATCCCACATTATATTGGCATTAATAAGCTAGCAAATGTCATCCATGTACCAAGTACCACTGGAAAAATTGAAGCTATTTAAAGAGGTGAAGGCTTTGGATCAGTTTTTGGAATGTTTAATTTGTTTGTTTCAGAATAGGCTCACACTATTCTGCTTAGGCTAGCTAGATTTCTGTGGGTGCAATATTCTTTCGCATCTCAGCCCAAGTACATAAGACTATGTCAGGTTAAGATTTTTGACATGAGGTACACATATGTTTTCAGTTTCTTTGGGAGACATTATAAAAGAAAAAAAGAACAAAAACAGTTTAATGGGTAAAAAATATGAAAGAGAATAAAAGGAAACTCCAGGACTAACAGCTAAAATTTAATAATTGTAATGTGGCAGCGGCACTTTCATAATAAAGAAAAGGCTGCATGATACAATTTGTGTGCAGGTATAACCTTTTCAAAGGCTGTATGGCCAGGTCAGCATCTTAGGCTATGTAATGCACATATGTAACTCTAATGAATACTTGTGGGACATATAATCGATGTACATGGGAGACAAAACAACCAGGCGTTGAGAGGAAGTTAAAGAAGTTTTTACTCTTCTTCACTGGCTTTATGCTGTTTTTGGATAAGACATCACAAAGTGTATAATACACAAATAAAACTGCCTCCTTGAAGTAAGCATTGCTGTCCACATTTTCTGTGCAAGTATCCTGCTTCAGGAATATTTCAAATCTCAGCTAACATTGTTTCTAATGAAGTTTTTAAAATATTACTTAAAATATAATAGACTAAGAACATGTGAAGAATATAAAAAAGAAAAAAATCACTACTGTCATAGTTAGATACAGGTATCAATTTGACAGTTGAGGGTTTGAGCTCTGGGCACATTTTGGAGAATTAGTGGTTGGGTTAAGCCCAGAGCAAACCTGCAGGCGATTATCTGCATGATGGGGAAGGCTCAGGTGGATGGGATTAGGCCCTGGAATAAAGTACAGAGAGCTGGTTGAGAGAGTCAGCATCCTTATATATAGTTGGCTAGACATGCTGACCTGGCAAGTAAGGATCGTCCTTCTCTCTGCCATTATGTAGAGATAGTGTGGCCAGTTCCCTTGGTCCTGGAGTTGGTCTCCTGTCAAGCTGGACTGCGAACTGTAATTGGGCTATTGTAAGAAAATAAACCCCTTATTCCCTCAAGGTATTTGGTGATGATTTATTGGCAACCATGCAGGTGAACTGCTACAGAATTTGGTACCTGGGAAGTGAAGTGTTGCTGATAAATCTGGTTATGTGGCTTTTGTGGCTTTTGTACATTTTTGTCGGAGAAATTTGGAAATGTTTGAAGACTTTCGTGGATGCAAAAACTTTTGAACAGAGTTTAGTGGGCCAATTGAATAGTGGCTGTCATCAACTTGACTGTTGAGGGTTTGAGCTCTGGGCACATTTGTGGAGAATTAGTGGTTGGATTAGGCCCAGAGAAGGCCTGCAGGAGATTGTCTAGCTGATGGGGAAGGACCAGCCTATGGTGGGTGGGACCAGGCTCTGAACAGATCAATAAAATACGGAGAGCTGGTTGAGGAAGTTGGCATCCTTGTGCATACTTAGCCAGAAACCATGGTCTGGCAAGTAAGGATTGTCTCTCTCTCAGCTATTATGTAGATATAGTATGGCCACTTCCTTCGACCTGGTGTTGGTGTGTGTTGTCCCATCAACCTGGACTGTAAGCAGACTATCAGTTAAGAAAATAAATCCCTTGATCCCTTAAACCGTTTGATGCTCATTTATCAGCAACCATGCAGGCTGACCACAGCAATGGCAGTGCTGAGAGAGTTGTAGGCCCAGTTTGAGATGACAGGAACAAGGACTTTGATAAAGCTGCATTTAAAAATGATGGACTTGCTTGCTAAAAGAGAGCTATGTTGATGGCCATGAAGCTCTGGATGTGGAAAGGAAACAGTTGCCGTTAGTCAAATGAACATTAGTGAAGGAAAGCCTAGTGCTTTCAACTGGGATGGTGGAAGACATAAATACCACCTAATGGTGATTGAGAGGTTTGAAAACCCAGATTCCTTCAGGGGTCAAACGTCCAAGCTGAAGCTCTTTCTTGACATTTGGAGTTTTGGCTGCCTAGAAAAGGCTTGTCCAGAATCAGCACGCAAATGTTGGTACAGCTGTGGCTCAAGTGAACCAAACTATGTTTCATCCTCGCTGTGGAATCTGGTAGCATCTCCCATGGGGTACTGGTTCTGGTGTACAATTAAGGGGTTCAGGAAAGCAGCAAAAGCTTGGCACCAAGTGGCAGGCATAGAGTTCCTGCAGGGAAATGTGAAGCTTATAGCTGCAGAAGCAAATCCAGAGTGTTGTTTGAGATTCCAGAACCATGGGATGTATGCAGAGGAAGGCTGTGAGTGGAGATTCAGCCTGGTTCAGAGGAACTCTGCTTCTACAACTTTGAACTGCAAACAGGGACTGGGAATCTTTAGAACTTTTGAGCCACCTTGACTACATGATGAGCAACAGAGATGGACATTGAAGTAAAAGATGTGGTATTTGATTTGCTGGACTTGGATCTTTGTAATGTTTTCTTATTGTTTAAGATCCTCCTGTTTTAATGTTTTATCTATTTTAAAGTATTGAACTTATTTTGATTTAATAAAATTTTTAGGGTTAAGAAACTTTGAACTTTTAAAATGTTGGAAATGAAGTTTTAATGAAAGAACATTTTAAATTTGTCTATGAAATATATTTATATTTTAAGATAAATTTAGCATCTGTGGGGACAAGGATTGAAGGTTACAGTTTGAAAGTGCTGTTTTTGTGTCAAGTTTGAAAGGGGTGGAGTGTCATATTTAGGCACAGATGTCAACTTGAGGGTTTGAGCTTTGGGCACCTTTGTGGAGATTTAGTGGTTGGCTTTAGCCCAGAGCAAACCTGCAGGAGATTGTCTGGATGATGGGGAAGGCCCAGGTGGGTGGGATTAGGCCCTGGAATAAAATTCAGAGAACTAGTTGAGACAGTCAGCATCTTTGTGTACACTTGGCCAGACATGCTGATCTAGCATGTAAGGATGATCCTTCTCTCAGCCATTATGTAGAGATGGGGTGACCAGTTCCCTTGGCCCTAGTGTTGGTGCATGTTCTTTCATCAAGCTGGACTACAAACTGTAACTGGACTATCATAAGAAAAGAAACCCCTTATTCTCTTATCTGTTTGATGGTGATTTATCACCGACCACATAAGCGAACTGCTACAACTACTCATGTATCTTTCTTAAGCTTCTGAAATTTGCAGATGATAAATATACATGCCATTTAGCATAGGGGAACCATCATGTTTTACGGAATTATCATATATGGGCTCATTTATGTATACCAGAAGCAATACAGATTGGAAGTACTGGAATTCCAGAGACCTATTCAGTCTTACAGTTTGTAGTTAAACTTCTCTGACATTTTCACACACACCCAGAACTATGCTTTCATAATTTCCAGGTGCTTAACAAAGATCACTATCAAAATCAATTGGAACTTTGAAATGGCTCAGTTTGTAAAGACACTTGCCCTGAAGCCCTAATTTTGAACTCAATCACTAGAGTGCAATTTAATGGAAAGACAAAACCAACTTCACAGAGGTACTCTTATTCTCCTTACACATACCATAATACACACACATTCACCTACAAACACAAATGAAAACATTAAAAAAAAATCAACCCAGATCTCCAGTACTAACCCTTGCACCAGGTAATAACCCCTGGAGTTATGGGAAGGACCTCCCATATGCTCCAGCCCCCCCAAGTATGGACTCTGGAAGCAGAGGATTGCCATATTCAACTAGAAGATCCCACCCAAACCCCAAAAGATGCCTCAAGAGAGCAAAAACAACTACCAAAGAAATCAGTCACAGACATAACAGAAAATGCCCAAATCACAACATAAAAACCACAAAATGCACTAAGTACCAGGAAAATATGTCTCCTACAAAAAAAAAGAACCATCTTATAACAGATTTCAACCATTATAATTCATAGATACCAGTCAGAAAAGCAACACTGAGGATAATGCCTTCCAAAGAAAAGTTGACATGATCAGTGAAAATTAGTGAAGAACTACAAAAGGAATATCATTAATGAAGCTCATTAATGAGCTCATGAATGATCTTAAGAATACGAACAGGAAAATAATAAAAAATTATCTGAGATGTAAAAGGAAGCAGAGGAAACAAAAAAAGTTTAAAACAGGTGAAAAAACACCAAACTGACATTCAGATGGAACTCAATTCTAAATTTACTGGAATTGAAAACCCAACAGAGAACTTCACACACAGAGTGGACCAAGCAAAAGATAGAATGTAAAATCTGGACGATAAAATGACAGAACAGGATCATTTAATCAACAACGCTGAGGAGACTAATAAACCATGAAAAGAATATTCAAGAACTATGGGATATCATAAAAAAGTCAAACCTACAAAATCATGAAATCCCAGAATAAGAAATCCAAGAAAAATCTCCAGCACAAACTGTTCAATCAATCATAAGTGGGAATGTCCCACACCTAAGGAAAGAGAGCCCCATCCAACTACAAGACACATATCACACACTATCCAAATGTGACAAAAATAAGAGTATAACAAGACAAATTACAGTAACAACATCTCAGATACAGAACAAAGAATGTATTGATAGTTACAGGAGAGAAAAGCAAAGTCACATTTGAAGGCAAGTCTATTAGAATAACAGCTGACTTCTCAAAGGAAACAGTAAAAGTCAAAAGAGTTTGGAAGAGTTTGGACATTCTTCAAGTCATGAAAGATCACAAATTCCAACCCAGGCTGTTATATGCAGCCAAACTATCAGTCATGCTTGAATGTGAAATGAAAATATTTCCTGACATAAATAAGATAAAATCCTTCTTATCTACCAAACCAGACCTCCAGAAGATATTAAAAAATATTCTTAAGAGAGATGAAACTTATCAAAATACTCAAGAATATAAAAGTAAAAAAGAATGTCAATACAACTACCAGGCAAAGAACTGCCAACACAAAAAGTGACAGTTATCAAAAAACCTTATTAACTATAACCTTAAACATCAATGGAATCAACTCCCTAATCAAGAGACACAGGCTAACGGCATGAATTAAAAACCATAATTCTGCATTATAGGTGATGATTCCCACAAGTGGTATAACAGGGTCCTATGGCATTTCAATCATTAACTTTTTTAGAAAGGACCATACTGATCTCCAGAGTGGTTGTATAAGCCTGCATTCTCACCAGCAATGTATGAGAGTTCCCTTCTCTCCACATCCTCTCCAGCATTTGGTGTTTTTCATATTGTGCATTTTTGCTATCCTGACCAGGGTGCGGTGAATCACAGGAAAGTTTTGATTTGCATTTCCCTGACAGTTAGGGATGTGGAGCATTTTTTTAAAGATATTTGTTAGACATTTCAATTTCTTCCCTGGAAAAGTTTCTTTTGAATTCTGAGGCCCATTTCTTAATTGGGCCATTAATCTCCTTGGTGTTTAGTTTTTTAAGTTATTTGTGCACTCTGGATAATAGAGCTCTATGAGATAGGTGGTTAGTGAAGATTTTCTCCCATTCTGTGGGTGGCCTTTTTGCTCAGTTTACAATCTCTTTATGTGAACAAGAGCTCTTTAATTTCATAAAATCTCATTTGTTGAGTGTTAGTTCTAGTGTCTGTGCTATTGCATTTTTGTTTAGGAACTGTCAGCCTAGCCCAATCAGCTCAAGAGAGTTCTCTGCCCTTTAGACTAGGAATTTTATACTCTCTGGCCTAACATTGAGGTCCTTGATCCATTTGGAATTAATTTTTGTGCATGGTGACAAGTACAGGTCCAGTTTTCCTCTTCTGCATGAGGATATCCAGTTTTACCAGCACCATTTGTTGAAGATGCTGTTCTTTTTTCAATTGACTTTTTGGGGTCCTTTTGTCAAAGAGCAAATGGCTGTAATTGTGTGGGCTTATATCTGGGTCTTCAACCCTTATCCGTTGATCTGTGTGTCTATTTTGGAGCCAGTACCAGGCTGTTTTTAATTACTATGGATTTGTAGTATAGATTAAGGTTTGATACGGTGATACCTCTAGCAGTGTTCTTGTTACTCAGGATTGTTTTTGCTATTCTGGGTCTTTTGTACTTCCATGTGAATTTTGAGATTGGTAAATTTCTTAAAGAATTTCTTGGGGATTTTGATTGGTATAGCTGTGAATCTCTATATTGCTTTTGGCAGGATGGTCATTTTTTTATGATATTGATTCTGCCAATCCAAGAGCATGGGAGGTCTTCCCACCTTCCAGTGTCATCTGTAATTTAAATTCACTACAGTGACAAGAGCACAACCATGTTTGTTGCAGCACTATTTACAATAGCAAAGGCATGGAACCAACGCAAATGCCCAAAAATTGAAAAATGGATAAGGAAAACGTGGTGCATGTATACAATGGAATACTATTTAGCCATCAAAAAAGATGAATTAATGAATTTTGCCAGGAAATGGATGGAATAGAAAAAATTATATTGAGTGAAATATACCAGACACAGAAAGTTAATACTCCCTAATAAGTAGATCCTAGTTCCAAACATATTTAATGATATATTCAAAGGTAAATCTCTATAATACTTACTGTAATTATAAAGGATTATAAAGAAGAGGGAAGGGGAGCCTCAAAAAAAAAAAAAGGAGACCCTTTCCCCACCTGCTCAGGTCCCACGCAGTCCACCTGGGACTCACGGCGACCTAGGTAAGCTCCACCCCCTCCCCCACACACATCCAAACCCCAGGCAGCCCACTGGACCCAGCTCCTCCCACCAGCCAGCTGGAGCCCTTGTGATGGGACAGGGAGGGCCCCCTGGGCCATACCCCAGCTCCCCAGGTTAAATAGCACCTCGCCACCACCACCTCCTTCCTTTCCCCACCTCCCCGCTATTGGATATCCATTTAGGAAATTTTGGCCTAGCCCAATCAGCTCGAGGGAATTCACTACCCTTTCAGCTATGGTTTTTATAGTCTCTGGCCTTATATCGAGGTCCTTGATCCACTTGGAATTAAGTCTTGTACATGGTGACAAGTATGGGTCCAGTTTTAATCTTCTGCATGTGGATATCCAGTTGTGCCAGCACCATTTGTTGAAGGTGCTGTTCTTTTTCCATTGGATTTTTTGGGACCCTTTGTCAAAGATCAAATGGCTGTAATTTTGTGGGCTTTTATCTGGGTCTTCAGCCTTTATCCATTGATCTGTATGTCTATTATGGAGCCAGTAACAGGCTGTTTTTACCACTATGGATTTGTAGTATAGACTAAGGTTTAGTATGGTAATACCTCCAGCCATGTTTTTGTTACTCAGGATTGTCTTTGCTATCCTGGGTCTTTTGTGCTTCCATATGAATTTTGAGATTGTTTGGTCAACTTCTTTAAAGAATTGCTTTGGGATTTTAATTGGTATAGCATTGAATTTGTACATTGCCTTTGGAAGGATGGTCATTTTTATGATGTTGATTCTGCCAATCCAGGAACATGGGAGGTCTTTCCATGTTCTGGTATCTTCTGCAATTTCTTTCTTTAGGGTTTTAAAGTTTTCATTGTAAAGGTCTTTTACCTCCCTAATTAGGTTTATACCAAGGTATTTCATTTTTTTAGGGGCTATAGTAAATGGGATTGTTTCCCTCAAGGCTTTTTCACTTCTTTCGATCTGGGCATATAGGAAGGCCACTGATTTTTGTGCATTTATTTTGTATCCTGCCACCCTGCTGAACTTCTGTATTAGTTCCAGGATCTTCCTGGTGGAGCTTTTGTGATCATTCAGGTAGGTATAAGATCATGTCATCTGCAAATAGAGATAACTTGACTTCTTCCTTGCCAATTTGAATCACTTTTATGTCTCTTTCTTGTCTTATGGCTTCAGCTAAGACTTTAAGTACAATATTGAAAAGAAGTGGTGACAGTGGACAGCCTCGTCTAGTTCCTAATCAAAGTGGAAATGCTTCGAGTTTTTCCCCATTGAGTATAATCCTTGCTCTTGGCTTATTGTATACAGCTTTTGTTATATTGATAAAGGTTACTTCCATTCCAACCTTCTCTAGGGTTTTGATCATAAAGGGCTGTTGGGTCTTGTCAAAAGCTTTTTCTGCATCTATTGAGAGTATCATGTGGTCTTGAACTTTGGACTGGTTTATATGATGAATTACACTTATTGATTTATGTATGTTGAACCAACCTTGTGTGCCTGGGATAAAGCTTACTTGATCCCCATGGATGATCTTTTTGATATGTTTTTGAATCCGATTTGCTAAGACTTCATTGAGAATCTTTGCATCTGTGTTCATCAGAGAGATTGGCCTATAGTTTTCTTTTTTTTAATTTTTATTATTATTATTATTTATTCAATTGTGTGTGTGTGTATGTATGTGCGTGTGTGTGTGTATGTCTGTGTGTGTGTAGAACCACGGACGAATTCGGGACCCACCATGGACCGCCTCCTCCTTGTTTACTCTGCCCCGGGATTCACAGGCTCCCCCCTACCAGGATCGGAAACGCAGGCCACCCCCGCTTCCGCCTGGTGTCTACATGTGAGATCTGGGATCCGAACTCAGGACCTTCCGCCTGCAAGGCAGATGCTTAACCCCTGAGCCACCTCTCCAGCCCAATATAGTTTTCTTTTTTAAGTGTATCTTTATTAGGTTTTGGGATTAAGACAATATTAGCTTCATAGAAGAAATTTGGTAGTGTTCCTTCCTTTGCTATTTGATGGAACAGTTTAAGGAGTATTGGTGTTATTAACTCCTTAAATGTCTGATAGAACTCTGTGCTGAATCCATCTGGTCCAGGACATTTTTTGGTGGGAAGATTCGAGATTACTTCCTCCATTTCCTCATATGTTATAGAACTATTTAAATAATTCACAACTTCCTGATTCAATTTTGGTAAATTGTGTTTACGTAGGAATTCATCCATCTCTTTTGTGTAGTCAAATTTCACAGAGTATAAGTTTTTGAAATATGACGTTATAATTCTCTGGATTTCTTGGGTATCAGTAGTGATAACTCCATTTTCATTTCTAGTTTTGTTAATTTGGGTTTTCTCTCTCTTGCTTTTGGTTAATTTAGCTAGGGGTGTATCAATCTTATTGATTTTTTCAAAAAAACAGCTTTTTGACTGGTTGATTTTCTGTATCGTTTTTCTAATCTCAATTTCAGATATCTCTCCCCATATTTTACTAATCTCCTCCCTTCTACTGCTTTTGGGATCAGATTGCTCTAGTGTCTCTAAAGCTTTAAGCTGCATTGTTAAGTTATTTATTTCTGATGTTTCCATTTTTTTGATGTAGACATTAAGAGCTATGAACTTACCACTTAGGACAGCTTTCATTGTGTCCCAGAGATTTTGGTAAATTGTATTTTCATTATCATTCACTTTCAGGAAATCTTGAATTTCCTTTGTAATTTTTTCCTGAATCCAATTCTCATTCAGCATCATAGTGTTAAGTTTCCAGGAGTTAGTGTATTTTCTGTTGCTTGTTGTGCTGTGGATGTCCAGCTTTAGGCCGTGGTGGTCTGATAAGGTATAGGCTAGAATTTCAACTTTCCTGTATATGTGGAGATTCGTTTTGTGGCCCAATATGTGATCTATTTTGCTGAGAAAAAATGTGTATTCTTTGGTGCATGGATGAAGAGTACGATAGAGATCTGTAAGGTCCATTTCAGTAAGGGTTTGATTAAGTTCCAAAGTGTCTCTGTTCTTTTAAGTTTTTTAACTGTAGATCTATCCCATGTTGAGGGCTGTGTTGAAATCCCCATGAATTATCGTTTTGGGATTGATTTCTCTTTAGATGTTGTAGGGTTTGCTTAATGAATGTGGGGGTGGGGAGTATTGGGTGCATATATGTTCAGGATTGTGAAGTCTTCCTGGTGAATTGTACCTGTGACTAAAATGTAGTATCCATCTGTGTCTCTTATGATTTTTTTTGGTTTGAAGTCCACTTTGTCCAAAAGCATATTGGCTACTCCTGCCTGTTTTCTGGTTCCATTAGCTTGCAGAATTTTTGACCAGCTTTTTATTTTTAGGATGTGCCTACCTTTTGTGGTGAGATGGGTTTCCTGCAGGCAGCAGATTGATGGATTGTGATTTTTAATCGAAGTTTATATTCTGTATCTCTTGATCAGTGAATTAATTCCATTAACCTTTTTTAATTACTATTTATTCAATTGTGCATGTGCATGTGTGCGTGTGTGTCTAGAACCACGGGCAAATTTGGGAACCACCATGGACCGCCTCCACCTCCTCCTTATTTACTCTGCCCTGGGACTCACAGCCTCCACCCTACCAGGACCAGAAATGCAGGCCACTCCCGCTTCTGCCTGGCGTCTGTACATGGGGTCTAGGATCCGAACTCAGGACCTTCTGCCTGCGAGGCAGAGGCTTAACTCCTGAGCCACCTCTCCAGCCCAATTCCATTAACATTTAGTGTTAAAATGGAGAAACTATTTTTAATTCAAACATTTATTATGTTTAGTGGCTTTTGTAAGTATATTGCTTCGCTTTTAATGGTGTTATACTTCCCTTCTGTTCTCCTGGATATGCTTGTTTTTTTCTTCACACTTGAGTATCATTTCTAGCATTTTTGAAGGCCTGGTTTGGTGGAAATGTATCCCTTCAAGTTGTCTTTGTGCTGGAAGATTTTTCTTTCTCCGTCGATCATGACTGATAATTTTGCGGGGTATATCAGCCTGGGTTGACATTTTTGCTCATTCAATACTTGAAGTAGGTCTCTCCAAGCTCTTCTTGCTTTTATTGTTTCAATTGAGAAGTCATTTGTTATTTTAATAGGTTTAGCTTTAAAAGTGACTTTTTTTTTCCCCCTGGAAGCTCTCAGCACCATTTCTTTATCTTGAATGTGGGTGTTTTAACTATTATTTGCCATGGCGAGTTTCTATTTTGGTCATATCTGTTTGGGGTGTGGAATGCCTCTTGTGTATGGATGGGCCTCTCTTTTTTTGGATGAGGAAAGTTTTCCTTGATGATCATTTGAAAAATTTTCTGAGGTGTGGTATTTGGGATTCTTGCTCTGGTATTCCATGAATACGCATATTACGCTTCCTCAGGATGTCCCATAACTCTTAAATGTTTCTCTCGAGTATCTTTTTGTCTTTAACAATCTCTTCCACTGAGCTGGTTAATACTCCCACTTTGTCTTCAAGGTCTGAAATTCTGTTTTCTGCTTCGTTAGTTCTGTTGATAAGATTCTCCGTGGAGTTCTGGGTTGAAGATAACTTGTCTTTTAGTTCAGTTTTGAACTCTGCTTGTGTCTGTTTTAACTGCTCTATGCCAGTTTTTGTTTCTTGCACTGTTTTTCTCAACTCCTCCAAGTGTCTGTTGTTTTCCTCTTCAGAGCGATGATGCAGTTATTTAATTCCTCCCGGATTTCCTCTTTCATAGTATTTAACATGGCAATGATCATGTTTTGAAAGTCGTTATCCTGGGTCAGGCTTTCTTGGCCATTTTCCGTGGGTTTGTTCTGGTTGGAGCTTATCATTATGGGGTTAATTCCTTCACTGGAAGATTTGTTTACTTGGGTGTTGTTTCTCATGGATTTGCACTTTGACTTGGGCATTGTCAACTCTTTTTTTTAAATTTTTATTATTTATTTATTCAATTGTGCATGCATGCATGTGTTCTTGTGTGTGTTCGTGTGTGTGTGTGTGTGTGTGTGTAGAACCACGG